>APFE031364606.1:100449-146965 GCA_000404065.3 Pinus taeda
AGCTCGGAGTTCAAAGGCCACCAAATCAATGAGCACAAGGGCAGCCAAGCAAGTCAAGTTGGACTGCTGTTAACTACAAGTCTTGGGCAGCCGAGTCCCTAACTTTTAGGAGGAATGTTGGGTCCTCGAAATTGTATAAATAAGAGAGCTTATGGCCTCATTTTGGTTAGCTAGTAGGCAGTCATTTTTAGCTAGCTGGTAGTTAGTCATTTTTGGTTAGCTAGTTATTTTGTTTTAGCCATTAGTTAGCTAGTTTGTAATTCGATTTGTAGGCCATGGATTAGTTTTGCTTTCAGCTCTTTCTCAAGCTCTCCTTGTGGACAGTTTTGATGTAAATTTTCATTCTTGGTTAATAAAGATGGATCCAGCTTTGCACCAGCTCTAAATCTCTCTTGGGAGGCTGTAGTTCTTGGGGTTGGGCCCATCTCAAGCGCCCAGTACCTCCCTTGTTTATATTTATGTGTCTTTCCTGCATTCTCATAATAAAAAACGGTTGTTAAGGCTCACTGCCATCTCTCTTGAAGATTGGGGTGCAGTTCATAACTAGCCACCAAAAACACGCATTGCTTACTTGATGATTGCTGCAATACAGTCTTGGTCTTGATTAGATGCTTCCTTGTCAGTCACACCTGCACACACACTTTCATCATAGCCTCATACACATTCCTCCTCGTGTTTTGGATTACTGTTCATTGAATTCTCAGTATAAGTAATTCAGGTTGATGTATTTTCGATTTGGTGACATTCACAATCATTTGTTTCATTTACACTCCTCTCTTTCCCGGTCCATAACCATTACCCCCATCTTGATCATGCATGCAACCACATCCCCTCGACCCTCACTTCGTTCGGTCCTCTCCTAAAGTCTCTCATTCCTCACGTAGCTTCATTCCTTGACCTTTCATCGACATCACTCCAACATACTCCCTACATCCGTTTCCCATCTCATCCTTCCACTTCTGAGCCATCACCAGCCTGATCCCTACCTTACATATCTCTTCTTATCATTCCATCACTCCTCCATCACTTCAATCCTTCACGGTAGATCATCCTGTAGCAGTTTAGAGACATCCTATAGAAAACCCTGAGTATCCTGTAGGATCCCTTGCAGACATCCTGTAGGAGGTCATTCACGTGGTTGCCGAGCTTCTGAACATGGAAAACCTCTGTGGATGGATACCAAGGGTCCATAGGGACCTCACCTAGCCTCCCCAACCTGTCCCACGCTTTCCTTCCTTCTCCATCCAATCTGCACAACCAAACCCTAATAAGCACAAAATCACAATCATTTCACCTACTTAAGGAAAAATACAAAAACATGTATTTTATGATGTAAGCAGTTTAGATCCATGCATTTTCACTTATTAGAGATAGTAGCAGCATTGGTAGAAGTTTCCTTCACGTCATTTGCATTATAGAGGCTAGACTAGTTAAATTAGGGTTCCCTAGGTTTACATGCTTTGATTTGCTTTCAGTCCATTGTTGTCAAGTAGATTATTCTTCTTTGAGCTAGCTTTCGTCCATCATTGATAGAGCTTCTTCTGTAAGCTCATAGAAGTTGGCTTAAGCCCTAGCGGACTTGTGCCAGCTGACCAAGTGACAGCTGCGACAAGAGCTAGTACTTGTGCATATAGCACCGCTGCTTCCAAGTTTGTACGAACTACCGGGTTGATAAAATTAAGAGACAGGAAGCCCCAGGAGTTGTAGCATTATTGCTACAATACTGGGGCTCACCATAGAGGGAGGTGGTTAATATTCAGGTGAGGGGTTTCTAAAGGTCTTACATCCAAAGAGGTTTGGGAAGCCATGATTTGGTATATTGAATTGAATTAGTATTTCTGTGGCTTGAGGAGAGAGGCTAGAAGGTCTGGAACAATGGGAGGGTAATTTCAATTTGTAAGAAAGGGGTTTTGGATGCACAGTAGGTTTCTCTTCAATTTAGCAACGTTTTTTTAAATTAATTTACTTAATTTATCTTTTGAAATTTACTGTGCATAGATTAAATTGCAAGGCCATCCTGGAACTATCAGGAATACCTGGAAATTTGATGGTTTGGTGCACAGATGAGGTTCTGTGGTAGCAGCAGAGGTTATTGAGGCTTCAGCTGTCAGTTGGCTGCTTCAATTTGGTGTCTACATCATCTTCGGGAGGAAAAAGGTGTTCAAATTGGTCGCGCAGAGGTTCAAGGTGTCAGACTTGGTTTACAAAGGTTTACAACTAAAATGAGTGAAAAGAGTAAAATGGGGCGCTTTTGGCCTCTTAACCAATAACGGTTACATTTTGGCGCGAGATTTATTGAATGAACAATGGACAATTTTGGTTTAGGTGGGGAGATGGTTTTATGCGATATCGCACCGGTTTTGGATGGCGGGTGGTATTTTTCGCGAGCACGTGATATAACCTAGTGCCGCCACATAGCCAAACATATCTCAGCCAAAACTGCGAATCTCACGTGCTCTCGAGCCGTTAATTGTCGGATGATGAATCCGCACGATATGGTTGTGCGTTGTTGGATCTTGGGGTGGGATATCGGAGGGAAATCGCGCAGTTAGGTTGCACAAATGGAGTTGGGAAAGTGGTTGGTAGGGCCTGGGGTTTAATTACAATGAATTGTAATTAATTAACAAAATAATAATGGGATTAAATATAAGCAGCAGGTTAATAATAGGTCGGACCATGGGTTATATGGCAGGGTTTTTTAACTGCACCAAGGGTTGGTGCGTTAAAAGGGTTGTTAGGAAATTATAACCTGGGGGATTTATAAAGCGGGATTTTAGGAAATAAATCAAGGTAAAAGGGGTTTTGTGGGTTTTTAAAGGGAAAAGGGGAAATTAATAAGGGGGGATTGTAGTATTTGTAATGGGAATGGGTTTCACACTAGGGAAAGGGGTTTTGGGAAGGGGGGATGATTTTTGAATGGTAATTGTCTAGGGAAATGTGTGAAAGAAAGGAATAAAAGGTCAAAATGAAGGGAAAGGGTTTTTACAAGTAATGAAGGGATAATGGAGGGAAATTAATAAAGTAAGTGTGTGGGGGTCTAGTGAAATGAGTGGAAATTAGTAAACAAGATTTGGTGCATATCCTTTCTCTTTCACAATTTCTCCTGCACATGAAACATAAGATTAAGCATGATGAATGTGCTTTTGACTTAGCAACCTTGTGCATTTGCAACATTTCTTCTACCTACCCTTTATTTACCCTAGCATTTTCTCTTAATTCAACGGGTGCATTTGAGATTGTTAACCCTTCATTTATTTTTCTTTTGATAAGAAAACTATCTAATTCTAACATTATAACTTCCAATGGCGCAAATTAAAATGATGATCTCATTATTATTCTCTACCTGACTAATGATCTGCCAATATTAAAGAGTTTGGCTAGCTATTTATTCTCTATCTATCAACATGAAATTTAAAGCATGAATTCCAGTAGCTAGTCATGCCTCCTAGACAACCCAGACTACCTTTTGCACAGTTCTGGCAGCCAATCACCTAGCCTCCTAGAAGAAATTGCACAATATTTGCCTATCAATCCCCAGGTATGTGTTATGTCGTTCTCGAATTTTCTTTGGTTTTCATTGACAAATTTCTTACCATGCATGTCGCTTTGTCTCTAGATCTAGAAGGTGTTCATCCACCTCTTGAAAGTTCAAGATCAATTGCCTCCTAGAGAGCGGGATCAAAGGACACTGATGAAAGTGCAACTGGAGCAATGGTTGAGTGGGTGTTCACAAGTCTATCGATCTATGAAGATACGAAGTTGATTCTAGACAAGGACATCAAACTGAAATGGCAAGAGGTCAATGATGTATTTATAGGCACATTTGGGGAAGACCTCAAAGACTGCTAGGTATACGTGAACATTCATAAGTCCAGCTTGTACTAGATTGCATGAAGATACCTTGTGTTCCCATGCGCGGACATGATACACTGGGTCGTCTCACACAATGATCCCGAGATGATGACCTTGAGAAGTGTCAGCGGGATGAATATTGCAAACTTCAGGGCAGGGGATTATGATGAGATGTATCAGATGTCGGAGCCCATAACTATCATAGAGACTGCCTTAAGCTTACCTAGAAACAACTCCAAAGACATTCTGAAGAACTCGGTAAAGGGGTCGGCTAGATTCAGGATGACACCCAACCAGATCTACAAGACGAAGATACTACAGAAGGTGTGTCAATACTTGGTCATATTTACATGTTGACTATATGGCTAAGATAGCATAGAAACCTTCCCACAAAGTTGGGTGATCATGCTCGAACAACTAACCAGAGAAGGGAAAACATGCAACTGGTCTGACATGTTGGCTCATCAGCTGAAGGATCAGGTACCGAGGGCTCGAAAGCCACCCAAAGGTATGCAAGTAGAAATCTAGATGTCTGGCAACATCTTGGATGTAGTCTATGTCCAACAGGAGTTCCCGGGTTTGAAATGGGCATGGTCACCGGCATATACTACTCTAAACACTTATTGTAATATGTTGTCCAAATGCATCTTTAGAGGAGTTATCACATGGTTAGTTGATCATTTTTTCACCCCAACCAATAAGATGATATTCAAAAAAGATCCACCCTGCATGTTGATGGCAACAATGGAGGCACTAATAGACATAGCTAATTGGTATGCCTCACCGTCCGACACCTTCATACAAATGTACAGTGGGGAGAAGCCTCCGCATGTTCTACCGAAGTTTTCCTTCAACGTTCTCATCATGAAAGAAGTAGCATATCACATCTCAACAAGATTGACAGCTAGGCTACACTGGAAGAAGAAGGCACCTTGGTCCGCTCTTCCATTGTGCATTGGGTTATATGAGATTCGAATTTTCATGCATGCGGATGTCAAAGCAGAGTAGATGAAGAAGTATCCATTCGACCTCCGAAGTTACAATCTGTATGACTTGCATTGTCTTGTGAAAGATCACTACACAAGAGTACACTTTAATTGGATCCACGGGGCATTTCATTGGGTGGAGGAGGACCCATGGAGATATTGCTACAATTTCTCCAGAACCAATGAATAGGTCAGCTTTGTTATGGAGTGGTTAGTGAAGCAACATGAAGTAGCATCCTGGAGAGCACTAGAAGCAGTAGCAATAGTAGAGGTGAACATACCAGTGTGCGACAAGGGCAAGTGGAAAATTTTCGATCGCATGGAGGAAGATAAAAGCTACAAGTTCCGAGAAGATCCACTTGTAGACAAAGAAGCTATGGCTATAGAGGCAAAGAGGAAACATCACGATAAGTGAATCGCGCAAAGGGAGAGGGAGAAATAGAGAATGGAGGAAACAAAGAAGGAGTTGCATGAGTTGAAGGAGAAACTCTGAAAGGAACAAGAGCTGTGCAAAAGCGAGAGGAAAGTGTAGCAACAATAGGTACAATAGGGGATGAAACATGTGTAGATGGATGAAACAATGTCCGTACAGGTAGTTGACTTATTAGAACAGCTGGCATCAAGCGAGCAGTGTGAACCATCACAGGAGTAGGATTTTTCTCAGGAGCGCTTGAACGCATGGATACAGACATGGAGCAACAAGCGTTAGAGCTAGACATTGACCTCATGCCTCACCACCTAGAGGTCGACCCACTAGCTTCACCACATCTAGAAGATGAGCAAGTCCCAAGTGACCAAGGAGACACTGTGATCCTTAGAGATCAGTTGGAAGGAGATATGCACAACATCTCATTCGATGAATCTCAACATATAGTGGTGCAATCTCATAGAGTGTCAACTCTGGAATATCATACATCCTATGCACAGTATAAGGAACAAGTGATTGTGTCTAACGTGTGCAAACATCCATTAGCCTTGGCTGATGCCACTAGAGCATATGCCAAAGCCACTAGCTCAAGTGTTTTCTTTCTGATAGCTGAGAATGAGTGAATGGATAAGGAGCTACAGATAGCCAAGAAAGGAGAAGTTAGTGATAGTGTCCACCTGAGTAGAACTGAAGAAGGCAATACTAGATGAATTACTGTCTCTTGACATAATTATGCTGATGTTGTACTCCAAGTTTGGTATTGTGCATAAGGCAGTCATCCATCTCAACAGATGGCAACAGCTATGTGCTAGAAGAGCATGTATCTAGTCTAGCGTGCATGTTGTTGTCGATTACATGCAAACATGGATGATGAGATACAAGGGAGCCCCTTCACTTGCCTAATATGATGAAGCCCAGAGCAGTCGAGTTGAAGGCATGCATCCGGAGTCAAATCTAGAACTATGAAGAGCTCCCACAGCTCATCACTAGTCTACAGGCTTCCCATGCACATGTATTCAAGAGTATGGATTTTGTGGTGCACGCACATGCGATCCTGTCTATTGGGACTCTCACCCAAGTGAAGACACAGGCATCTGTTTGACTAGAGCTTGACTCTTACTTTGACGAGTTGATGTGATTTGTCACCCACCCAGAATTTCCCATCAATGCAAACATCATGCATAAGTATGTTGTTGGTCTAGCCGCATTGAAGACAATGATGCACATGCTTTCAGACGAGTTGGATAGAGGAGCCCGAGCAGTGTACCCGAATGCTATGGAGGCAAGAGTTAGGTTCTAGAAAGAGGTCATCTTGGAGTACAAGGACACCATCACAGACTACCGATCTTGGTATCATTTCACTACTGTCAATCACAATGAAGATGTCGAAGAGTTGGTCTTCCAACAGTTGTCTAAGTCATAGTGATGTCTAGCATGGCTTTCGCAAGCCATTTTTGTCTCACATGGGTACATGTGCATTGTAATGTAACGTCTTTTCAAGTGTAAGTTCAAGTGTTGATAGTTGGATGTAACAGTGATAGAGTAGATGAAGAGTCGTGAGGGTATATGAACTGTCACAAAGGGGAATGTCAAGGGTCACCCCACCCTTTGCTATAAATAGTCCCTTATAAGTCATTGTACAGGATTTTGGTCAGCCAAGCTTCTGATAAGACTATCTTAGAGAGATCTTAGAAAGTATTGTAACAAGCCTTGGCTTCTCCACTGTGTAGAGCTAGTACATCTCTTTGGAGGAGTAGGTGGTTATGGCTGTAACGTTCCACTATTGGAACTAGTGGTTGGACATGGATATATTATATGACTGGAACTTACACTTCTTAATATAACAATTGCCATCACATTTCATGCATATGTTTTATTGAATTTCATCTATTTGTTTACTCTAAATGATATATGTATTTGTATACTTACGCATGAATGTATAGCTATTTTAGTGTATCTATGTATGAATCTTTCTTAAATGTGTTGTTGGTTTAACCATCACTTTGGATTGCTAGCTAACTTGACTTCCATGTTGTGATGTATCTTTTCTCGTGTGTTCCTTTCTTAACTCCGTGATATCATAGGTTTCCAAGGGGTGCACTCATCTCAACCCCCTTATGTTAGAACCTCTCATGCACCTTCCTTGGCTCACTGCATATGTCACACCCTTACTACCAACAGAGTTATCTTACGTGCCTCTATGTGAAATTTCAGTCAAGACATTACTGTATGACCCACTGCTCATACTCCTACACCAAATGGTCTAAGGTCTAATTGGGACTTCTTACCGGGGAGATCCCCTAACATGTTGGCAAGTCCAACACCATCAACAGGGTGCAACACATTGTTCATCAAACACATGAAGGTGGTTGGAGGATTGGTAAGACCAAAAGGAACCACCACAAACTCATATTGCCCATACCTTGTACGAAATGTAGTCTTGTAGATGTCTTCTTCTTTGTTGTACACCTGATGTTATACTCACCTCATATCAGTCTTTGAAAATATTGTTACACCCTTCAACTGATCAAACAAATCATCAACCTGAGGAAATGGATACATGTTCTTGATATTCACCTTATTCAAATACTTGTAATCAATGCAAAATATGATAATACCACCCTTCTTCTTTACAAACAACTATGGTGCATCCCTAGGAGATACACTTGGCCTTATGTATCCCTTATCGATCATCTCTTTAATCTGCAACTTCAATTCTACCAAATCGGGCATGCTCATCCTATAAGGTGTGTTAGATGTTGGTGCTACACCTAGTACCAAGTCAAGAGATAAATCCACCTCTTTATGAGGAGGTAACTCCAGAATCTCTATGTGAAACACATTTTGAAACTGCTGCAAGATAGGATACTTCCTCAAGACTTCATCTTCCTTCCCTTTGTCACTGGAAACCTGAACTACAAACAATACACACACTTTCTTGCTTTTTTTCTTAACTTACATAGATGTAACCATTCTCACTAATGTAGGATTATTCTTTCCCTATAAGATTATCTTTTATCCATCATCATTTAGGCACTCAATGGTGTTCTCATAACAATCTACCTTGGTCCTGTGAGTAAAGAATCAATCCATGCCCAAAATCATGATATATGCACCCAAAGGAAACAGGTTTAGGTTTGTTGTTGTAGGCATGCCATTAATATAAAATGTAAAAGATATCACCAAGTGGTGAACACTTTTCTTGGTTCCCATAGCCAACTACACCAACCAAGATTCTGTGCATGCACTTCTTTATTTAAATGACACTGGTCCACCAGGTTAGACTAGGATGGCTGTAATTAGATATAGGATCAATAAAAATGGAAACAACTTGACCACGAAGCTTACCTTCCATATCAATCATAGATTCTTGATGTTTCACTGCCTATTATCAAGTGTTGCAATGTTGCATAGATCCGTGGAATGCTTTGACCAACATTCCCAATTGTTTGTGCCTCTTGAGCATTATAGATTTTTGGCCTGCCACCCTTGTACAATGGACAATCCTTATTGAAACGGTCTTTACCAAAAATACAACACTTCAATGGTTCCTTGTAATTTCCTTTATTCTTCTACTCCCCAAACTAAGACCCATGTCCTTTCTCAGCTACATTAAACATCTTGTCAAGGGTTGCATTTTATTTCTCACTTGCATCCTGAGATCCTCCTCACTTCTTGGGCCATTTTCCTTTAGTATTCTTATTACATTTCCATACATGCTTGAACTCAGGCTTGCACTTTGATTTCTCATAGAAATTCATCAACTTCTTGATGGATTCCTCTAATGAAAAAAGCTCCTCAAACTCAATCTTATCTTTAAGTGACAATGGAAATCCATTGATGAATCTTTGCATATTTTCTTTCTCATCCTTATGATGGGGCATACACCTCAACAACTATAGAAATTTGGTTGTATACTCTTCATCTGTCATGGAATCCATCTTGAGATCATAGAAATCCTTGGCCTTTCCATCATAATATCTCTCAGAAAGGTACTTCTTGAAGATTCTTTGAAACTCACCCCAATTCAGCTTCTATTCTCTTATGACTCTGACATTCTTAATATCTTCCCAACAGATATCTACTTTTCCTTTGAGACTGAAGGTGATTGTTATCGGGAAAACTAGTGTCCATTCAGAGCTGCTAATCCCACTAAGACGAGTAGCTATCTTAGAAACAAAAAAACTAAAGTCACTTGTGTTTTCCTTTATGAGAAGTAGATGAGAGAGAAGCAGAGAGTACCAAACTCAGTCTTTCGCTTGGCTCCTTGTTTGTTTCCTCTCCCCTTTGACAGATCTTTGCCACTCCTTACTCGCTTGTCCCGCTTCAAAGAACACCTGTAGAGTCTAAGCAACATAATACCATCAAAGCATAGAGATCTACAATCATAAACAATATAGGATCAGATATATATTGACCATACAAATGCATATATCAATTCAATATTGAAGACATACAAGAATATGGAGGAAAACTCAAATAGATTTATTGATAGAAGTGGTAGAAGAGAGGATTACAACCCATTTATCTGACCCAGTGCCATCCTCCCAGCATGAAAGCCCTTCTTCACCTCATGAGAATCTAGATCACCCAACACTATGATGTTCCACAAAGAAACCAACAGTACTTCCTTACAAGATGCAAAATTCCAGCCTCCAAATCTCTAGGATGAGGGATCCATATATAGATGTTTGCAGGTGGGTGATTCAACTTCTAGATTTTTTATTAGTGTCATTTCTCTGATAGTTCTCAATTCCACTTGGAGATTCCATGATCTCTTACTCATCCCTGGGCGAATTTAGAGAGGCAAGTGTCACAAGAGAAGTTTCTGGAAGATTCCATGATCATCCACCTTGCAAACTACCTCTACCATTTGTCTATTCTCGCCCGTCACACCCCATAGAAGGGATTTTCAGTATGCATCGCACCTCCCATGTGCATTAGGTGAGATGCATCGCACTTTGACCATGGAGCAGGTGAGATGGTCCAGTTTTGACCAGTTCTGAGTAGTTTTTCATGGAGAACTTCTGGGAGATGATGTAATCAACTGACCTTGTTCCTTTAGGGTATGAAACAACACTTTTAGGGACTTAGAAGCCCTTTTTTTATGGACATATAAGATTGGGGTTGCAGTGCCCAAATATGTCTATAACAATGATTATCCTGACTTTCATGTTCTTAGAGTAATCATTTAATCTCAAAATTTTCATCATCCCAAGCAGTTATGCTTCTGGATAATTTGATTTCACCATTTCCCCATCAAAATTAGGAGGCTTGGTTATCTTGAATTCCTCTGACAAATACTCGCTCCTTGTATGATATTGATGGCGATGAAGTCTCCTAGAAGAAGAGATAGAATAAAACTGATGTGTACTAGTCCTCTTGTTACGTGTATCCAAGAGTTTACCACTCTTCACTATATCATCCTTGTCTAACATGTTCCTTCTAAGAGACCCTATACCATTTTCCCCATTAGTCTTCTCCTTCTACCTATCTCCATGACTCATCCCAAATTGTCCCTGCTTTTGTAAGTCTGAAAGGCTTTGAAGAATAATTGCATTGACTTTAGCTTTCTTTTGTTGAGCCTTTTCAAGTCTTTCATGTGCCTCAATTGGCCTATTATTATATTCTTTATAGCTTCTAATCTTTTCCCTCAGACTCCTCAATGTATTTTTCTAGACCACGAGAATATTTCTCTCCTTGCTGCTCAACTAACTTCTCCCATTCCACTGATTTCACTTCAGGCTTGCACAAGAAGTAATGTGAACTGTAATCCACCATTTTTGTCTTCATCTTTTGACCTTCTATTTCCTGCAAACATACCATGTTAGATAAACTAAGTAGAAGACATAATCAAAATCCTAACTCAATGTATTTCGGGGGAGGCTATTACATCTACACAAGTCATTCTAGATTAGCACTATATACATGAATCAATACAAAACTAACAATAATTGCATGCATGATAACCCTAACCATTTGAATTTACCCTGAGGTCCAATATTGTAAACCTCACTTTGATAGCACTCTATAACATTTGTACTAGAGAAAATTTTATAGGTAACAGAACTGCTCTAATACCACCCTGTAATACCCCACCCCACATTTACCTGCATTAACAAGCTCTCTAGGGTAAACATGAGCTGTGAGTTACCATGCATGACCCAACAACCAAGTTCGAGTTATGAAAGTACAACCTACTAACATTAATCTTTACTACAACCTCTAGGAACACCTGATCACCCAATGTTAGACAACATCCATTGATCATCTTTTCCTAGACTGGAACTACCTTTTTTACTCACTTCAAAGCCTACAACACGCATGTCATGCCTTCCATGTAGCTAGAAGGCTCCAACCACACACACAAGGCACCAAAAATCCCTTGTTCTATGCATGCAACCATGGATTCAATGCCACAATTTCAAGGTTAGCCTACATGCCACTGGCCAAAACTTTCCAGAATCAAGTCTAAGACAATCACAAGTATGCATAACCTATACTTAGGCTTAGTTCTTGTCCAAACATGCCAAAAACATGATAAACATTTAGACAAACATATGGTAAACATATTAGTTATAGGTCATGAATGCATATATGATTATCTCATTAATTCCATTAGAGAATCATCAAGCAAGCTCACTGCCCTCTCAAGCTAGTTGCAACAAGACTTATAAGTTCATACATTCATATAACCATTCACTAACTTATCGAATCATGGACAAGATCCATAACAATAAAACATCATTTAACCATGCCTATAACCAACAATTAACCAGAATGAAGCTATGACAAACAATTTAGAAAATCAACACAATAACCAATACATGTGTTCATTGATCTCAATAAGAAATAACACATAATAACATATACATAAAGCCAACCAAGTGAGGGACTTCCACATACCACACGATAGATTGAGTTGAACCAAATCTCTCTTTTAGTCAATTGCCCTTGTGCCATATTCCAAGCATGAATGTGGAATCTCAAGGGATAAACCAAAACAAAACCAACCAGGGCATCTAGAGGCTCAACCACCTCAACCCTAAACCATAGGGATTTCACCTAAACTGGTCTAGAAATCACCGAACCAACACAAGCTTGGATGCTTCAAAATTTATTCACCATAGACAAAGGAATTTTCATGTCTCCACCCACTTGTCAAGGGCTTCCCAGATAAAACCATCTCCACCCCCAACCCTTGGAATTTTCCTAAGAGCCCCTCACCTGGATCCAAAATCTTCCAGCAACCCAAAACTCAACCAAGAATGAATCCCAACACACCATGGCTATCCATGAAATGACAAAGCAAGGTTGTAAACATTGTCAATCTAGACAAATCCCATGTCAATGGTAGAAAATAAATCATGTAAACCAAATGCATGCACCATGCATTCAAATCCTAGTATGGAAATCACACCTGTTACCTACAAAATCTTCTTGTTGTAACAACTCTTTCACTCTTCTCCTTGTGCTCCCTTGTTTTTCTTGCTTGTCCTTTTGCTTGCTTGCTTGCATGTGTTCTTCCTTCTATCTCTCTTCTTGGAGTATGATTTCTTCCTTAGCAAAATTAAGCTGTCCAAAGTTGAAATTGATCAAAAGCTAATCCAAATTTGTCAAATGATTCTTAGATGCCTTTTTATCATTGATGTCTAGTGTCTCCTCCTTTCATTTTCCTCTTTTCTTTCATTTTCTTTTATTTTCTCTTTAATTTCCTTTTGCATGCATTTTCTTGTCACTTCATCTTCCTTTTCTCTTATTTTCCTTTATTCCTTGAATTGATTGTCATTTAATGTCTTTTGCCTTTTGTCAATGCTAATGCCAATTCCATCGTCATTAATTAAATACAAGTGATACCCACTTTAATATTTTTTGATCCATTCAACATGGAATATTATCCCATGACCATGGTCTTATTTTTGTCTTTATAATGTCCTTCCATTTACATGGAAAATCAACTTGGCGCTGTTACACGACCTAGATCCATCTTAACTTTGAATCTACCAAGCGCTAAGAGGGATCAAATCTCTTGGGATGCAAATATCTTAAGATGTAGAAAGATTTGATCGCTCTTGAAGCTTGGTAGATCCAGAATTAAGATGGATCTCGATCGGTTTAAAGCAATATATTAATATTGGTTAAAATTTTAATATTATCAACTCATGTTTTTAAAATTATATAGCTCATAAATATGATAAAATTTGGACATTTAATTAAGATAAGTATAATTAGGCATATTTTTATTTTTTAATTAATTTTTTTAATATATTTAAATTGTGTTTTCAAATATATAAATAAATTTTATATTTTTAAAATTTTATAAAATACTATGATTATATGATGATGAGATGATGATGGTGGTTAACTTCAGCTGAGACCAAATAATGATCTATCGGACCTAAAAAGACAAATTATTTATTTTGATTTAAGATTTTATTCCTATGCTCAAAAAGCTTGGAGAGAAGCCTCAAGAGTTCAATATAAGTTTGGCATTGTAAAAGGCTAGGAAGGTGAATATTAGATAAGCTTAACCAATATTTATTTAATTTAAAACAAAATTAACTAAAAGGAATTTTAATATAACACTCCAACTTATCATTCTAATTCATATTTATTGATTTAAAAAAAAAACAAAAAAGGTGAACCAACTTAATGATTAGAACAAATTAACAAAACTTTTATTTTATATAATATTCGCCTAATTTTTTTTAACCTAAAAAAACATTTATTTAAATTTACTGAAGAAAAGGAAAAAGAAAAAAAACTTATTCTATTTTAAAACAAATTAAAAAATTATCATTCTAAATCAAATTTGAAAATAAATAAATAAAGGAAAGTAGTTTCTTTAACTTTAACCCAAACAAAAAACAGGTAAACTACTTATCAAGATCTCACCCACAGAAAACTTTCGACAAAGATGACATTACATTTATCAAAGTATACCTTGCGTGAGCTGTACTGGATCAGACAGGCCTCAATCGAGTAACACGAACAACAATGGAGCTGGATCCGACTCACACAGTAGTACTACTTTTCCAAAATTTAACCATTTACTGATGTCAGGTTGTGTACGTAAGATGCCCACATGTTTGTCTGTGTTACAAACCTTATCATAGAAGCCTTCAACTGAAAGCATAAAATATATCAAATTATTAGAAAATCTGAAAGCGCTGGTAGAATAAAAAAATTGACCATATGAGCTGGACGAATAAAGTTCGCGGAGAACATGTTTACAACACTGACCCACACTGTCCGAATAATTATGTGCTCTACTGCTCTCTGTTGACCACTTTACTATTCTCAGTGGCTCACAACCAGATCTGTAAACCCAAAGGGTTGGATAAATTAATCCCACTGTTTCATGGAGTTCTAGTTGAAAATACCAGTGTGGGCGTTCCATGGCTGGACGCAAACCCAAACGGCCCCAAAGAGGGCTATGTCATAGTATTTTGACTATGGTGATGAGCACAGGTTTTTCTCTGTTAGTAGCATGGCTGACGCTGCGCCCCCACAAGCCAAGATACTATGTGGACTCTGCTTCCTTCTCACAACTGAACATTACAGACAAAAGGCTGAATGACAGGATGGAGTTCAACATTACTGTGAGAAACCCTAGCAAAAAACTAGGCGTGTATTATCATAAAATGGAGTGGAACGCTTACTATGAAGAAGAGAAGATTGCCAGTGGGTATATGGCTCCCTTCCATCAGGGCCGAAAGAACACAACATTACTGCATCCTGTTTTAACAGGGCATCAGTATGTGATATATAGAGAAAATATTGCTAAGGATCTTGGGGCTCTACAGAAGCAGAACTCGTCTAAGGGGGGATTGGAGGTGAAGCTGAAATTGCATGCCAAAGTTCGTTTCAAGCTCGGGGTTTTTAAATCCTGGAATTTCAAGTTGAGGGTGGAGTGCGATAATCTTCATGTCCATGTTCTTGAAAATAGGAGCCATGGCGGTAATTCCTTCAATCGCACAAGATGCAGCGTGCATATCTAGGGTTTCTCCTTGTTGACCTAGGGTTTCTCTTTGTTGTAGAGCAGCAGAAGCTCAAGTATACATATTATGTTTTCCTAGGCTTATATTTATTTGATTCTGTTTGCTTATATTTCTACAGTAATGTTCAGCGTGCTTGTTGCACAGGTAGGCCGCTGCTGCTTTGTATAATATAGATCATTCTCCATTCCTTATTAAAATCCAGTTTGCTGGACCATTTCAGGAATTGAAGTTTGATTTTCAATTGATCTGGTTCTCTCTTTTAAAATTGATTTAACTTCAGAGTATGGGCAGTAGATATGGGGGTTTAACCCAACGAAGCTAATTTTCATTTTCAATATATTGGTAAGGAATTTCTGTACTCGTCTCTGAAACACTCCCGTGTCCCCAGAGTTTCGTTCCTGCATCCTGATTGCCATTGGACAAAGGGATGATACACTTTGAATCGCTGAGTGCCATTGGTTCAGCTTTGCAATTTAAAACACTTACAGTCAAAGGAGGTTCACACATCTTCCAAACTGTGGTTCAGGTTTTAAAGAAATCCCGTGATATTAGCTTTCCATTTCCAAAGGATGTCATCCTCTTAGACAATGACATTTACAGTAGCCGTAGGTCATTCAATAATCATTTTCATTTTGGTTGTATTATTTATTGTTTAAATATCAAATACCATGTAATAAATTAACGATGGCATAAGAATAAGAATAAAATTATATTTTACAGAGAAGATGGAAAGGTAATGAGTTAATCATTCATTTATTACCGGAGGCATAATATTTGGGCAAACAACATGTGGGAGTTATTGGTTCATTAATGGGTGGGAGTGTGGTCTATTAATGAACCCATAGTTCTATGGATATTGTTCACTTAATATTTGTCATTATAATGATACTATTAATGATGGGATAAGAATAAAATAAAATAAGATAGTATTCCATGAATAAGATGGAAAAGTAATGAGCTAATCATTGGCTCGCTACATGATGCAAAATATTTGGGCAAACAATATATGTGGAGTTATGGGTTCATTAATGGGTGGAGCATGGCCAGGCTAGGCAGTTTATGCCACACTCCCTCAGCCCAATAATGAACCCATAGCCCCAAGTATATTGTTCACCTAATATTTGTTATTATAATGATGAGTATCTTATAAATGACTTTTGATTATACTCATAAGTTTAATATTTGGGTATTTAAGAAATGAATTAGCTCCAAGTATATTGTTCACCTAATATTTGTCATTATAATGATGAGTATCCAATAAATGAATTTTGATTGTACCCATAAGTTTAATAGTTGGGTATTTAAGAAATGAATTTTGATTATATTTGTAAGTTTAATAGTTGTAGTTTTAGTTATGAAAGTAGTAAGTAGTTAATGAACTCATAGTTCCACATATATTTTTCACCTAATATTTATCATTATAATGATGAGTATATCAAAAGTAAATTTTGATTGTACTCATAAGTTTAATAGCTCGGTATTTAAGAAATGAATTTTGATTATACTCATAAGTTTAATAATTGTAGTTATAGTTATCAAAGTACTAAGTAGTTTGAAACATGAGTAAGGAGGAGGTTGATTAATTGACAATTACTTTTGAAGGTGTAAACATCTTAAGATGAAAAGGTAAAATTTGGGAATTAGTAAGGTGTGATCGCAAAAGTTCATAACTCGTAGATCCACTTGAAATTAAAAATATTGGGGCAAGTTTCAACATTTTTTAATGTATTTACTCTTTGAAACTATGCATTTTTTTTTATGCAAAAGCTAATGATTGCAAACATAAATGTAGATAAGATCAACTAAGAACAATATCATTGGATTAATGGACATATTGTGTCAACCCTAGAATACTCTATATAAAACATTTGATTCTGTAGAATAATTTTATTGCTATTAATTATCATTGAAAGGTTTCTTATATTTTTTTAGGTATAGTACTAGGTAATCAAAATTTGTCATTGAATTTAAGTGAATGGTTCATATATATGTAAGGACATTCTTTTTCTCTTATGAGGGTAAATATTATTTTGTTTTGTTGGTATTTGATTTGGTCATTAGTGTCCAATAAAAAAAAATTAATTTGAGAAGATTTTATGTTGAGTTATACATCTCTCTAAGCTTTTAATATAATACTTGATTTGTAACATATTACTTATAATTTCCATTATCATTGACTAAGATATATGTATGCATTATAAATGTTAGAACAACCTTCATTTATGATAGGTTAATCTTTGAATTGTCACAAACAATCAACCTCCCTTCAAGGTTCTAAGTCCACATTAGATTCATATGCAACTATTACAAGTTT
Organism: Pinus taeda; assembly: GCA_000404065.3. NCBI lineage: Eukaryota > Viridiplantae > Streptophyta > Pinopsida > Pinales > Pinaceae > Pinus > Pinus taeda. The sequence goes on from APFE031364606.1 coordinate 118,030, forward strand.
TATTTTAGTAAAAACTTTTATTTTTTAATATTATCACAAAACATAGAATACCTAGTGAAAGTCCAATTATACACCTAATATTAGTGTTTGTAAAGCATTTATTTCAGAACCTATGCTTTAAAGATAAGTCTAATTATATTTTTATGTAACTATTAAAGTCAATGAGAAAAAAATAAATAAAAAAACATAGTAGAAATTATAGATATTTGCAAATAATAAATAAATATCAGGTACACATACTGCATTCTACTATCTAGATCATACAACTTCTATATGTTGTTCTTTTTGTATCATCTGAACTTATATTCTCTCAATATAATTTATATAATGCTTTTTCTTTCTGAAAAAATAATAAATAAATAAATTGCATATAAAAGGCAAAGATGATGACGTACAAGTAACATGTTCTTATTAAAATCAATGATTGCTTAAAATTGTTAGCAAATTTGGTATATATCCTAGAGGATTATATTTTTGTCTATGTTTATGAATATGGTGAGGTATGATGAATAATTCATTTTCAACACCATAGCATATTGTGGTTATGAGATTAAGTAGGGGAATAAATCATCTCACCTCCACTCGTGAGAAACTAAAATTAATTAACATTGTTAATTTAAGAGCCCACATACACTTATCTTGAAAATGAGAAATGAATAAAAATACAATAGGCACACAAATAAACATAAATCATGATAAATTTAAAGGGAAAAAAATGTATGTGCTTGATCTTATATGGGTTGTGATCCATGGAGAAAAATCCAAGCATTTTATATATCATCAACAAACACTTTAACATTTGTACAATATCCTCCTCCCTTTCTCCATGCCTTCACAATGACCCAAAGGCATGTTACAATAGATTCAACATGTTTTAAATGGATATTAACTTGGTACAAATACCTTTCTTGATGTCCATAAAAAGAAAAAGTTACCATCCACTAGAATATATGGGTAATTAACCATTGTATCTACTAGTTTTCTAGGACATTTTTTATCATGCATGATTCATCACCCATATCACATGATAATTAGGAAAATTCTTGGAATTCAATCTGGAAAACTTGATTGATCTCCCCCCTATCACTTTAGACACCACGGATATGCATGATTCACTAGGTCTTATAGTTCTTATGCCCATTTACATATAGTTTATAAAATTTACATCTCCAATGTAATTTCCTTTTTTGGGTTATTGTTGTCCCAACACTTATGCTGCCAATTTCTCACTTCAACAACACTACTCACATTAAGTGCCATCTTCATGCCACTTCATCACAACTAACATCCTCATCTAGTTTCCATCTACTTTGGGTTTGGTCTTTTCTTCTGCATCTACCTGCTACCAAAGATCTGATGTCATCTCCAAGCGGGCCATATATGCATTGATCTCAACCCCTTGGTGGCTTGACTAGAAACTACATTTCTTTCTTCATGATCTGGATGGATATTAGTGGCCACTCACCTCTTCAAGTGTCTCAATGGTTCTATATCTTCAGGGAATTTTTTCTATGATTTTTGGGCCCTAAACAATATTTTTGGAAATTCAAGGGGTGAGGGCATACCTTGGCCTTAGTTAAGATTTGTATTTCTCATATAGTTCTTTCTAACGAGCTATTGTACACCACAAATAGATATCATATGCAAAAAATGTGCACCAAAGAGTTGATGTACAAACTAACAACCTTGAGGCCTGCAACCCTTTTATTATTTCATCTTCTAGGGTTATGGTTTTGGACTTCTATGGTTCTTTATTTATGTTAAAATGACATTATTTTGGCCTCTTGTAACAAATTTTGTGAGTGCTCGTAGTATCCATCAATCTCTGTTTAAAGAGAGCTACCACCATTCTAGCTAGTTCATGTTCTATAGTGTTCTACTATTTCATTTATTAATAGAAGTTGGATTTTCACTATATTATTGCAATATATGTTGTATTTCTCTATGTATGTTCCATTTAGTTTCCTACATTTCATTACATTCATTATAAAACATGAATCACTTCACCAAATAACAACTTCTCTCCAATACAAATATAATTATAAAGCAACACGTTGACGCATGCCAACAATTTCAAATGTTCTACAAGCCATTGCAAGCCATTGCAGTGGTCTTTAAATTGTCAATCATGAATTGTCAACCAGAGTACGTGTATTGATGAAGTACAGGTGCACTATATGTGCTAGAAGTTATTCCTTATGTTGTTATGTTATTGTTAGGGTCTAGACTTAAGATTAGTATGGAGATGGTGTCATTGATTATATTAATGTCTCAATCCTTAAAGTTATCAGCGAATTTCTTAGGAGTTATTCTTTATTGAATCAATTTATGGATGATATGAGAGTGATTCTAAATTCTACTTGTGTTAGATTATTTTGGATTTTTGTCTTGAATCTTTAGGCTGCAACTCTAATTCACTAAGTGCAAGAGAAATCTATTTTATCAAACTATGAAGAAGCACTGTCTTAATTCAATTGTTAAGAAGAAGGCTCTCACACTTTTATTTATTCAATTTCATTCAAACAAGATATTATGAACAACATCTATACTTATGAAGTAAACACACTTGGACTACAATAGATAAAAAGAAAATGAAAGAACCATGATGTACCAGGTAAAAAGTAATTCAAATAGCAGATCAAACTAGGTATAAAGAAAATGGAAGTACTCATGCATATAACAATTCACTCTTGAACTCATCATACTGCATTTCTCACATAATAACAGAGTATTCAAGGAATGAAAAGAAATCTAATTGCATTTGGTTAAAGACCTATCACTGGTAGTAGGGGGCCCTCAACAGATCAGTCCAAAATATCCAATCGACACAGCACATACACACACAAAAACGGTTCTATTTCTTGCAAACAAAACTTAACAAACTGTTTCAAAATTAAATCACCTGGCATGCACCAAATCATAATGCGGTCATAGTTTTTATAACAATTCTTTGGCATAACAGTCATGAGTATTTTAAGCCTAAATATATTTATTCTAACTAAACTATAAAGCTAAACCTTAGATTTTCTATTCCAAAAGCAAATTGATAAGGTTTTGATAAAACTCAGATTCTATTCTGGCGATAATCCTATGGTTGACTATGGGGTTTGACCGTGATATCCTGCACTTATCTTGATGAACTCGCTCAAGGGGATAGGAAGGGATCCACAAGGGAACCATTCCTTATCCGCTCATATCCTTCGTCGTTGACCTGGAGCTTCTGAACCTTGCAAACAATGGAGATAGGTGCAGAAATTTGGATTAGCTGCAGAAACAGACTAATTCTGTAGCCAAATGCATTCTTTAACAAAACAATAGGGTATATAGTCAAACATGAAGAAGAAGACATATTATTGCTTACCTTTATCAAAACCTTGTGGATATGGCTTTATTTAGGTGGTAAATATAGGAAAAGAGAGGAAACATAGGCAAAAAGGGGTGTCATGGTAAGACAATCTTTGGACTCTACATTCCCCCAGGTTGGAGGTTTTGTATGTCCTCATACACCTCATCATTGTTAGTCACTTGTGCCTTCTATTAATCACCTCCAAGTTTCATTGTTTTCTTCTTTGGGGCAGCTACTAGCATCCTTGGTTTTCTCATGAGAATTTTTTATTTTACAGTGATAATCTCTCTTCGCATTATCCTATTTTCCTTATTCATCTTTTTGTTCTTTTTATACCATAAGCTCAAATGAAGGATGAGATTGGCACTTTTTGCAATATTGATCTCTCTTTGTGCCTTCACTGCTTGATTCTCATTCTTGAGATACCTGTTCAATGTTTCAAATTCAAAAATCGCCTTCTTTAAAATTCTTGAGCTTGAGTGTTCCTGTTGTTCATTTAACTAGTTGCTCCCTTCTCTAGGTCTTTGAATTGTTTCCTTAGTTGATGTCTCTTTTCTTTCCAATGACTCTATATAGTCATATATCTCTTGTTGAACATGGTCAATACCTAGAATATGCATTGGGCTTCTGAGAGGTGAGCTGCAAGGTGGTGGTGATACCCTGAGTGATGATTCTGGTGACCCCTTTGGAGAACTTTCACGGTTTTTAGTTGGCTCGTTCTCAATTGGCTCATTCTCAGTTGGCTTGTTTCCCTCGAGATCAATGTACTCTGTAGCTTTCGATATTTTCTATTGGACTGTGCTCAACCTTGTGCTTCTCCTCAGCCTGAGGTTTGTAATCCCTATACCTTCTTTCTTTTAGTCTCTGATTTTTCTTCTTGAGGAAGGGTCTTGGTTTGTGGTATTTCCTCTGCTCTTTTGTTAACTTTCTTCCTTTTAAGATTCCCATTCTTAATTTTTTGTAATATGTCTACTATGGGCAGTTCTTCTTCTAATAATTCTGGGTGAGTCTATGCTTCCTTCTCTTTTACCCCTTCTATGGTTCTCTTCCTTCCTCCAAGGGTCCTACTTCTGCTGGCTTGTTTTGGGGATCTTTCTTCAAAATGGTTCCTCATCAGGAAACTCTCCCAATTATCCCCTATACTCCGAATATGGAACTCAACCAATATCTTTATTAGGCCATGATGATACATGGTGTTTTCTGTAAACTGAATTCTCTTTTGAACATTTGTAGACATTTTCTTGAGACTATTTAAGAGAAAGTAAGGAAGATTCATTTGATGATCTTCAGGAAAATGCATCATCATCCTAACATGGTAAAAATACATGTACCCAAACCTACCCTCACAGGTGACAAAATTTTGAAGTATAAGCAATAAAGTTCTCCATTTTCTCTTAAGGGATGTGCTAGGAATACCTTTTTTGAAGACAATGGTGTCCATATTTGGATTTTTGAGGAAGACCTTCCAATATTCTCCATTAATTCCCGTGTTCTTGAAGCATTTTTCCCCGCTCCTTGGTAATGTTGGAAAGGTGAAGGAGACAAGGCATGAATTCATACATAACACAAGTTTTTTCTCTTCTATTGATCACACGAAACATGATGACTACAATGAAATGAGTGAAGGGTATTTATCTTTTTCCAACTATCTACTTGCCTAAAATATCTTGACATGCATCCACATGCAACCGCATACTCAAAGTCATATGTCATTTAACTCGACTTGACTCAACACTCAACCAATCAATCACTCAATTAATTGACTCTCTATGTTCAGCCAACTCCACATGCAAGAGTAATTACTATTTCTAACACTCCCCCTTAATTACAACCGTATGACTCAACATAACTCAAACATGACTCAACTATCACTCAAACATCCCTGTTGGTCTATGTCTTAGCTAGGATTACAATGACTCAAGAATATTACAATTTTGCATTTTCTTTTTCTCTGCTTCCAGATTATATATCCTCAAAATTACTTCATTCTCTGTTGAACTTTCTTGTCGTAGGCTCCATATTCCTTTACTTGTTGCTGCTGCAATTTTTCTTTGACTTTTCTTGACTTTGTGTTGAAACATAATTTGATCTTGTCTAGTACACCTTCCTCTTCAAATATAAGTTCAACTATGGACTGCTACCATAACATTGCATCTTCAAACTGTCTTCTTTTCTTTGCTTCTTGCACTTCATGTTCCTGACTTTCTTTCTGCCTTATTTCTTGATAGAAAAATCTTATCTCTTCTTGACCCCATTGCTAAAAAATGGTTTCAATGCATTCATATTTGTCTTAGAAAACATCCACATCATTATTTTTACTTTCATCATCAGGTACTGCTACTTTTTTCCTGTAATCTGCATCAAATTTATTAACAACCTTGTTTTCAACTTTTTCATTCATGTTTTTGTGAACACCTGCATATTCAAAAACAATGTTAACAACATTTTTAATATGACTCGTTCAGTGAGAGATTCCTGCTCTACATCTGCCTTCCTTTCAACTACATCGAGGTTGTCTTCCACTGTTATGTCGTTAGTGGATATTCTCATAAAAAACTCTTCAATCACTTTATCCTGTTCTTGATCATCAGCTGCTACAAGATCACATACTGCTTCATGAGTAGCTCCAACTGCTTCATATCTTGCTACGATAGTGGCAGCTTCAACCTTCAATATTCCATCAAACATTGTGCTTACCATATTGTCACAATCAATCCCTGTTTCAAAAAAGAAACCACACATATCACCAACATAATCTTCATCCACACTATGGTGGGATAACCGAGCACGTATGTGCTCATTATTAATTTCAACTTCACCAAATCCATCAGTTGCGGTTGGATTCACCAATTCACATATAACTTTGCATTTATCATCCACATGTGTCTCATCACAGTGGGATTCACCATCATCTGTATCATCCACATTACAATGGAGTCCTTGAGAATTTATTTGCTCTTGCTCTGTTTCACACACAGGGGCTTCAACTTCTCTCTCTGCAATCTTTGTTGCATCTTCTTCCTCCATATGCATGTTGCATAATGGGTTTCAATATTATGGTCTTGAAAACCATCATCTGTTGTGTGTGGAGCATGATTGTTCAGAGGTCTTTGTTTTAGCCGGATGCATACCCCAGGAAGTTTTGTACACCCCTCCACGCGGGGGGGCACGGGGGGGACTTGTCCCCCCCGCGGGGGTCTGGGGGGGCCAATCCCCCCCGGCTGGGGGGTCTGGGGGCCAACAGTCCCCCGGTGGGGGCTCGGGGGTAGCGCCCCCGAAGCTAAAAACAGATGTAAATTTGCCTTGTAAAAGTATAGTAATTTCTAGTCAATCTGAGCCGTTCATTACGCGGATGATCTGACGGTAGAACTTATGTTTAGTTTAAGGTTTTTTTTGCCCTAGAAGGCAACCCCTCTCTTTGTATGAGGGTATTGTATTTGAAGCGGCGATATAGATGTGTATTCTGTGTGTGAGCGAAAAACAGAGAGGTGAGACTGTGAGAGAAAACAGAGGATATTACAGCGGCTTTGCTGTAGGTTGTGTCTCTTCATTTTGCTGGATAATAAAAGGAAGGACTGGCTGTTCGAGGTGGACGTAGCCCAAACTGGGTGAACCACGTATATCTGTGTCTCTCTTGTTTTGTGCGTTTTCTGTGTTTATATTTCTGCAATATTTTATGTGTTCCATTGCTCCATAATATATAATTTTCTAACAGGATGGAAGGTTAGCAATGGAGAATCCCAATATTCGTGCAATGACAGCTTGGGTAGTAGATGGGGAATGGAAAAAGAAAATATGAGATTTGGATTTATTGACAAAAGTTCCAAAGGCTTCCGAAAAGTACGATAGAATAGAATTGAGCTGGCGGGCTTCCTGGACAGAGAGGTGCCCAAAAAGCATGGTATCATCAACAAACTGCTGGTGTGTGCAAGCTGAAGAGTTGTGAAATGATAGGCCTCTAAGGTGGTGGGATTGCTGAGCTAGCTTAATACTTCTGCCTAATCCTTCAGCCATAATGACAAATAGGAAAGGGGAGAGAGGGTCTCCCTGTCTGATGCCCCGGGAAGGATGAAAAGAGGGGGAAGGAATGCCATTGACCAAGATTGAAAAAAATGAGGAGGAGATGATGCTCATAACCCATCTGATCTAGGGGGAGCAAAGCCAAAAGCAATTAAAACTTTTTTAATGTAAAGCCAACTTAGACTCTCAAAAGCCTTCGATAGATCAAGTTTGAGGAGCATACCTAGCTTCTTGGATTTCTTCAATGAATGAATTGTTTCATGAGTCAGGATTATGCCATCGATGATCTGCCTGCCTTCAACGTAACTAGACTGCTAAGGCGAGATGATGAGAGGAAGCAACAATTTGAGCCTGGAGGCGATGACCTTGGAGACTATCTTGTAGATTATATTGCATAGAGAAATAGGTCTATATTTGTCAGGCTTGCTAGGCAGCTCTACCTTGGGAACAAGGGCGATGAATGTGGCATTCACCCCGGGAAACATCCACCTTAAGGATCGCGATTCCTCCACCACCTGCCAAACTTCCAACTTGATCAGTTCCCATAAGTTGTGAAAAAGGTTGGATTTGAATCCATCCGGGCCAGGGGCTTTCCCGGCTTTCAGCTGACGAACTGCTAATTCCACCTCCTATAAGTCAACAGGCTTGATAAGAAGTTGGTTATGCTCTTCTGAGATGATTTTAGGAATGTTTCGAGTAATTTTGTCTATGGCTCTTGATCTGTCTATATTTGGCTCGCTATGCATTTCCCTGAAATAGTTGAGGAGTTCGCCTTCGATCTCCTCATGCTCTTCCACCTTGTCTCCCTGCTCATTCTGAAGGTGAGTTATATTGTTATTCATTTTGCGCTGGATTTTGGTGCTGTGAAAAAACTTTGTGTTTTTCTCTACATCTTTGGGCCATCTGATTCTATATTTTTGTCTCCATAACGTTTCTTCCTGCTTAGCCCTTTCTGTGATTTGTGCCTCCAGACCTTTTTCCCGTTCTAACATATCATCTGATCGACCTTCATCTATGATCCTTTGTTGCAGTTGCTTCATTTTGCTTTTAAGATGCTTTAACTTCTGCTGAAATTGAAACATCTTTGATCCTGTTGGGGGAGTGAAGTTGTGCCATTCTGAGATGATTAGATCGTGGAAGTCCGGATGAGACATCCAGAACTCCTCAAAGCGTAATGGTCTTCGGGTCAGATTGCCAGGGCGCGCCCATTTAAGGGAGATGGGCAAATGATTAGATCCCGTCAGAGGCAGGATGGAGGCTACAAAGTCTCTGCCAATATGTATAGCATTGTCTGAAAGCAAGAATCTATCCAGATGAGAAGCGACCTGCTGTGACCCTGTTCTCCTGTTGCTCCAGGTGTATAAACCATTATTGAAAGGTAGGTCCATGAGCCTGCTTTCCTGAATGAAGTCTTTTAGAGGTTTTCCTTCCTGACTCCCTCTGCACCTTCCTCCCCTTTTCTCTTCCAGTCTAGTAATCATGTTAAAGTCTCCTCCAAAAATCCATAAAGGGTGTACTCTATCATGGTTGATTTCAGAGAGAGCGTTGAGGATTTTTGCTTTATGTAGAGCTTCTTGGGGGGAATATACATTGGTTAAGAGCCCGTGTATACTTGTACCAATGATGTGAAATGTTGCTTGGATGAAGTTCTTGTTGGCATGGATATTATCTAATCTGATGATTCGGGAGTCCCAAAGGATTGCCAAGCCTCCAGATGCCCCCTCAGCATCCACTGCCGTGTTGAGACTCCCCGGCCAAATTTTTGCTGTTGTGCTTTCCACAACAGATGAATTGCATTTAGTTTCTTGTAAGAAAAGGATTTGAGGTTTTTCTTGTCCCATCATGTTTTTAAGACTTCTTCTTTTCCCTGGGCCATTAAGCCCTCTTATGTTCCAAGATATTAACTTCATTGGGAAGGATTGTCATCAGAGTTGTAGTACTTAGTTAGCTTGGAGTACCCGCCTAACTCCACTAGCATCGCATCGATCCTGATTGTTCTATGGAGGTCTGTTTTCCTTCCTCGCTTTTTGATGTCTTTAGCAATGAATTTTCCATCCCAGGGGCCACCAGTCTGGATACCTAGGGATTTTTGCCGTTGCGCTCGATTTAGGACCTCCTCCAAATTCTCAAGTTGTTTCTCAGGAATATTTTCAAAATTGTTTGTATTGCAAGCCTGTTCTAGGCCCGGGATATCTAGTTCCCCAATGTCGATAGTTGTTGTTTCCTCTTCCATAATCTGAGTATCGTTGAATTCCTCATATGGCTCTTCTGCTAACTTGGAATTCGAATCTAAGTTGTCCACGTCCATTCCTTGTGTGGTCCATATTGGGGCCTTTTGCTTCTCTGAGGTAGAAGCCCCTTTGAGCTTAGGTTCTTCTTGAGGTTGTTTGGGAGCTACTTGCTTCTGTTGTATGTACTTCATCGTCTCTGTCTCTATGGTGGCAGGAGTTTCCAAGCTTGGGTCATTTTGGCGAGCTAGAACTTCAAAGCTGTTCCTTGTTGAAGGCTTGGAGGAACTAGCTGGAGGCGTTCTAGCATTTGAGACCTGCTTCTTGTGGTTTTTCCTACGATTGATTACCTTGGTGAATCCGTCTGCTCTTGATGAATCCGATCCTGAAGCAGGGGAAGGTTTTTGAACTAAAGGACAGTCCTTGAACAAATGTCCCAAGGCATGGCACCTTCGACATATAAATGGTACATGTTCGTAATCAATCAACTGGAACCATTCAATATCATCATGAGAGACACTTACCGCATCCGGAAGTGCCTGGTTAAGGTTCATGTAGACGCATATTCGAGCGAAGGAGGTGTATTTGCGGATTTTTGTTTCCTCTGCTACCTTGATGAATTCGCCTAGAACATTCCCAATTGCTTGTGGGGATTCTTCCTCTCAATACTCCATGAGAAGTGAGTATAGTCGGATCTAGACTGGAGCCCAACTGAGATCCTCCTTATCAGGGTTGAACCGCTCTACCCATCCTCTGAGATACAGCCCGACGACGTTAAGGAAGTAAGGCCCTCCATCCAGCACTCTGTTCCTATCCTCCAAGCAGTTGAAAATAGCAGCGAAGAATCCTTTTGGTCCTAGCTACAGGGTTATATGTCCCTTTGGGTTCCATTTCACAACAATCCAGCCCCTTAGCGCCTTCTCAGTCGGCCAAAGCCCAATGAACTTGCCTATTAAAGCATGGTCTCTCATGAATTGAATCTGTGCATTGATTCTGTGTCCTGGAAGTTCAACCCTTGGTCGCACAGAAGCTACAGGTTTGCATGTTATCGACCTGACCTTGGGTTGAGTATTATCTTCTTGTTCTGCCTGTTGTGGGTTCAAATCCCCACCATCTTCACTTTGATGCAGTAATTTATCGCTTTCTTGATTTCCTTGCCGCACATCTTCGTTTTGTGGGGGAGGCGCATCGCCCTCCCCCTGAGGAGGGTCCATGGAGAGTTGAACCTTCTAGCAGGAGGCCAAAATCCAAGAATCTGTTAGAATTTGCAGGGTTTCGATTGTCTGTAGCAGCCTGCCGTTGCAAGAAATGTTAAAACCCTAGCATACAGAGCTCAGTCTGAGGCCACCTTCTGGGGCATGGATGGTTAATTCAGGTGTATATTTTTCTTTGAAACTGTCATAAAGTTATTCTTGGCATAAGCTAATGTTATTGTTAACCAATCTTTCCATTTTTTCTTCTCCACGCTTTTCCTAAAAGAGGTCACGTATTGCATCATGGTGCTTAAGATGCAGGTGCAGGCAATGCAGACACTAGGATACTATTACTCAAAGTAGAATTTTGGATCTAGAAATTGGATTCAATTATCTTTTCAGTTGATAGGTTCTAGAAATTGGATTCAATTAGCTTTCCAATTGATAGGTTCTCTGTAAATCCTATATCGTTGGGTAAACTAATGCGGCTTGTTTACCAGTAAATTCTACTCTTTATATATGTGTGTGTGTGTGTGTGTGTGTGTGTGTGTGTGTGCATCATTGTTATGCAATTTTGCAATTTGCTATGGCTTTTGTATACAACTAGCAACGAGGTACAAGATGAACATGAAATATGTCTTTTGATTTATGTGGTTACAATTTTAGTTTGAATATGTATTTTCTTCATGCTTCTGTATACAACTAGTAGCTAGGTATAAGATGAACATGAAATAGTCTATTATTTTGAAACCTTATTGATAAAGGCCCATCAAAACAAAGCTACAATGGAACACCTTAGCCTTAAATTCAACAAGCAACTTTTTTGGCATTGATATGGGTACTTATGCATCTATCTAATCAATGAAAATGTTACCTTAGGAATTAGGTTCCCAGAATGACTGCAGAGAAAAGTTCGTCTTTGTCACTTCTAGTATGATTAATGGCACTCGTGATTGGACTTTCAAAAAAATTGTTGAGTAACCTCAACCACCCATAATGGTTCATGCTTCTATCAAGTTGAGTCCCCTTGAAACCAGCGGAGACAGTGGCATACACAAAGTTCCTAGTTTGAGGTCCACCCATTGAATCACCAATAATAACTCCTTTTTAAGCACCACCCATAGTAGCCTATAGCTTACCCAGTAGAAGACCCAACATCATGGGCAGTTACTACCAATTAGAATGTGTCGCAGTTTGTCACGCAAAGCCCATAAAGGCAAATGTTAGGCTAAAAAAGTTTATAAAACATAGACAATGGAAAAATAATAAACATTAAATGTTAGGGAATTAATGTTAGCATTAATTCAATTGTTAGTTTACCAGTTTCAAAATGTGAAACAAACGGATGAATATAACGTATGGTTTTTCCTCTCCGCCTCGAGACGAAGCCAAATACGATGGAAAACAAAATTGTAGTATCGAATATAGAGTGCGGGCTTAAAACAATTAATTATTTGCGACCATTCATGACAGTCAGCAGTGGAAATAATACTAACCCCGTCATTTCAATTACTATAGTCCCAACCGTACCTACAACTGTTAAGACCTACAACAGAGTTTTATGACAAGGACTAATAAATCATTTGATCGTGTATTTATACTACAACCATGTATATATATGCTTGACTTCATAGAGATAAATGATTCTTTAAGCGAAAAACTTGACATGTGAACATTAAATAAAGTAATGTCTTATATTACTTATTTAAATAAAATAATGGGTTCTTTATTAATTAAAGTTACATTGATTTGAACATTAAAAAGTGATGTCTTATGATTATTAATGAAATAGTTAAACTAAAACGAAAAGTTGTTAACCCATATAATATGGGTTTTAAAAATAGTACAAGTGATAAGAGGCTTAAAGGTACCATCTAATAATGTGGGTTTTAAAAATAGTACAAGTGATAAGAGGCTTAAAAGGTACGTCGTTGTTTTAAAATGTGATCACCGTTTTATATCTTAATTTTGAAAAGGGTTACATTTTTAAGTTGTTAATTCGGATAAAGAGTTATTTGTTTGGATATTGTTAATGGTTAATCTGGATATACAGCTGCAAGGTTGGATATAGTTAAAGTTAAATTTAGTGAAATTTTAAATCATAATCATAGTAATAATAATAAAATAAATAAAATAAAAAGTTTAAAGTTATAATTTTTAAAATTTAAGATGAAATTGTGATATTATATTTAGTATGTGTTAGGGATACAAAATTAAATGAGTAATTAACAAATTTTATTAACTAAAAAAATATCAATATATAAATATTAAATACAATAATTATGAGTCTCCAAATTTATTCGAAGACAATATTCTTCAAGCACTGTTAAAAACTTAGTCAAAGGGTCAAGTTAAAAAACAACCTAGTTTTCATTAGATAAAACATGTTACTCATGACAACACAACCCACACAAGGGTGAGATACTCCGATGTCAGATAGTATCCAAAACATAATGGAATCAAATGCCATCACATTAATCCATTGGGCGATTGAGACCATATAGCTAGGTGAAGGGTAAAGCACCTCAACTTTGGTATTGCCAATGAGTTCCAAATAGAAGAACTCTAGCCCAAAACCTGCTAGAGACTAGGGACATAGATATCCAAAGATAATGAAATCCTAGGAAGCCCTAGAGATTGCTAATGTTTAAGGCATAAGCTAGGAAGGCTAATCCCATAACCATCAGCTACCAAGTTAATCAAATATTTGTGAGCTAAGGAGAAACCAAAGAGGAGAAACCTAGTAGAGAGTTTAACTGCTTGAAGCAAAATTCACTAATCACAATCAAAAGTATTACCTCTAATCATTACAAACCCTAATGAGTCTCATGTGAAGTCTAACGCTCAAGTCCAAGGAGAAGTCATTCAACACCTCAAAGTCACACATTGTTGAAAGGGTTGCTACCCATTGACACCCAAACCCCAAGCATCGAGCAAAGAGGAAAACTTGTTGTTATGTCATCAATCTTCAAATAACCAATACCTAAAGAGAAACTCGTGAAGCACCTACCAAAGGTGACCACAAGTAGTTTAGACTCTATGTTTCTCACAACTAAGATGATGTTGATGTTAGACAATTATATATTATGGAGCAATGGAACACATAAAATATTGCAGAAATATAAACACAGAAAACGCCTAAAATAAGAGAGACACATGTATACGTGGTTCACCTAGTTTGGGCTACATCCACAGAGAAACAACCAGTCCTTCCTTTTATATTATCTAGCAAACTGAAGAGATACAACCTACAGCAGATCCGTTGTAACACCCTCTTCGCTCTTAATATCCTCTCTCTTTCTCACTCAGAATACATATCTACATAGACACAATACAATTCCCTCATATATAGTGAGGGGTTGCCTTCTAGGGCAAAAAACCCTAAATTAAACATAACTTCTACCGTCAGATCTCCGCCTATTGAACGACCCAGATTGAGTTGAAATTACTATACTTTTACAAGGCAATTTTACATCTATTCTTAACTTCACGGGCACTGCCCCCGAAACCCCTCGCCAGGGGGGGGGCTCCTCAAAGGTCGCAGCCGCCCTCCCCCCTGGACCCCTCCTGTAGCGAATATTTTACGTTCGGTGTTGTTTCCCCATCTCGAACTGGGTCCAATGTGGCAATACCTTTGAATATATAAGATAATCAGGCTCCACAACCAACAATCTCCCACTTGGAGACTGATTATAGCAACTCTACCGTTGCTTCATTTGATGAACAATGACTCATTTTTGGACCTGGCTGTTTCTCATCTTCTTCATCATACTTGAAGACAAATTGAAACTGAGCATATTCTCAGTTTCTCCCTGGTTACAACTTTTGTTAGCATATCTGCAGGATTCTGGCTAGTGTGTATCTTTTCCAGTTTCAACTCTCCATCTTCCAACACTGATCGTATGAAATGGTAGTTGAGTTGTATTTGTTTAGTCCTAGAATGAAATGCTAAGTTCTTTGCAAGATGAATGGCACTTTGGCTATCACTGTATAACATGCCCATATCATGCTCCTTACCTAATTCACCCATAAACCTTTGTAACCAAATCATTTCTTTACTAGCCTCTGTAGCAGGAACATACTCTGCTTCTGTTGTTGAAAGTGAAACAACACTTTGGATTTTTGAAACCCAACTGACAGTTGTTCCACCTATAGTAAATACATATCCTGCAGTGCTCCTCCTGTTATCTCTGTCACCTGCCATATCTGCATCAACATATCCTTGTAGAGAAATGTTTGAACCACCAAAGCATAATGCTTGATTTGTGGTACCTTTCAAATATTTGAGAATCCATTTCACTGCCATCCAATGTTCTTTCCTGGATTGTTCATGTACCTGCTTACAACTCCCACTGCATGTGCAATATCAGGCCTTCTGTAGACCATTGCATACATTAAGCTTCCAACTGCTGGTGCATATGAAACTTTAGACATATAATCCATGTCTTCTTGGGTCTTTGGGCACATTTCCTTACTAAGTTTAAAATGGCTAGCAAAAGGTGTACTAACTGGTTTTGCATTGTGCATATTAAATCTTTTCAACATCTTTTGTATGTACTCATTATGAGACAATGTTAGTTTGCGATTTTTCTTGTCTCTAGTTATTCTCATACCAAGGATTTGTTTTGCAGCTCCCAAATCCTTCGTTGCAAATGAATTTTCCAATTTTATTTTGAGCACATTTATTTCCTGCATGTTAGACCTTGCAACATGCATGTCATCTACATACAATAACAATATAATATAGTTTCCATCATTTTTCTTTTTTAGATAAACTCAATTATCAGAGTGACATCTAGTATAACCTTGTTCAGACATAAACTTGTCAAATTTTAGATACCACTGCCTTGGAGCCTATTTTAAGCCATACAAGCTCTTCTTCAACCTGCACACTAGTTTCTCCTTCCCTTTTACCTCATATCCTTGTGGCTGCTGCAAATATATCTCTTCCTCCAAATCCCCATGGAGAAAGACTGTCTTTACATCTAACTGCTCAAGATGCAAATCTTCAGCTGCTACTAGACTTAGAATAGATCTGATTGAAGTCATTTTAACACAAGAGAAAAAATTTCATCAAAATCAATACCTTTCTTTTGTGAAAACCCCTTTACCACAAGTCTAGCTTTGTACCTCTGTTTTCCTCCATCTTCTTCCTTCAGCCCGTAAACCCATTTATTCTGCAATGTAGTTTTACCTGTAAGCAACTTGACTAAGTCCCAAGTTTGGTTATGCATTAAGGAGTCCATCTCTTCTTCCATGGCTAGCTCCCAATTCTTCCTGCTTTCAACCTGCATTGCTTCTTCATAACATTCGGGTTCACCAGAATCAGTGAACAATAAATAATATAATGAAGGAGAGTATCGTACAGGGGGTCTACTTATCCTGGTAGATCTTCTAACACCACTTTCAGGTGTTTGGGGCGCCTGTTGCTATTGAGGTGGTTATTGTTGTTGTGGTTGTTGATTATTATTATTTTCAGGCACCTTTACTTTTTCAGTGATCTCATCAAGAATTGTGTATTCCTTGTTTTCTTTTTCCTGTTTCTTTTCCTACAACTAATTCTTATACAAGACCTTTTCATTGAATATTACATCTCTGCTCCTAATGATTTTGTGATTTTCATAATCATATAAGCGATAACCAAAATCATTAACACCATATCCAATAAAGGTACATTTCTTTGATTTTGCCTCAAGCTTTGTTCTATTTTCTTTATTAATATGGACAAAGGCCTCACAACCAAAAGGCTTTAAAAAAGAGCAGTTTACCTTTTTACCTATCCATGCTTCCTCTGGAACACCACCATCCAAGGAACTTGAAGGCCCTCTGTTTATTAGATAAACAATAGTATCTACAACATCTACCCAAAATTGTAAAGGCAATCTTGCATGCAATCTCATGCACCTTGCACGTGCCATGATTGTTCTATTCATCCTTTCTGACACACCATTTTCTTGTGGTGTTCTTGGAACTATCTTCTCTTTGTGAATTCCATGCTTTGAACAGTACCTATCAAACTCGTTGTTGCAATATTCACCTCCATTGTTTGATCTGAGACACTTTAATTTCTTTCCTATCTCAATCTCAACCAAAGCTTTCCATTTCTTGAAAGTATCAAATACATCAGATCTATTTTTATACAATAAATCCAAGTTTTTCTAGTTGCATCATTAATAAAAGTAACATAATAATGAGAGCCATCGAGAGATGATACTTGAGTAGGTCCCCATACATTTGTATGCACAAGCTCTAATTTTTCGCTCCTCTTTTCTTTCCCAACTCTGAGAAATTTGACTCTCTTCTGTTTTCCATAAATGCAATTCTCAGAGAAGTCCAAATCAACATTCTTCAAACCCAGCAACAAATTCCTTGAGTGAAGGATCTTCATCCCCTTCTCACTCATGTGTCCAAGCTTATGATGCCATAATGCTGCATCTGCTCCTTTGGAAGTTAAATCATTAACAAAGTTAGAAATACCATTGCATAAATACAATGTGCCAACCTTTTCGCCTTTTGCTATTACCAGGACTCCTTTGGTGACCTTCCAAGCTTTATTTGTGAAATTTGTCACACAACCTTCACCGCCTAACTGCCCTGTTGAAATCAGATTTTTCTTCAGATCTGGAACATGCCTTACCTCCTTTAGTAGCCATTGGTTTCCATTTTGCTGTTTTAGAAGAACCTTAACCATTCCAATAATTTTACAGGGTCCATCATCACCCAAACAGACTTGTCCAAAATCTCCTTGAACATGGTCATGAAAGTATTTCTTATCAGGTGTGGCATGGAATGAGGCCCCTGAATCTAACACCCAGGAATCAGTAATATTTTCGAAAGAAAGAATCAAAGCATCTTGTAACACCTCACCTGTCACATTTTCTTCATGATTGTTTTCTTGTTGTGCATCTCCTTCTTTTCCCTTCCGAGATCTACAGTCTTTCTTTATGTGTCCTTTCTTTCCGCATTTCCAGTAGAGTATCCCTGATCTGGACTTGGATCTGCTTTTCCTTGATTTACTACGATATCCTGAGCTCTTTCCTCTTTCCATTTTTCTTCCCCTAGACCCTCCACTTAAAGCATTACCCGATGTCTCACCGGAGCTTTTTCGTCGCATTTCCTTGCTAAGGATAGCACCGAAAACATCATCAAACTTTAAAGTACTAGATCCAGAAACAGAGTTACTAATGGCCATTACTAAACCATTCCAACTTTATGGCAATGAGCACAAGAATAACAGAGCTCTAACTTCATCATCAAAATTTACCCCTACAGAACTTAACTGACTTGTAACATTATTAAAATCATTTAGATGGTCTGCAACAGATCCACCTTCCGACATCTTCATATTAAATAAACGCTTCATAAGAAATACCTTATTTGAGGCCGAGGGTTTTTCATATAGTTTCGCCAACGCCTTAATCAAACCTTTCGTTGTTGTTTCCTTCGAAATGTTAAAGGCGACCGATGCTGCGAGGCAGAACTGTACTGTTTCGAGTGCCTTTCTATCGAGAAGGTTCCATTCTTCATCTATCATACCCGTTGGCATCTTTGTTTTTCCGCCCAATGGTAGGTACAGATCTTTCTGATACAGATAATCTTCCATCTGCATCTTCCATAGCGAGAAGTTTTGGCCGTTAAATTTCTCAACCCTAAACTTACCATCTTCCGCCATTGCTCCCACTTGAACTAGGAATCCTTCTCTCTTGCGAGTTTGTCAGCCAAAAAGACCTTCGGCTTTGATACCAGTTGTTAGAAAATTATATATTACAGAGCAATGGAACACATAAAATATTGCAGAAATATAAACACAGAAAATGCATAAAACAAGAGAGACACAGATATACGTGGTTCACCCAGTTTGGGCTACATCCACAGAGAAACAACTAGTCCTTCCTTTTATATTATCCAACAAACTGAAGAGATACAACCTACATCAGATTCGCCGTAACACACTCTTCGCTCTCAATCTCCTCTCTCTTTCTCACTCAGAATACAAATCTACATATACGCAATACAATACCCTCATATATAGTGAGGGGTTGCCTTCTAGGGAAAAAAGCCCTAAATTAAACATAACTTCTACCGTCAGATCTCTGCCTAATGAACGGCCCAAATTGACTAGAAATTACTATACTTTTACAAGGCAATCTTACATTTATTCTTAGCTTTGCAGGCGCTGCCCCCAAAACCCTCCGCCAAGGGGGGGGGGCTCCCCAAAGGTCACAGTCGCCCCCCCTAGACCCCCCTTGGACCCCCCCTATAGCGAATATTTTACGGGCGTTGTTGCCGCCCCATTTCAAACTGGGGTCCAATGCGGAAATACCTTTGAATACAGAAGATAATCAGGCTCCACACCCAACAGTTGACTCTCCATATTCACCAATAACAAGGTGGAAAGTTGCAATTCAAATAAGCATGTAGCTTGGCCTATGTAATCATCCTTTTTGAAAAGGAGGATCATGTAAATATGTTCACTCGAGAATTTCATTTAAGGGGTTCACTTTTGGTAGAGTTATCGCTTTGAGGCAAGTTATTAGTTGGGCTTGCCTTATGGTCCTAGCATGGGCTAGTAATCTAGCATGAGTTATTTCTCTAATGTGGGCCATCTTTAGAGTATGGGTTATTGTTCTAGTGTTATAGTTATGAGTTATTTTTCTAACATGGGTCATCATTAGAGCATGACTTCGATAACACAATATGCATTTGTCTTGATACCTATGGGGAGTTATAGTAGCATTGAGAATGGATGATTTTAATGGTCCCCAATTTATGAAATAGTTGCAATTAACAAAAGGGAACAATAACTTTGATCAAGGTGGGACTAGGAAATGACGCCTAATATTATAAGAAGAAAGGATCACTTATACACTAACTAAGACAAAATTGTTTTCGAAACGCGTCGACCCTTTGTTCTCAATGTGATTTTTCCAAAAGATCTGAACAACAAAATTGTTTTATGTTGCAATTGAACCTAGTATAATTATTTTAACTTTTGTAGTCATTATTATACCTATCGCAGACATGGGATTACATATTTGGTTTTGCTTTTACTGTGTATTAATTTGTCTTTATTTGTCTTTGACCGAAAATTTATGGCACTTATCTATAATCTAACATTAAGAATTCAATTTTTGTTATTTTATTATTGTTATTTAAATTAATTTATTTGTAACATTAATTTATTATGATTGGTTGAGGTATTATTATGGGCTCTTTAGTAACTTCCATTTATGTTAGTTACTAATTTTTGTTTCTAGTTTTATTTCCTTTTTATTTAACTTTTTTAATTTTTTATTTTTTCTATATTTCTATTTTCATAAATTATAATTTTTTCTCCATATTTTGCATTTAATATTTATTATTACATAAAGACATACTCATATATATATATAGTCTAACTTATAGACTAAATAGCCTTTTTCAATGGAATTCACCAAAATTGGGCAATATAATTTCAAGATTTTTTATTGTTTAAAATATATTTTTGAATGCATAAAAACCCCCGGGGCACTCGAATTATGAAAATTAAATAATTTAAAAATCTCATCAAATTTTGATTAAAATACGAGTTCTCTTTAGACTTTTTGGAAGCTTTTCTGGTGGATTTTTTCCGGCCTAATTTCTCTAAAATCCAGTAGGAATTCATTAAATTTACAAGATTGATGGATAACCCCTCCACAATAGAAGTTCCCTAGGGGTTTTTCATGGGGCTAAATCCATATATACAATAAAAAAACTAGTTTAAATAACACAAATCAAGATTTCACCATAATTTTTTCCGTCGGTTTCCGGCACTAGAAACTCCAAAAAGTCGCACTAAAGACAACTCCATTAAAATTAACCAGAAAAAATTCGTGAAAAAAAGTCATTTTGTCTATAAGTTGGATTATATAATATATATATATATATATTATATATATATATATATATATTATATATATATGACATTCAACACTACAACATTTAATTAGTTGTTTTTATTTTTGTGATGAAATTTTTGTCTTTATTATTTTTTAGTTTAACTAAACTATATTTAAGCTAAAGGTTAGATTTCACCACATTTTTTCACAAGTTCAAAACTAAAAAAAATAAAATATGCCCATATTGAATGATTATATTGTCTTAAGGCTCAAAAAATAAACATCTTGCTAAAGTGAGACCACCACATGAAAATGCCTTTAAACATCTCAAACTTTAAAAAAAATTACTTACACCTGGAAACGAACATTTATGTGATCAATCCTTTGCAGAAATTGATGAAATCCAAGTCACCTTATGTGAGTCAAAACAATCCAAATACCTCCTTCAATATCACTAGAATCACCTTTATAAACTTTCTAAACTCGTAAAAGGTTATGTAACGAGGTTTGAGAAATGTAAAATTTTCGCACTTTGTGTTCGCCCTTTTGAGGACAAGTCCATCATTATGAATTGAGAGAGGGTCTAAATTTTCCACGTCTAAACTTACCCACCATGGAGTATACGAGCAGCTGAAATTTATGCCATGCTAAAAGAAAAAAAGGGAAAATATCGTGACTAATATTATTTTTTAGTTTAAATATAGGTGTAGTTTAATTGGTAGAAAAAATAATTTTTTCAACGAAATTATAAAATTTTGATAATAAAATTTTATTTATTTATTATTAAAAATATATATTCTAATATATAAATAGATTTAGCATTTTGAATTTTTTTTTGGCATTTTAATTATGTATATTAAACCATTTAAATTCAGTTATATTTTAATTAAATTGACAAAAATAATATTATAAAAACCATTTCATCTAGACTATATATAGTTTTTATCAAAATTTAATATAATAATAAATTTAATTACCTTTAATATATTCATTTTTCCTTACTTTCTAATATTTATTAATTTATTTAAAATAAAAATTTCAAAAACTATTTATTATCATCAAAGTGGAAAATTATTGGTATACCATTATTGAGACCTTGATTGCTGCAATTCAATAATATAATGCATATATAAAATATATAAACTACCGTATAAAGTGGAAAATTAATTTTGACTATGAATTTCCATATTACAATGTTCATTGTAATGGAATATTAACCAAGCAGTTGTCTATAATGCGACTTTTTGAAAGCCTTTCCGGCAGATTTTTCCGGTCAAAATCCGGCAGCAATTCATTGGAATCCCATATTTGATAGCTAGTTTCTGCACAATCAATGGCTCCCAGGGGTTTTTCAGGGCGCTGAATCCAAATATGCAGTTAAAAAACCATTTTAACTGCTTAAAAATCAAGATTTAACCTCATTTCTTCCGCCGGATTCCGTCACCAGAATCTCCAAAAGATCGCATTATAGACAACTCCCTTAACCAATGCTTAGTTAAAATTTGTGAAAGATGTAATTGGTATGATTTCTAGATACATGTTTGGTGTAACATCTCTATTAGTTCATTACCCTTAATTACATATGATTTAATCAAGAATAAAAAATGATATTAAAGTACATGTTGATGAAGTGCGGGATCATTTGAAAAATGCAATTGTTTTGAAGTGTTTGTAATTAGTAGAAGAATATGGCATTATCCACCATGGCAACTAGATATGATCAAATTAATATAAATATATTATCCAACTAGTGTTTGTAATTACCAGAAGAATATGGCATTATCCATGATCAAATTAATAAAAATATATTATCCAACTAATATTATATTAATTGTATGTTATGTTACATGCTAATTTGGGATGTGGATGTTGTTTGCGTATAGATAAAATCACTTAATAATATACTTTATTAATATTATATTAGTTATATTTTATATTATAGGCTAATGTGGGATGTGGAAGTTGTGTGGGATGTGGAAGTTGTTTGTGTAGATAAAACTACTTAATATTATAATATAAGAATTTAATTATTATCAATTTGTTAAAATTCACAAATTTAATAATTAAAAAATTTAGTTAATATAATATTTAGATAATTAAATAATATAATTAGATAATAAATAATATAATTATTGTAATAAGTTTTTATTTTAATTGAAGATACAAATTCTAATAAGTTTAAAGGACTATTTTTTAAAGTTTTTTTTTTTGAATTTATTATTTAAGTTTTTAGTTTTGCAGTTAAATTATGGCTTTTCATGCTCAATCTCTATATTTAGGTTTATAGTTAGATTGATAAACATAACCAACTTGTTTTAATACATGGTTTTTAAACTTTAGTTTTGCATCTAGTTTGGTTTCCAGCGTGGTAGACTAATGTTAACTCTCTTTTGTATTGTCCACTTTGCTTCTATAACTAGAAATATTTATCTTGCAAAAGAAATATAATTATGGTACTATATATAAAGGTATTGTCAAAAAACTTATGTAAACTAATTAACAACATAGTACAAGCTAAAACCAAAGCTTAAATGTAGTACCTCACTATCACTCTTCACAACTATAAAATGAAGAGGTGAATTTAACCCACCAAACGTGGAATGCATTGTCAAACACTAATTGGAATCTAATAGATTCCAATAACATGTGAACTTCACATTTCCATCTCTCATGGTAGAAACCAAACAATCCCAAATTACTAAGCATTGTAAATAATTGTCCATTTAGATAAGCATGATTGTAATCACTCAAATACTCAGTATATTTACTTAAATGTATAATGAACACCACCAACATCATAAGAGGAATATCTTAAAATAACCCACACAGTGTAAAATGACAAATCAACCTTGTGTTGATACCATATAAAATTGGAAATTGGGAGAATGAAGACATGAAGATTATCTTACATTTTTCTATTGTCCTCAATATTTACCTTTAAGAACTTTGTATATGAATTCATGGCTGCAAATTAACTTTCTATAAATTACACAATTATACGCTTATTGGTAATATACCAATACATCTAATCTCAAGGCTTAAATGATTGGAAAAATGAATGAGATTAAGCGAAGCTCTACAATCACTTCATGCAAGAGTAAAATTCTATAACCGGAAGCCCTACAATCACTTCATGCAAGAGTAAATTCTATAACCACAAACCTCCTATTGGCATTTTCCATGGAATCCCTGAAAGCTTGGGTTGATTGAATTTATTTCGTGTTAGGCTATTTCATCCTTCTTGTCACTAATTTTATGCACTACCTATTCTTATTCAAAGCTACAACTTTATACTCGCAATTACACAAAATATTAGCTTAGCATAAACATTGGATATTTTATAAATAAACAAAATTATAAAAATGAATTCCAAGGAAAATGGACTCTTTATTGCATTCCAAGAGTTCTAAATTTAGAACAACAAAGCACAAAAATGGCCTTATTGGATTGAGATATATGGCCATGCGTTGGTGTTACTATCGAAGGGTAAATATATTTACAATTTGCTTCCATCTATTGACACAATGTTAAGCAATGCAAATTATATATATATAGTTTGAAACACATTGTTAGACGAACGGATGTTGTCCATATGCATTACTGCTAGGTAACGTTTTGAAAGTGGGTCCATTGTGATGCCATCAATCCTTCAATTCTTGGCACTACATTCATAGATTTATTCCTCAACAACGTCAACAAATGTGAGAGCAAGTCTCATCCCATGGAGAATGAATAGACCAAATTGATAAACTTTGATTTACTAAAAACTATAATAAATGGATTGCTATAAGTGAAGTAACTCCCAAATCCTTTTACATCGATGGGTGTGTCCTAGCTAGTTTAAATGATTGTGCAAGTTTATATGATGGGGTCTCCAACCACCCCACTTATGTGCATGCCACCACTTGCATTTAGTTTTAATGTGCCTTGTTGGCCAAGGTGGCTTGCAAAGAGCACTATGGGAGCCTTAACTCTTTCTCTCTCTCTCTCTATCTCTCTCTCGCCAAGGCTTCAAGAGTATTTGCAATGATTTTTATCCTTGCAGGTGAGGTCTTGGGTTCTTTGTTTTGATTTCATTACCTCCTGATTTTGTTTCTTGTGCTTGCCATGATATTCGAACGCGACTCTCCATATTGGGCGCTATTGCATGCTCTCCATCCATTGGATTTCCTCTCATTGTCCCTACCTCTTTTCGACGGGAAAGGCTTTGTTCACGCCTCCTTTACTTCATAGCCTTCCTAGCAAGGTAAAATATCCCTTTTCTTTAGTTTGAGGCTTCTCCATTCCCATGTCAAAATATTCTTAGTCTGGCTTATGTTCTACTTCCTCCAACAGTCATGATTCAATAGTGAGTTTTAAGTTGCAAAGGAGGAGAAGGTCATGGTATCATGGGCTGCTCCAGGGCATGATTTCGAGTAGATTTCTCTGCCTAGAGTTACTAGTTTCATACCCTGCCAAAGGTCTAGTTTGAAATCCAATCCAAACCAGAAGACCAACACAAACCCACCTTTATCTTCCCATGAGGAACATTTATGTATCAAAAAATTTCGATTTGGTCTTAGAAAGGCTTCTGCCACTTTCCAATGGCCCATTTCTTATGCTTTTCACGATATAAAACACATTTTTGAAGTTTAGCTCGATGGCCTTATTGCTAAATCTTTACTTTGTGAGGATCATCCCACCCATCTCAAGGAAGTGTTTCTTTGATGTTGTTATTAAAAAATTGGGTTAAACCCCCACAAATGTGTCTTCTACATATGATTCGAAAGGTTTCTAGGTTTTATATTATCCAAGGAAGGGATTCATGTCAATCCCTCTAAGGTTGAGGCCATCATCAATTTTCCTCCTCCACGTATTCTTGTGTTGATTTATTTCTAATTATACCAAGATTACTAAAGGTCTTATGTGTTTGTTGAGAAAGGGGGTACCTTTTATATGGGATGACCAAGCCTAGAGATATTTTGATGCTTTGAAACAAGCTTTGTTATCTTCTCCTCTATCATGCTCCTTATTT
The DNA here is from genome assembly GCA_000404065.3 of Pinus taeda. Taxonomy (NCBI): domain Eukaryota; kingdom Viridiplantae; phylum Streptophyta; class Pinopsida; order Pinales; family Pinaceae; genus Pinus; species Pinus taeda. The sequence continues at coordinate 143,691 of APFE031364606.1, forward strand.
CAACCATAACTTTCTGTTATATATGGCAGCCTCTGAAACCACCATTGGTATCATTCTTATTCAAGAGGATGAGATGCATAATGAACACCCTATAGTCTATCTAAGTAAAGACCTTCTTATTCCCAAGCTTCACTATTCCCATGTTGAGAAGTTGGATTTGGTAGCTATTGTTGTTGTCCAAGGATTACAACATTACATACTCATGTGAAAGACCATTGTGATCGCTGACCCAAACCCCATGAAAGATAAACTTAGTCGTCAAATCATTAGGGAAAAATACTCAAGTGGATTGTTATCCTTCGGGAGCTAGAATTGGATTTTTTGGCTGTTAAATCCAATAAATCCTGCCAATTCGTTGAGTTAATATTTGAATTAAAGAAATTGTGGCTAAGAACCCACTTCCTAATGAGTCCTCATTAGGTCCTCTAATCCCTGGTATGAATATGTCTTGTTGTATCTTCAAACTCACATTTTTAGTCTAAACTATCTCACAATAAGTGTCATCTTATACGCCACTAGTTTAGGCACTATGTTATTTCTCCAATACCCTTTATCCCTAGACGCCATAGAGTTGATGTAGTATTATGTTGATGTATTAGTCAAGAGGAGTTTGAATGGGTTTTGAATGATTATCAAAATGGAGCTTATTTCGGTCATTTGTCTAGGCTTTCCACTGCTTAGAAAATATTCTGTGCCGGGTACTTTTGGCCATCGGTATTTAAAGATTGTATTACCACTGTCCATAATAACACTCATGTCAAATCTTTTCTCATAAGATGAACACTTAGCTTGCTCCATTTCACCATTTGGTTGTTGTCATACCTTTCTCCAAATGGGGCATTGACTTCATGTAATGTAACCCTCCCTAAACTCGTGGTCACGGTTACATAATTGTTTATGTTGATTATTTCACTAAGTAGGATGAGGCTATGTTGACCTTTTCGAACGATGGGGCTTATGTGATGTTATTTTTTTTTAACCATGGCATTGCTAGGTTTGGTGTGCCCAACTTTATTGTCATTTATATGGTGCACATTTTTAGAATCAAATGATGCAAGAACTAGCTGCCAAGTTGGGTTTTCACTATGAACACTCAAGACCCTATTACGCTCGAGCCAATGGACAAGTAGAGGTCGTTAATCGAGTCTTGAAAACTATGCTATGTAGGATGGTAGAGAATCACAAGTTAAATTGGAACCTTATGCTTTTATTTGCACTTTTGGCACACTGAACCTCAGTCAAACACTCTATAGGCTTCACTCCTTTCCATTTGGTTTATGAAGTGGATGATGTTCTTTCTATGGAATGTGATATCCTGCCTTTGGAACTAGTTTTTGAACTATTACCTAACACTTTTGCTGAGGAAGAATGTCTGTTACACTTAGCCATATTGATGAGCAATGTCTTTATACTATGATTGCTAATGAAACTCATAAGAAAAGTGTTAAGGCTTAGTATAAGTTTGTCTAAACTCGTGTTTTTATGGAAGGTGACCCAGTTCTAGTCTATGATTAGGATCATGATAAGTTGGGGAAAAGTAATCTCGAACCTATGTTGCATGGGTCCTACATTCATAAATGTGTTCTCAATAAAGGGGCCTATGAGCTAGTTGACTAAGACAAGGATCCTCTATCAAAGCCATGAAATGGGATCTATTTGAAATGATACTATCCATAGTTTTTTGCTTGGTGTCTTGTACATAGTGTACACAGAAGTTTGTGTGATGTTTTTATCTCTTTTTGATTTGCATGTGTTGATAATTTTCATGCATAACTAGTGTGTGGTTCTTGATTGGAAGATGTCAAGACCCTCTTCTATCTACATAATATTTAAATATGGTGTCATCCATAGCACTTGGATCATCGCTTTTGTTGCTTGGGTCCTCTTTTCACTCAACAATGAGCTTCTGAGTTCAGGGAGCATTTGTATTTGCCATTCCACCAATAACGTGGCAGAGTATAATGTCTTCATTGAGCTCTTAACTGAGGCTATTTCCCTTGGGATCCACCATTTGGTTGTTCAACTTGACTTGCAACTTGTGTCTCAGCTAAACTGCATCTACGTTGTAAAGAATCGCACATTACTTCATTATTATTTGAGGGTACGTCTCTTGGAATGACATTTTTATTATATTATTTATTTACATATTACTAAGAATTTTTTTGGGGATACTCAAAACATAACTAATTTGTTGACGCATTTCAAACCATCTAGTATGGTTCATCGTCATGAGAAGATGGAGAATTAGATCTTGGCATCAAATTAAAAAGAGAGAGAGTGTGATGTGGAGACAATTAATTCTAACAGTTAGAATGTAATGATTAATTTTGAATGAAGATAATTTTTTATTAATAAGGGATATTTTCATAAATTAAATCATAAAATTAAATTAATAATAAAAAAGAAAAGAAAAAGAAGGGGGCCAACCCATTATAGGTCAAACAAAAGATGGCCAAAATTAATTAACAAAGAATCAAAGAATAAATGAGGTTAAGAATTAACAACCAACCAAATGGGAGAAATAAAAATCAACACTAATAAATAAATTAAAAATAATAACTAATTTTCGTTAAAATGAAGGAATAATATAAATATCAAAAGAGAAAGTGAAGATTAATAACTAGGGATGAGACTAAATCAATGAAATTAAATTAATAAAAATGAAACAAAAAATATATATTAACATGGGCTACATAGTAGCTAGTACCTACCATTTAGCTGAAATATAGCTTAATTAAACAAAAAAAATAACAGACAAAAATTTCATCACAAAAATAAAACAATTGATATTTATTAAATGCCATCATCAAAAATTAAGAAATGTGATTAACTAATATTGTTTATATTAACATATATGTGTGTGTGCTTATTTTTATTTTTATTAACATATATAATTGCTCATAATTAAATTTATTAAAATATGTTTTTTTTAATATATAATAAGTCAACCTTAAATTGAAAAATATTGTAAAAATAAATTGTAAATTCATGAAAATGAAAAAAAGACAAAAACAAAAAGTTGAATAAAAGGAAATAAAACTAAAACAAAAATAGTAACTAATAGAAATGGAAGTTACTAAGAACTATAATAAGACCTCAACCAATCACATTACAAATAAATAAATATAAATAATACTAAAAAATAATAAAAAATGAATTCCTAATGTTAAACAATAGATAACTATCATAAATTTTTGGTCAAAGACAAACTAATACAAAGAAAAACTATACCATGAGTTAGACATATATTATAATTAGAAAATGAAAATAAAAAA
>APFE031364608.1:7181-23567 GCA_000404065.3 Pinus taeda
GGTCCTATACAAACATTAATTACTAAAATAATGCATGTGATCAACCATTAAGGAATGTGATATATGATATTTTACTCATATTTTTATGAATTCATATAAGTTTAAAAAAATGACTAGTTTAATTTATTGTTCTAATGTCTTCCTTATAATTGAGAAATCCCCTAAAATAATTAATATCCTCAAATACAAAGTCCAATATAATATATTTTCACTATACATTTTTAAATTATATTAAATTAGAAAATAAATTTAATATAAATAGATATTTATTTGTTTTTAATATAATTTTATGAAACTTTATTACTCTCTTCAATATATTATTATGTGACTATATCTTATTTTATCATTTTTAAAATTTCAAATATAAATTAAATAAAATATAAATTTATGTAATATTAAGTACAAATTTAATATGCTTAAATTTTATATTTTAATATAAATTTACATAAATAAATCTACATGATATATAGATTTACATTAAATAAATCTACATTACAACATAACTATATTAAATGAAAATATGAATAATATTACATCTATTTTCAATATATCGTTTCTCCTATAAAATAATTTTAATATATTAAATGTATATATGAATAATAATACGTCTACCTTCAAAATATCGATTCTCTTCTACAATTCTTCTACCTTCAAGATATCGATTCTCCTATAAAATTCTTTTAGGTCATCTAACGTTGTTCACGTATGCTTCGAGTCGAATCTTATGGCAACCGACGACCAAGGTTTCCATCACGCTCACGATAAGGTAAGGTCTTGTAATTTGATCCATTATTGCTCTTCCCTTCTTCAAGGAATCAAATTCTATTTTTAATGAGGATATTAATTTTTTTAACTGTGTTAAATTTGAGACTTTTTAAAGTAATCTTGATAATTCCAATGCAAGGAATTGAAACAAGGAATTGAAACATACATTGTGTAGACCATTAAGTCGTCTCACGAGAAAACTCTAAACCCTTATGAATGTTACTTTGATTCAAAAATTATCACAAGGCCAAAAATATATGTGCCACTTTGGAACTTGACATTATACCTACCACTCAGTCATCTCATTAAAAAACCCTTATGAACTTTAATTTAATTAAAAAAAAAATTAGTGATGAAATGGGAGACTACGACTTAGCAAGTAAGCTTTCTCCTCGATCTTCCAATTTTTGTGCAAGGATAACTTACAACACTAAATTCAAAATCCATCCGCCAATAACGCAAATAATTTCACTTGCAAGCAAAGCTTTTACTGAAGGATTTCCGCCTTGAGAGAAACTTGAGGAAATGAAACCCTATATACTGCAATGAAGATTAATATTTCAGTAGCGTTTGACATTGCAATGAAGATTTATATTTGGGTAGTGTTTGAAATTCCAATCAATCATTCTTTGTGCCATGTTTAAACAGATTTATTATTTTCTCAATACCTGGTGTCGAGGCGTGCGAATACGGAACTATAAGAGAAGTTTAAGCTCCATCGTGATATGTTTATTACCAAAGAAGCACTCTCAGTGCTAGATTCGAACTGGAACCGCACTTTTCAAAGTTGAAATTGAGTTTGAACAAGGAAATAGTGGGATAAAAGCTCTCGGTGAAACTTTGTCAGCTCTGGGCCAAAATTCGGGTTCCTCGCTAGACAGAATACTAAGAAAGAATAACTCAGTTAGCAAAAGAAAGTTGCCCTGAATATATATGGAACACGAAAACACCCTGTAAATTATTACCATAAAAATTGTTGTCCTAAAATAATAACAATAGAGGGGTGTCAAATTAATATTCTTCATATTCCACCACTGCGCCTGAATTGTCCATCTTTCTGACATTACAGAAGCACGCAACATTCTGAAAATTTGCTTCAATTCGCCTTCACCCATAATTTTCGGTTCGTTCGAATCTAGATCGAACTGGATATGGTATAGCTAGAAATCTGCGAAGCACTCCAGGTCTTCCTTCTAATCCTCTTATAGGGAGGGCATTTTTCATTTCAATTTAAAAAACTTACGTGGCACAGCCCACCCTCTCACATTTCGTTTCAAGCGACACTGTAAGTTTGAAATTTTGAGAGGGACTGCGAGTTTGAAATCTTGCGCGCGGAGGTTTCCTTGAATGTGTGTAGGTGGACAGTGCATTTTCATTAACTACATCCACTTGCATTAAGTACATCCAAGTGATTAAGTCGGAGGCGGGCAGGAACACAGGAGCCGGAGGCGGGCAGTAGCGGTGAGGTCAAGCTCGAGTAGGAAGGCATAGCCGGAGCTAGGTGATAATGCATGCATGGATGCATGAACATGATATTTCAAATCCCCGTCAAATCCCTGTCAGAGAGTGTAAAGATTATAACATTAACTATGCCATAGTCGCACAAATAAGACTCACCCATTATATATAGCTTTCCTATCTTTTCTCCCATTCAACGTCAAATTATGTCATGTCGTCCTTTTTAACAAATTTCCGTATTGTGAGTGACATGAGAAATAAATTTGCACATGTAAAATATTCCAGCTGAAATAACTAAACATCGGCACTCATGCATGCCCCATCAGCGCAATGGAAGGCACCTGGTCTTGGTTCTTACCGTTCTGCAGGGAAATGGTATCCCCAGTTGGAACCAACTGTCGTCACTAAATTTTGCCAACTCAACACAATCACGACCTTAACGATGGATAAATTTTAAATTTAGATTGATAATTTTTCAATGTTGAAAACGAAATCGATTTAATGTTCGTATGTCCTTTTCACCAAATTCGAAAATTTATTAAACTATCGTAGCTGTATGATTGAACAATTATCAAAATTATATCGACGAATCTCATATTACATCGGGCCCAAAGATGCGACCTGTTTAATTGCCAGTTTTTTGCCTGATGCCATATAACAATCTGATCACTTTTCATCCAATTGCCCTTATATTTCATCGGTCGGAAACGCTCTTTCCCACGCCCAATGAGATCCAAACATCCGTTCCTATCTTGATCAATGATAGTTACACTGTATCGAGTCTGAACTTGCACACAAGTAATGCAATGCAGATGGATGGGATTGTGCACACATCCTGTAGTAACATTTAATGTGATTAGAAAGAGTTTAATTAACACGACATACATTATTCATAGAACGCTACTCCCTGCTTTCGCCAACTTTAGTTCATATTGTTGGAACTACTACACCTACATGCAGACTCTCAGTTAGAGCATGCAACTGCATGCAAACTCTTAGTTAGAGCATGCAACTACATGCAACTGCATGCATACTCTTAGTTAGAGCATGCAACTACATGCAACTACTACACATCTACATGCGGACTCTTAGTTAGAGCATGGGATTGCATGCAAGATTCCTTTTGCATGATTTACTCCTTGATTTGCTCCTTCTTTAACTCCGCAACTGACTAGTTATCTCCGGAACTTGTTGTAGGTGTTGAGTCTTCTCATTGATCACCACTATAGTTCATTACCTTTGGATCTTCACCCACTATAGTTCATTACCTTGGGATCTTCACCCAGTAATGCTATATAATGAGCATTGTAACATATTTTCTAATGAATCATTCCTTTCTTCTTTCAATTTTCTTTTAATGTTTTTGTTCTGCAAAGCTGTGTGTTCAACCTTTACTAGCTAGATTCATCTGTGCAGGTTTTCTAACACATTTACAGTTCCGGGCAAGAGAGAGCAAATGAAGTTGTCAGCATGGCCATTGTATGGCTCAAGCGGCTTGGAATTTTCTGTGAGAACTTCCTGCACACCGAAGGCAACATTTGCGGTGAAGAATAAGATTGCAGAAACATATATAATGATGCGTACTTAATACAATATAGTTAGGAGCATGACTGTAGTTTGGTGCATAATTTAACCTTAGCCAAAAGAACTCTGGTTTCTGCCTGTTTTTCGTCCCAGCTGAATAAATTGACGTTGTCATCCGCGCCAAAATTCTGGCCATTTGATTGAATGTAGGTGAGATATGGTACACTTGCTGAGGCTTTTTGCAACCATGCTGCACCCCACAGTAATTCGTGCTGCAAGCAAACGAGTACAATGTCGTGAGGATCATATTATTATTCTCTAATACTTCATATATATTGTCGATAGATAGAGGGAGCAGTCACATGATATCCCGAGTAAGAGAAACAGAATGGGCACACTTCCGACTGGAGGGAGTCACTGTACAGTGTAAACGCCTCTGTGTTTATCCGCGAAATCAAATACCTTGTCTCAACAAACAATAAAGACGGCGAGCAAAATGAAAAGATGAGAATTTGAGCTCTCTCAGTCATTGTAATTATACCTGTGTTGAAGTTTGAAGGAGAAGCTGAGAATAAGTACGGTCCGTTGTGCTGAATACCATGGACGCAGCTGCAAGAGCTGCCACAGTTTCTGCAGCAACGTCAGAGCCTGGGTGTTCAGCATCTATTTTATAGACATTGCGAGGTGTGTCCATGTCTTCGGGCCTCTCCCAGCACTTGTGATCCATGTTCGGATCGGCTACCTGTACTTTTATTCACCATTCATCATGTGTCAATATGTGTATATCCATGACTCCATAATACATTCTGCAGTGTCTGTCAATATCTACATGATTCCATAGTACATGCTACAGTGTGTGTCAATATATCCATAATATACAGATAAACACCGCTCGTCTCTTTGTACGTTTGTACCGTAAAAAGAATATCTGCGTTACCTGGAAGTAAATAACACCGGGATGTGCAGCGGGTTTAAGTAGGTAATCTGTGGCCCAACGGATGGTAGTTTTTGCATGGTCGAGGTCATCTCCCATGTACTCTCCGAATTCCAAAACTCTCCATGACAGCATGGTAGCCGTGAAAGCCGTTGGGAAACCGAACTTCGCATTGTCTCCTGCGTCGTAATATCCGCCGATCAAATCCACCTGCAATGCAATTTAATATGAAATCAAACGTTAAACGATGAAACCATCAGTACAAATCCACCTGCAATGCAATTTAATATGAAATCAAATGTTAAACGAGGAAACCACAGTACAGCTCATCCATATGACAATATTATTAGCTTATAATATTATAACAACCCTTGTTCATATGCTAAGAATTTCTCATATATTAAGAATGTTCATATACTAAGAATTTCTCATAAATTAAGAATTTCTAAGGTAGAGTATAAATTAAGAATTTCTAAGGCAGGGAGTAAATCTCTAGGTTTAAAGATTTGGCTCCATATTTTTTAAACGGGCACGCCTGCAGGTTTCAACAAGTCAAATCTATATAAGTTTAATTTATATTTAATTTTTTAAATTAATAATAATAATTTAAAATGAATATTTAAAATGAAGTTATATAATAATAAATTTATATATTAATTTATTATAATTAATAAAAACATAAAATAATATTTAAAAAAAAAATTATATAAAGTAAAAGAAAACCATCTTTATAGTTAAAATTAGTTCCATATTTTTAAATCTATATAGGTTAATTTATATATAATTTTTATAATTAATAATAATAATAATTATATTTAAAATAAATTATAATTTAGTTAATCCTGATTATTTACTTTTAATTTTAAAATGCGTAATAAAATAAATGTCCAGTTATTATTCATTACTACCACATTTAACACCCATTAAAATTACAGTATTCTATAAAATTGAAATCTTTAACATCCACACTATAATTATAATTATGTATAATTAAAAAAAACAAAATATACCAAACATATTTCAGTAATTAACATTTAGCATTTTATTTTAACCACTTTAGTTTACAGAAATTGACTCTTATGTAGTTTCAATACAATTCCATATATAACATTTATTAAAAATAAAAAATAAAAACTTTTTTATTGAGTTATATTGTTTTTTCCCATTGAAAGAAATTATAATTTTTTTCATAAATTGTGGTTAGATATACTCTCAAGCATATATAGATAGGGGTACTTAGGATTAGACAACAAGACCTATAGACATCAAACCTCCTTACCCAACCATTAGAAAACATTCTTACGACTATCTGTGAATTTGGTTTCCGTAATTTCACTATGGAATGTCACTTGTCTTCCACCCGCTTTAACTAATACCATGCACCTCACAACGAGGAGAAAACTTCCTGGTTGACAAAATTGGGGAGAAATCATCGAGTCTATTTCATTAAATGCGGTGTGCATGTTTTCAAATGTAAATCAACATTCGACTATTTTGTCTTTTATTTTAATAAAAAAATGAGTTTGTAGCTTGGACTCCAGGCCCACCCGGCCTTTTATATTTAGCAAAGGTCGTGAAACATGATGGATGCGGTGACGCACAAAGGATGAAAAATGAAAATCATTGATTGTTCTATGTTCTTTGGGAGCGGTCAAATGAATTGAAGGCGGGGGACAGTAATGAAGATAATCCGCGAATTTTAGGGCACTGAAAAGGAATGGAGACATAAAAAAGCTGAGACGTTCGTAGTTTGTATCGCCTGTGCACATGGCTATATTGTTTCGTTGTCAACCTCATCTTATGATTTCTATACTTTTGAACCCACACTTAGCTAAATATCAACTATATGCGGAGTAGGACGGCACCATGCTTGTCTTGTCTTTAGAATAGGAATGGCGCAGACAGATTTTCCATCCATGACAGGATCGTGATACGTTTAAAGCAAGCTTGGCTAAAAATCAACTATATCCCGACGCGGATGACGGCGTGATTGTCTTTAGAATAGGAATGGCGCAGACAGGTTTCATGACAGGATCGTGATAGGTTCAAAGCATTTTCGCAAATCCAAAAGCAAAGATTTAATAAAACTTAGGAGCTCTGAGATCAAACGATCGAGATGTTCATTCGAAAAGAGCTCTCCGTCAATAAGTGGGCACTACAGATATGCCGGAAAATGGGAGACAGAATAGCTAGGTTGACCATACATAGATTGTAAAAAATTAATGCGAAAATAGTTGGTCGACTATTTGATATTATTGTTGAAATAGCATTATAGACCTTTTTAAAGATCAACTGAGCCGTTAAAGAGCACTTTGAATAACGCAAAACCTATTCAATTAATAATGCTAATTTCTAATCATAGAAATGGTCACCAAAGGGACGAGTTGAAGAGGCCAGGAGAATTTCCAAACCCTAGGGTCTCAAATACGGTAGGAGCCGCAGAATAGAAAATCGATAGCAAGAAAGATATGCCAGAAGGAGATGAGGAGAGATCCTCTCCTACCCAAACGCAGTGGTTGGAGAGTCAAGGCAGAAAACCAATAATCAATTGAGTTCTCAAGAAGCGGCAAGTTTGACCAATGGCCTAGTCCTTGGAGTGAGATGGCAGGCAAGAAGCAGAGCATAGTGCCTGCCTTGTGCAACACAGAAACCGAGATATGTAATCCCGATGAACAAACTGGAAAGATAGCGTAGCTACATGAAGGACTATGCGATGATCTACAAGTTTGTATTAGTCTCACTCACAGAGAAGGACCTAATCAAGTGTGTCTAGCAGAAATGGGAACCTAAAGGCCATATAGAACTCAAACTGAAAGCCAGAGGCTTATTCACAGTAATTTTCTCAAACCTGCAAGATAAGGAAAGAGTATTTGAAAATGGCCCATATTTCCATTATAGTGCAGGATTGTTCATGAGATATTGGGAAGAATGCTACAACCCGAATAAAGAGAAATTCCTAGCAGCCCCAGTTTGGATACAACTTTTCGGGCTCCCAATGGATTCGTGGGATTTGAAAATATTGGAAGGAGTCGGGAACACAATAGAAAAATTGATCAAAATCGCTAAAACCACAAAAAGGGGCTGATATACTTCATAAGTTAGAATCTGTTTGTATATGAATATATTTGAGCCCATCCCTAAATCAGTTGAGCCAGAATATCATGAAGACATTTGGCACTAGACCTTGGACTATGAGCATACCCTGTTCAGATGCTGAAGGTGCCATGAATATGGCCACTTATTTAAAGAATGCCCGTCGAACCAAGAAGGACCGGATCTAAAAGAAAAACAAATGAAATCCCCATAGGAAGGGAATGAGGAGTTCCAAGAACTGAAGCATAAGAGAAGGAATTCAAAAGGATCCTATAACCCAAAAACCACCAATCAAACACAACTGAGTAGTAAAAACAGATATGAGGTATTGCAAGAGGAGGAAGAAAGAGAAAATGAAGCACAAATCATGGATAACCAGGAAAAATAAAAAGAATGTAGCCCAAGTCAATCAAAAACAACACCAAAGAGGAAAGCTCAAGTAGAACTCACAGACAAAGAAGAACATGTAGGAATGGGATCTCACAACAATGGAAATGGACCTAGGCAAGGGGGAGGAGTTAAGCATTGAAGAGGAAGTCCTAAAGAAATTGTTAAATGAATGGAGACACTTGGATGTAAGATTTATCCCAGAGGATCAAAAGAAACTGTACAAGGAAATATTCCAACAATACAAGGCCAAACAAGGACAGAAACAAGTAGATATCGCAGAGAAACTGGGCATGCAATAAGAAAACTACCAGGAATATCAAAATAGGGAAAAAGGAGGAAAGAAAAGAGGAAGGAGGAATCTACAGGAATCAATCCAGATCCTGTGAGAAGTTTTCGTAAACACTTGAAGGGTAGTACCGCTATCAGTGATATTCCAACAACTCAACAAAATTACACAATGATAGTACTATCTTAGAACATAAGGGGCCTAAATCGCAGGGGAAAACAGAGATACCTACTAGATTGATTAAAAAAGGAGAAGCCTCAAATAATGCTTCTCCAGGAAACAAAGATAACAAGAGAGAAATTAGAAGAGATTCTAAGGAGGACGAAACCAAGATATGAGGTAGTTGTAGTGGATGCAAAAGGAAGTGCATGGGGAATAAAAATCATCTGGAACCCATTAGAGGTAAAGGATGATTACTGAATAGGAATGCAGAGAATCCTCATAGGTATACCTACTAGATCGATTAAAAAAGGAGAAGCCTCAAATAATGCTTCTCCAGGAAACAAAGATAACAAGAGAGAAATTAGAAGAGATTCTAAGGAGGACGAAACCAAGGTATGAGGTAGTTGTAGTGGATGCAAAAGGAAGTGCATTGGGAATAAAAAACATCTAGAACCCATTAGAGGTAAAGGAAGATTACTGAATAGGAATGTAGAGAATCCTCATAGGTCGCTTCTGGAATATAGGGGACAAAAGAATGGTTTATGGTCTCAACAGCCTATGGGCTGCATATTCTAGCTGAAAAGGAAGAATTTATACAAAGCATAAGGACCCTAAACCAAATGCAAGATGAAAAACTTTGGCTGATTGCAGGGGACTCCAATCTGATAACTACCCTGGAGGAAAAGAAAGGAGGGATTAGAAGAGAGGACCCTGAAATTGAACAATTTAGGGATCTATAAGAAGAGCTCCACCTGGTAGATATACCTACAATCAATGGAATGTACACGTGGAATAACCGAAGAGGAGGAAGCCGCCAAATAGCGTCACAATTAGAAAAATTATTCGCAATTGAAAAATTTATTAGAAGAGATGTATACTATGAGGAATCCATCCTTCCATGCTTAGGATTTGACCACTGGCCAATTGAACTAGAAGTGGTCTTGAAACAAGGGCAGACCAAGAGACCCTTCAGGTTTGAAGCATTTTAGTTGAGAGGCCCAACCTTCCTAAGAAAGCTAAAGGAATGGTGGAAAGCAAGTAAGAAACAAGGGAAAAACAAAATGCATACATTCCAACTCCGTCTCAAAGAAATCAAAGATAAAATAAAAAAATGGAACAATGAAGAGTTTGGTAACATACAATAGGAGTCAGAACTGCTACAAGAAAGAATGAAAAAGGTGCAAGAACAGATAATAACAAATGGTCACACTGAACCCGTAGTGGAGGAAGAAGGACAGTTGTTGAATAGGTTGAAGGAAAGGAGGCAGCGGGGAGAGATTATGTGGAAACAAAAATCAAGAATTTAGTGGGTACGAGAGGGGGAAAGGAACACTAGATTCCTTCACAAAGAGATGATCCAACATCACTAGGATAACATGATCTTCTCACTAGTAGACTAGAATGGAAATCGCCTTATTCAAAAGGAAAAAATGGAGAACCTACTGGTCCAACACTTCCAAAATTTATTGAGTGAACCTAATATAGATAGGATAGAAGATATAAACAAGATTACTTGGAATATCCCTCAACTAGATAGTAGGGATCATAACCTAGCTCTTATGAGGGAAATAACTATGATTGAGGTGGAAGACGTGATCAAAGGACTAACAATGAACAAAGCTCCAGACCCAGATGGCTTTACAACAAAATCTTTGCAGGCAACCTGGATGATTGTAGGAGAAGATATCTTAGCAGTAGTGCAGGAGTCAAGACGAACTAAAATGATGCACCTGTTCTTGAAATCCACCTTCCTAGCTCTTATCCCCAAAATAGACCATTCGGAACAGCAAAAGGGGTTTAGACCTATAGCTCTATGCAATGTAATATACAAATTCTCGCTGCAATAATGGTAAACCACCTCAAACCAATCCTTCCTGGCTTAATCTCTCAAGAGCAGATTGGTTTTATAAAAACAAGGTAAATTATGGATGGGATTGTCATGGCTCAAGAGGCAATTCACTCTCTGAAGACCCAAAAAGCTAAAGGTATGATGATAAAACTAGATCTATTAAAACCATACGACCGACTAAGTTGGTCTTACCTCCAAGGAATTCTGAAAGCCTTTGGCTTTGATCCCAAATGGATAAACTGGATCTATGTTATGATATCAACCCTTGTGTTTTCAATCCTCCTAAATGGAGCTCCAATTGAGGCATCTAATGCAACAAGGGGACTAAGACAAGGTGACCCGATGTCCCCCTTCTTGTTCATATTGGTTGTTGAAGGACTAGGAAGATATGTAAAAGAAAAGGTGCAAGGAGGTCAATTTAAAGGGCTGTGAATGTGGGGTAATGACCTACCATTAACACATCAACAGTTTGTCGATGACATAATGATGTTTGGGCAATCAACCCTCAAGGAAGCTAGAGCCCTGATAGGCATCTTACACGACTTCAAGAGTGCTTCAATAATGAAGATCAACAAAGAGAAGTCGGATATCTTCTTCTTCAACACAACAACTCAATCCCAAGATTTCCTGGTGAGAGCAATGTGTTTTTGTATAGAAAAACTCCCCTTGAAATATCTAGGGATCCCGCTAAGTCTACACCCGATCAGAGTGGAAAAATGGAAAGCACTACTTGCAAAAATCCAAGGGAGGCTACGAAACTAGACTTTCAGGACTCTGAATATGGCGAGTAGAGTCATACTATTAAAGGCAATGCTTTAGTCAATCCTGATATACCAATTATCAAGCCTAGCATTTCCTAAAACGGTATGCCATGGAATGATTGACATCTTCAAAAAATTCTTGTGGAAAGGGCCACACACAGTAAAACAATGAGCACTACTATCTTGGAATTGGCCAAGTAAACCAAACAAAGTAGGAGGGTTGGGACTTCGAGACCTGTATATTCTAAGCCAGGTCATGGGGGCTAAGTTATGGTGGAGATGGGTTTTGGGAGAAAAATACCTATGGAAAGAAATATGGGGGAGAAAATATGGAATGAAAAGATCGACAAAAGGAAGATTAATAGTCCAGCAATATGGAATCTCACATCTGAAAACAGAGAACTGATAAGAAATCATAGTTTCTGGGAAATCAGGGGAAGAGACAAAGCTAGATTTTGGCAAGAGGCATGGAAACATAGAGATAAATTATACAATAGGCCAGACCTATCGGATATATTCCAATATACAAACAACTTAGCAAATTAGCTGGTGAAAAAATATTGGGGAACGAATACAGGGGAACAATGGAGAAAATGGAAGAAGAAAAAAGATTGGTCGGACGCATCAAAGTCGATTCAATGGGAAACCTACTAGAAGGAGATGGAGTCCTAAAGAATAGTGATATTAGAAGGATCATACATAATAATGTGGGGATATAGAATAAGCTGTAAAATAACCATGGAAAAATGGAGAAGGAAGCCTTACCATTATATCATCTTGAACTGTGCCTGATACATTACCCTTGGATTCCTGCTCTGGGCGGTGTGGAAGGAAAGAAATCAAAGAATTTTTAAAGGGGAAAAGGGAACAAAAATAGAATTATGGGGAATGATAGTTTAGAACATTCGAAAGATTATTCTTGCAGAGAATTGTTACTTAGATGACTGGGAATCCACTCCTCAAGAAGGTCGTATATTGGAAAGGTTGAGCCTGAACCCAAGTATGTTGATGGTGAATTCATGGAAACATAAACCTACTCCATGTGATTCCCCAACCCTCTTCGTGTTTCCCTAGGAAGATTTCATAAAAGTAAACTTTGACAGAGTAGATAAAGTGAATCTGAGGGCTGCAGGCTCAGGAAGGGTGTTCCAAGACCATCGAGGTAACACCATCCTTCTGTATGCCATGGATTGCACAATAGCGAGTAACAATGCAGAAGAGCTCTATGCACTAAAGTAGAGGCTAGAAATATCTTGGAGAGAAACGCTCCAGAGATTAGAGGTGGAAGGAGACTCGAGATTGGTAATAAACATAGTGAAAAAAATCCAGCAAGGAACCAGATGGGAGAAGATAAGCCAAAGTTGGAGGACAACAAGGTTGGTTCAGGAAATAGAAAATCTAATACAAAGGATAGAGTACATTATTCTAACACATTTTCAAATATCAGGGAATGTGGCAGTAGATTCCTTAGCCAAATCGGGATGTGGAAAAACTGACAGCAACCTTGATATAAGAGGCAACAATTTAAGTCGAATGGAAGGAATGAGCAGTCTTGTGGAAATCCTGAGAATAGATAACCAAAAAGGAGAGAACCCTCGATCAGGGTGAGGAGGGAAATGGAAGGCAGAGGGAAGAGAGGCTGGACAGATGGCATGGCGGGAAAAAGTAAGCGACATTGGACAGATGGTAGGGAAGATGGCAAGTGGATGTAGAGAACCGGGAAACATGGGATGGTAGGAGTAGCCGAAAGTGGAAAGGCATTTATGATGGACAATAATTGGAAGGTAAGTGGGTGCTCATTTCGAGACACATAGGCGAAGGGAAGGGAGGCGGCCAATGAAGCAAAGCGAGTGATTGGTACCTTAGGAGTGAGGACGAGTTGGTGGGAGAGCAAATTAAAGGAAAATGTGGCAAGGTTGAGGGGCATTTGCAAGCAGGAAGCGAAGGTAGAATGTGTAGTCGGAGTTGGCAAGCGCTGAGAGTTGGGGGACGTCGACCAGCATCCATCCTTTGCTTGTAAAACCTGGTATGTGCCTACATCCCTCCCCTGCATCGGTATGGAAATTATGAGTTTCAAATTGAGGGGAATTTCGATTATAGGAGGAACAATAATGAGTTATGTAGAAGATTGTTGGCTAATTATTATGGTTTCCCCAGTTGAAAAAAGAAATGAATAATTTTGGATCCCTTGTGTTATGTCCTATCAACCTCAGGTGGGATAGACCTGATAGCTATCTGGGGAGGAGGAGAATGGAAATCTGAACCTTGTTTAGTGGTAGCAAGCCCCTAGGACAAAAGGAGACTTTCGGGCCAAATTGAATTAGATAGTAGAGCCATTATGAGCATATTTTTCTGTATTTGCAAGAGGAACTTCTTATGGTAGCTAAGGAAAGGTATCTAGATTTGGGGAGAGGGAAACAAAGGGAACTGCGAGAGGCCTGGAGTTAAACCAAACCCTGGTGCAACCTCTAGCCTGATTCTATAGGTGCAACCCCTAAGAACAGGGTCGAAGCAAGACTTGGAATGAGCTAGTAGAAGCTGGAGCATCAACTGGCCCTGCGACAAGGGAAGGGAGAAAGCCCATACCTGGATTGGGGTAAGCCTCATCGGGGGGATATCCTAGTGAAGGTTAGGAATCTTGCGGCGTGGTGACCGAATTGTAGACCAGTGGGAAAGGATAAAGAAATGTGTTGCTCTCTTGGGTGGAGAAAACTAAGAGAGAAAGACTTCTTTGAGTCCTGTTGGCAGGGTTGGTAGCATAGGATGTTGGAGGCTTAGGGGGTCTTGAGGGATTCGGGCAAGGGGGAAAATCAATTGCTTAAGGGCAGCACCCCAGAAGATGGAGGTTTATCTATCTGGAAAACCTTCAAGGGTAGAGAGGGGCACCTAGGAGTCGTCTGGGGAAGGAGCAACAAAGAGGGAATGGATTGGATGAACTGCACAAGAGCATTCTCAACCTAACATTGTGGTGAAAAATGATGGGAATTTGGGAATGAACAAGGCCAATTCTTAGTCCATGAATCAAAGCTTGAACATAGGGACTTTTGACAAAAAAAAGACAAAAACCCAGATCATATATTATTATGTGTATACTATGAATAATTTCATTATGGTTTATAATGTCTTAATTTTGGTTTCTCTATAGGTAGGACAAACACCATTATTCAGAAGGCTTCGATGACATGATACTTGCACCACACGAGTGCTTACTAGGCCCCAATCTAGGTGTGTTGTTGGGGTAGGAAAGAAAGGACAACGAGAAGACATAGATAGCTAAGGAAGGTAAACAACAGAGAAGGAAAGGGAACAAAAAAATGTGAAATACAGAGAAAAAATTGAAAGGCCTCGAGCCATACACAAGCAAACCTCCAAGGAAAAGAGGAAGGAAAATAGGACAGGAAAGAATGTAGAATCTCATCAACGCCTACTATGTAGGAACTTTGATCGAGATGAAAGAAGTTATTTCCGAATGGGAAAGAGAGATAAATATGAACATCGATAATGAAGAGATTTTGGTAGAAGGATGGGAGACAATCATTAAGGATCCATGCAATACCTAAGGTTTCCAAATATTGTTTCGGCATACCATCCAACAATATTGGGTTACGAAAAGAATCCTGGCTAAAGCAATGACCACCTACAACGAAAGAGAAGAACCAGAAGAGGATAGACTAGCAGAACCAAGCCTAATGGATCTCCAAAAGGAGATCAAGTCAGTCCAAATTCAGTGGTATTATAACAATCTTTACTTGAATAGAGTCGAACAACAACTCCAAACTATGATGCGAGGTGAAGTACCTGGGTTGAGTATGAAAACCGTGGTCCCAGTTGATTCTTCAGATGAATGAAACAATCCAGTTAGTTGATTTTTGTTTTTATGAAGGTTAGAATTTACTTTCCAAGCATGAAGCATATAGAATATATGGTAGGCAATGGAGCATGGATGATTAGAATCTTTGTTTCAATTTTGGACAGAGTTTGATGTAGACAGGTGGCCAACAGACCTGTTTTCCTACACGAAGGTTGAGGCCACTTGTAGAATTTTGAAACCAAAGACAATATGTTTATGAAATATTAAGGGAGATCTACCAAGCTTACAAAAAAAGAGAAAAACAAATTTATAACAAATAGATTAGTTATTTAAAATAATTAAAACACTTATATGGTCAATATTTAAAAACAAACAAACAAAAATATAATTAAATTTATTATTTTATTTTTAACTATAATAATTAATATATATTGTTTATTTCAAGAATTTGAACTATGAAGTTTTTTCTCCATTTTATTATAGAAAGTTTGAACTTATAACTAGACTTTGTTACAATACTATGGATCAATATTACTATAGATCAATATTATGGTTTACTAATATCATATATCCAAAAAATCATAACCCATGTTTGTATGATGTTTTTTTGAATTAATCAATTTAATTAAAGGAGAAGAGAGAACAAAACTAATTTTAAAATAAATCTCAAATTTTGATTTATGACTACTAATAAGAAGGTTTTAAAGTATATTTTGAAGATTAAATCTCTACCATCAACCTAATAATTATTGATAATTAAACTAAAATTCTGAAATCGATAGTTCAAGATAAAACACCTATTCACTTAATTATTACACTAAACTCTATTCTTATTATATAACCATTATTTATTTGTCAACTCAAATACAACAATTAAAAATATTTATTTATTTTTAATCCCCCTCGTAATCAATACGTGAATTTTCTATTACACTTATATATATATATATATATATATATATTATATATATATTAATCATGGACATTCACCCTCACTTTATCATGTACATTACTAACTTATAAATACGCTATGTTACAATACTTATGGGCATATCATGGTTTACTAATACTATACATAAAAAAAACCATAACTTCTATGCGTATGACATTTTTATTAATTAATCAATTTAATGAAAAGAGGAGGGCTTAGCTAGTTTTGAAATTAATTTCAAATTTTAATCTATGAATACTACTAAAAATATTATAAAATATTATTCAGAAATTAATTTTATACCATACCTAATGAACATTGATAAATATAGAAGCATTTTTTCAAAATAGAAGTACCTATCCACTTAGTTATTTCACTACACTCTATTCTTATTATATACCAATTATTTATTTGTCAACCCC
>APFE031364608.1:23718-46326 GCA_000404065.3 Pinus taeda
AGTATTATATATTTTATGTATATTAATGACCTGGAAAATATATCATCCACATTCATATTTGTGTTAGAATACATAATTTCTTTTCTTTTTCCTGGAATCTCTTCTTTGACAAAATGATGTTGGGGCTTGATGCATGATAACTTGGATTGTTTCCAATTTCATTGAATCTTATCATTACATCTACATAACTTCATGAATGTCCGATAGTTAAATTGCTTCACCCTACATAATAATTTCTAGTCAACTATAGTAGAGATAATTAAATAGTTGGTTATTTATTATTGCACCAATGCACAATCTCAAATTGTGCACTAAGTACATATTAAGTTTTGATTTCTTGTCAATTATAGTCTAAATAGTCGATTAATTCAATATTCAAATGATGGTAGCCGAAATATAACGATGGTCACTCATGATGTTTTAGTGGCAAAGAAAGCATGGAAAAAACAGCATTATGTTCAATGTTAATTTGGTGGGATGGTTAGAGATAATTATCGAATAAATTTGAAAATGGTTCAAAAATATGAAATACAGGAAAACTAATTAGTTTTCTAAATATATAACTTTTATATATAGGAATTGTTTCTAACTATGTGAACTTTCAGTTTTCCTACAATTTATATGCTATTTTCATGCAAAATATAATGTATATGTATCCCTTACCACAACCTTTTAGTGCCTAAGTAATGGCATCTTGTTATGAACAATTGTAAAATTATAATATGATATTGTTCATGTGTACAAATATTTTTTCAAAATTATAATCTTAATTTTATATTATTTTTAAATTATCAAAGTCATTATATCATTGAAATTACGAGGCATTTCGTTAGTGAAACCTAAAAAGGTCTGAACATTATCAACTAATCATTTTTTAAAAGTTTTAGGCCTCAATGTCCTCTAGTTCACCGTATAGTTTTTTTTTTCAAAAAGTGAAGAACTCCACCATATAATTTACAATGATGACTCCATATGCATCTATAGATTCATGGAAAACATATTTATCTAGCCTATAAAAATATTATGTCACAAAGAGAAAGATATATACAATTTCTTAAAAATTATTTTTTCTTTGTTTTTTCATCCTAAAACACCAAATTTGTGATTATGAACTTGTATCGAAAGAAAACAAATCATCATTCATGTAAAATTTCCACAAGTTAAACAATAAATTAAAAAAAAATACTTGTGCATCCATAACACTAAAAATGAACACACATTTATAGCAGTAAAATCCTATGTGCATCTTATAGCTAGGATTACACATGTGTTCTTACTATTGAGAACATGCACACATTTTTGCATCTAGGAACTTTAGTACATGGAAAATGGTTGAGTTTCAGTTTGGTGGGATAAGAGAGAGGGAGGGATATAGGGGCCAAGGCATATAAAGGGAGAGGAAAAAAGAGAGAGAAGACTTTGATTTAGAATGGGTGGGTAGCTAAGGAGAAAAGAGGAGGAATGAGAAATAGTGATTGAGATTCAAAATGTGAGAGAGATCCAGGAAGAGGGTTTGGAAGTAAGAGAGGGTGGATATGGTGTTAGAGAGAGAGATTTGTGGGAGATATAGGAAGGAAGGTAAAGAAAGAGTTGGATGGGGAAAATTGTGAAGGAGATATTAAATTAGGGATGGAGGGACTAATAGAGAGAAAAGGAGTGGAGAGAGTGTGTGATTGAGTTACGGTGGGGGTAGGGGAGGGAATGTGAGAGAGAGGAAGAGTGAGAGATAAATAGATGACACGGTGGAATGCGAAAGCAATGACAGAGGTAAAGGGAGTGAGGGAGAGTAAAGATTAGGATACAGGGAGAGAGATAGAGATATAATTAGAAGGAAGAAAGAATGGGTGAGGGAGACAAGGAGAAAAATAGAGATAGAAATTGATGTGGAAGAGATAATGAGAGGGAGGGGAAATAATGAGAGAGAGAGAGAGAGAGAGAGAGAGAGAGAGAGGGATGAAGGGTTAGATAGAGAGGGAAGAAGATATATATCTATATCTATATATATATATATATATATAATATATATATATATATATATAATATATAATAGAGAGAGAGAGAGAGAGAGAGAGAGAGAGAGGAGAGATAAGGTAAAATGGCATCATTATGAAGTAGGGATTGAAGGAGAAAATGGGGTATGGAGAAAGAGAGGAAGGGGAGTAGGAAATAAGGTGGTAGTTAAGCAGGGAGGGAGAGAATTGGAGAGGAAGAGTGATGGATACAAACGTTGAACAAGGAGAGAGGGGGAGATAGAGGGAGGAAGAGAGAGATGTTGAATTTTGTCGCTATGATCAATCTTCATAATTTATATTTTTATACCTTGAAATTAATAATGTAATTGCAATACATGTTATTCATTTCATTTCATTGATGATCCCTTGAAAAAATTATTATAAGATGTGTTCCTCATGTGATATTCAAAAGATAAAATTTTGTAATTTGAATTTTAAATTTTTGACTCCAAACTGGTCAAGTTGGCCCTCCCTCGAGCCATGTCGGCCCTAGTGAGGAGACTCATCCATTTATATAGGCATATCAATATATAAATATAATTTGACCTCCTTCTCAAGGAATCGGTCGACCCCACACAAGACAAGATAATTTTATGGAATCCAATGAAAGATGAATTAGCAAAAAGAAGGAAAAGAAGGACAAATTCATGTCTAGTACCTATCTATTTCTCTATTGGCCTCCCACGTGTGAATTTCTGGGAAATTTTTGGGCATCTTATTTGGGCAAGTGAAAATTATAGATAGGTCAAAATTTGTAGGAGGTCTAGTTTATATTTATATTCTAGGTGGTTGAAATTTGGCCATGGTAGATCAGAGATGGCTGAAGTTTGAAGGGAATAAGTTTGACATGACTTGACTTAACTAGATTGTTGTTTGAGTATGTTTGATCATAACTTCTTGGTCAATTTGACCTGATAGCTCACTAGGTTCATTAGATGTATCTTTTATTGAACTAAAGAATTTCTCCCAGGATAAATCTTGTGTTCTCTTTGTGCATTGTGATCTCTATTGTCCTTATGGTTTTTTGTTTGAATTTATAAAGTGTAATTTCTTAATGATAAACTATAATTATTAAAATAAGCTCTACATCATTAAAAGTAATTATTAATATTTTAGAAATTTGTCTATGTATCTATTGTACTTTAAATTGAGCCAATTTTTGAAGGCTCTTTGTCTCTCTTGTGACAATAATTTGTATCAATGACGAAGAAAAAAGAGTTTTCGTGAAACATTGAACATTTGACAGTCGTATTTTCTACGTCTCCTTGATATTCAGAAGTTTGACATAAATCATCATCGCAATTTGTGGCATCAGAATTTCAATGGAAACCATCATTTCATCTGATTTAAAAACAACATTTTTTGTGTCATCGAAATTCTGATGGTTAGGATTGGAAATTGTGATGGTTAGGTATGGAAATTATGATGGTTATGCATGAAAATTGTGACGTTTAGGCATTGAAATTGTGACATTCAAGCATCAAAATTGTAGTGTTTTGGCATGGAAATTGCGATTTAAGAAGGCTCGCCAGAATTTCGAAGAATGTGTAGATTTAAAAAAAATTAATAGACTATGAGGATGGTTTAGGTCCATCCTTTTTCCATTCATTGGTACCTAAAATATTCCTAGGTTTGACTAACTTTAGCTTTTACAACCTTACGTATAACAAGTATATTGATTGGTAACTGCTTCATGATATAAATTTGTTAGATTTTCTATGTGGTTACTTCTCATCATAGCCAATGTCACTTGTAAGAGAAATTGAATCACTTGTTATTTCATCCATTTTGCGAAACGAAACCAATGCCTTTATAGTGAACATCCAAAGGTTGAACTTCCATTATATTTATATACGTTAATATAAAAATTAATTATGACCATGCAATATTTAAAAAATAATGATGATGATGATGCATATAAGACTTCAAACATTAACTAAGTATTATATTGTATTTTCATATTTGCTTGACAAATTTATCGATAATTAGTTGCTACTATATTGGGAAATCGCATTAGACAATTTTTAATATACTTTAATGTTTTGATCATTAAATATTTTGACCCTTAAAACTTTGATCAAATCATATATGATTTCAATTTAAAAATTCCTTATAATTTTATGTTGATGTCAAATAATAAATGATCAAATATGACATCGAGTTTGATTCATAATTTCAATTAAATCTTCATTGTTGATTTACATAATTTTTTTGTTGTAATATTTCATATACTTATAAATTTATGTATATCCTAACTTCATTCATCATCTATTTTGAAAATATATCATTTCCATCCTTTTCCCTATAACCACATACCATAAACCCATCTGAATAAGTTAAAAAATATATCATTTCGCGTTGAATAAGTTAAAAAATGTATCATTTCGCGTTATGCTCTACCCATTCTTAAAATAAAGACAAAAGGCAATTTCAAAGGGAAAGTTATTACATGTCAACTTTCTTTAATTTAAACTTCAAAATATTTATGGTATATTATTCCTTTTCTTTCATTCGAGATTATTTTGATCATAGAGTTGAATTTTAATATTTTATGTTCAGATTTATATATACTAAATTTCAAAGAATTTAGCCAAGAGGGGAATGTGTAAAGTACAAATTTAAACCAAGTTTTCCAGATTTATAGAACTCGTATAGTTGTCATTCCCTCACCAAATTAGCATGAAAATTGATTAATGTTAACCATTGTCTCTATATTTAAGTGCTAAAAAAAGTACAAAGTCCCATGAAAACTTGTTATCTTTTCCATGAACTTGTGATCATACTCTGCTTCCATATAGAAATAGCTAATTTGAAAATAATGTGCCAAAAAAATTATAGTTCTACTAGCGTTTTATGATCTAGACGGGTTTCATTTGATGAAGGAAATACAAATATGCCCAAAGAAATAGACGGGTTTCATTTGATGAAGGAAATAAAAATATGTCCAAAGAAATTCTATGGATTAAGAAAAAAAACAAATGTCAAAATAACTTAGGTTCTCCTGCACTTCGGCGACATCTTAAGATCACTTGATTAAGTAAATGAATTTCCAAATCACGAACATGATGTATAACATCTCATTAACTAATGACAAGTACAGCTCAAAAACTTATACCTCAAATTTATAAACGAAAAAATCCCTCACCACAAGGGAACATGTTTTCTGTTATATTCATCATACGACTGATGTCTTGTAGACTTTATTTTGGAGATGAGAAAATATTTCAAGCCAATTCCTTGTAATGTCTTTAGATCTCAAAATATGTAGCTAGTTGGAATGGCCCTTTACAAATGATGTTATCAGTTATAGAAACATATGATTTCAACATTAGAAAGAATTGTCGATCCACGTTATGTTTACATCAAAAAAATAAGAAATAAATAAAAGGAAAGGACAATACATTTGGCATCATTCAACACATGTAGAAAGACAACATCCCAAGGAGACGGAACACAATAGAGACATCCAATCTTGTAATTCTCAGCATACCAATATGGAGTTTTGAATAGCCACCAAATAAAGCAAAAGACATAAAAGAACATAAGACAAGAATATAACGAATGTTACCATAATGTTACTCAGTATTCTATGGAAAAAAATTTTATGTTACCATAATGCTACTCAGTATTCTATGGAAATATTTTTTTTTCATTCGCATCAACTTAAATTTAGGACATGTTGAATATATGCATTGATCTGTTGAGGAGAATTAAAATTTAATAAAACACAAGAGTGTATATATATATATGTGAATAAATAATGTACATTTTATAACATCGAGTGAAGAAATAGATTAACATTTTATAACATTCTCTCTTTTTGTGGTCGTTTTCTTCATTGTATTAACCTTAACCCACTCACTTTGGAGCTGATAAATTTTGCTATACGTTGATATAATATGTACATCACTCTATTCTTAAGAATCATAATGCATACATTGTTGTGGAACTATTATATTTGAAGAGGGAATAGAATACGGGAGTTGGTCCGCGTAAACTACATTCATTATATGGCTTATGAAACATGAATCAGTACCATGCTTGCAACTGCCTAAACTAACTAAGGTACAAGCTATATTAAATTTGCTCCTTGCTTTAGTTCTAGGGCATCAATAAGCACAACTCCAACAAATACTAATACTAAGGTTGAACCTAAATTAACTTAGGTAAAAGTTATATTAAATTTGCTCCTTGCTTTAGTTCTAGGGCATCAATAAGCACAACTCCAACAAATACTAATACTAAGGTTGAACCTGACTTTAAAGTCATGTCTCGATAGAGGGTTTCACTACCTATTATCTTGTGTTGAATTATTCTTCAATTGGTGTATAATATTTGAAATCACTTAGAGGTAATATATGAATCACTAAGTTGGAAAATTAACTGGGAATTGTGCTGAAATCTCCAATGAGATATTCTCCTCCATCAAGCTGAACCCTCTAGAAGTCACATAGCTTTCAATCTGCACTTTCCTCCATCTATTTTAGGATAAAGATGGATAAAAATTTGTAGGAGATAAATTCTAGATAGATTAAGAGGTTTTATGAACATATAATATCCATGTCGGGTTATTTTTAAAATTATCACTTTCCAAATCAATATTTTGTTTCCCGTGTTTTAAAAATTGTCAAAAATTATTTTTGAGGTTGTACATATACCTAGTTTTTTATTGTGATGCTAACATATTTCAACATTAAAGTGCAAGTCACCAAGCCAGGTAGAGACCATTTGAAGGATGAATAACTAGAATAGTTTAATCTCAAGTACATGTATCTGTACATGTATCTATAAAGAGAGAAATTATATTAAGGTCAAATTGAAGGAAACCCGAGCCATTCCTATAAAGAAATGCATTATTGTAATGATATACAAGAACAAAGATTGAAGAACACAAAATCGTCGAAGCTCAAGTACATTTATCCAAAAAAACACAAATAAATTACATATATGAAAACTTAAACATAACTAGAACCATTTCATCAAGAAATTCATTATTTATTTTCCAATAAAAACCTAATGGGAGCTTCAAAGGATGTTTCCCCAGATTTGTGGTTGGCATCCCTAGAGAACCTATCCGATAAGGTTAATGTGCATTACCCATAAAGATAAGAAGGAACAAAATAAGCCAAATTTCCAACCACATTTGGGACAACAACTTGAGATAATCCTTTGGGCTAGAAATGCATTATTATGATGGTATATAAAAACAATGTTTAATTTTCAAGGCTAGGGTCGTGGCTGTAAGAGTCCACACATGATGCCAAGATTTACTATGTAGTATATACTTGAATATAATTTTATCAGTATGTAACTTACCATAATAGCGTATAAAATAATTTATTTCTATCTACGAGAATGAAAACTGACTCAAAAAGACTTAAATTTATTTTCTTTTAAAATTTACAAATGGTGCTCCTCGATTATTGTGAATATGTTACATAGACGTGAAAGTCATCATATTTCTTGAAAAATCCATGCTTTGTGAATAAAACTTGTCATATTACTTGAATTTTAGAGTAACCGGAATTTATTTTGCTTCAAAAATCAGTAGATAATCTCTTAAGAGATTAATTGTTAATATCTTCCTTCGAAAATGAAATTCATCGCATTACCTCGGAAAACCTCTCACAATTTGGCGAAGTACGAAGTAGAGTGGAAGAAAACTTACTCGTGTTTGATATACCATTTAGTAAATGTAAATATGAAATACATAATCACAAAACAAGGAAATTTAGAAATCAAATTCTCTCTACCAAGCAAAGAATTATGTAATCCATAATGTTAAGTCTGCTGGCATATTGTATATGAATATTCTAGATTTTAACTTATGGTACAAAAACCTTATAGCTTCTCACTTGAGCATATTAGCATCAGGGAACCATAACTCCTTTCTCATTTAAAATGATCCCCTTACAACCATCAAAAGAATATTTTCCTCAACATTGGTTATGTTAAAGACATCTTTGACAAAGTCAATACAAATATTTATTGAAGCCCTCCCATCACTACTAAGGTCACATCATTTTTTGCTAAGCTGATTAGGTTATCTATATCAAGGCACACTGGCTAGGGAGGAGGGATGTTTCTCTTTGAAGTTTGAATATGAATAATTTACCAACACTGCCCAAGGCTAATGACTATGAACAATTAGTGACAAGTTATTGACACTTTCAATGAAATGTTCCAGAAAATGCACATATTAAAATATACGGGGGCTTCATTCAATGGACCTTTGACCTATCACATGTGTTCGTGGCATATTAAACAATGTCCTTATTTGACTACATATTGGAAAATACCCCTAAAAATCAAATTATTTAACCCCCTACCAATACAAACCCAATACACTTTCCCAATTAAAAAAACCCCTATATACACTAGATATTGTAGGTATCCATTTTTTCATTAACATTTTTTACACCCCTTTATATTTTTTCATTAACTTTGAGGTTCATTTTTTATACCTACCAATATAAAAACCCTTTACCCTCTATATATGCCCCAATATATTGTGCCATTTTTCCTCAATATATATCCTCCAATATGAATCCACGTGGTATGGTATTGCTCACTCAGTGAAGCTCCTATGTTAAAATATTAGAGAATATGTGTCCTAAAGAATATAAATATATCAAAGCATAGAAAAATAGTACAATTCATAGCAAGTTGTAGGCCATAAACTTAATTGTGCATAAGATGGTCCATATTGTATTTGAAAAATAGGCACTATTGTAAATTCATCCAGACTTAGGTTTTGAACCATGGAAAGAAAGACACTAAAAACTTTCTTCCAAGAAAATAAGGAAAATGCCTTTTGCTCAATAACATCACAAAAGGATATAGGAATGAATCATTTTGACATTAATCTGGGTATCTCTTAACAATACAAGTATAGAAAAGGCAGTGTTGAATTACTCAGCACAATGATGTCATGAAAACATATAATCTCTAGCTAGAACCCATGTTTCACAAAGTATATGAACAAAAGGACTTTTTTTCTAGAATCTAGATATGAAGTTGCCTTTATCAAATAGTGAAATGTATCAAGGAATCATCATTGATGGGTCTAAATTTTTAGTACAAACATTGGAAATGGAAGCGAAACTAGAAGAAACATTAACACTTAAAAACAAGAGGTAATATTGTTGAAAGTCTAACATTCCGCTTTTGGTCTATGCACAATGGCTCCATGATTTATAGAAGTGTATAATAAAATTGTTCTTGGACATGGAAACTATGGTTGATAAGAAAAATATAGTTTATTGGAGTTAGTAGAAAAATATTAGAATCATCACTTATTGAAAAAGGTCCACGCATTATCATATAGGTGAGAAAGGATAAAATGTCTAGGCATTGTGAGATACATATGAATACATTATTTGACTAAAAAATATTATTATAACCTTCATGACTTGAAAAGTTTAGGTTTTAAATATATAGACAAAATGACTCCTAATTAATAGCTAGTTCACAAAAGCACAATCACCCAAGTTAATTCAAATTTGGAGTCATTTCCATATATAACGCAAAAAATAATGAACTCATTCTTCATTATGTACAACAAAGAAAAGTGCCAGAACCTTGTTTCAAATTTGTACTCAAGTATAGAAATATCACAATCTAAGGAGTTGAGTGGCCCCTCCCAACAATTTGAGATAACATACACATAAATATTTGAATAACATACAATTATCTAACTCAACCCTAATTTATAATAATTCCTTTTAAGAAACTATAACCCACAAACCAATAAAGAATTTGATCTAGTGAATACTATATTTCCATGAATACATTACAACATTTCCAAGAATACATTACAACATAAACTATACATTAGCATAAACGGAATTTTTTCTTCAAGCTTGGCAAACTTATGAGATCCTCACTGACATATGAACTAATTTAAGGGATGTGAACAAGACAGAAGAAAAATAATCCCATATATCAGACTTCTTAACATCTTCCCTCATAGAACACATAGAGAATGTGTTAAGGCAAAAACTAGCGTCAAAATGAAAAGAATAAACCTAAGGAGGAAAGAATCATATTTTCTTGAGGAAAAAAAAATTTGGGTTGTAACTATAGACTCTTCGTACTCTCCGTGGGTAGATTTAATGTATACTTTTTAACCAAAAAAATGAACAATAAATCTACAAAAACAACCAATAGATGTACTTCTTGCCTGCAAAATAATTTGATGAAAATAATTGGAAGGAAAAATGACGCTAAGGAAGATTGGAACTTTTCCTCTCAAATATATTATTCCACACTCGGCTATAAGAACTTGAAAGTTAGAATTCCAACGAATGAGAGGAAGTTAAATTTCTAACAAATCAATCTTGTTCATGGACTTCAATATATCATCAATAGAAAAAGGAATGTTGCATCAAGAAAAATCACATTATGCCGTTAGGCAATAATATAAAAAGAGAAATATATATCTTATTCTAACGATATTTGATTCATCTACAATGTTGAATATTATTGGGTGGTTTGGGAAACATTGAGCACATGATATTTGTGTTGTGACTCGAGTCATCATACAACAAGAAGGAAATTATCAAAGAATTGTTAGTCTTTTATCATCAAGATCCTCATATTGGCAATAACCTGGAAAATAAATTTGGCATTAATTTATTTAAAACACATCTTTGCATGAAGGTCAATGATAGCTTGAAACGAGAGTATATTGACGAAAATAACCCTCTATGTATGAAAACTTATGAATTACATCCAGAGCCATTTTATGTGTGCCATATTTATCATCCCAGTACATGTTGTTGATATGGTACAGTTGTTGTATACTCAAGACCTGAAAAAAACAAAATTAGATTAGGAAAATTAGTTAATGAAGAGACTTGAAGAAAAGTTCCCTCACATATTGGAGTATATTATTATTAACATATATGATGTATCACTCACTCGGCACAAATTGTGTGTAATTTGCAAAGAATTCTTTGGATTTTGAAGTATGACCCGCTCCATCGAAACGAATGAGCTAGGATTAACATTTGATTCAGAAAGAGTTAGGATTAATATTCTTAGTGCTTGACATTCTAGAGAATTGAAATGTCTTGAGAGGTTAAATGGATTACTTTCACTTTCACCCAGGGTGTACTTCGATATTGAATTTGTACCTTAATTTTATTTTTTTACCGAATTTTATTTGAATATGTATTCAAATTTGAATCTTACTCATATGTATAAAACATTAGTTGGTTTTCTCAGGGCTAAGAAAAATAAGCCACGTGAGGAATTTTGTTTTCTAGAACATAGTACAAGCATCATAGCATATTTCAACTATTAGAGAAGATATACTAGTACACGAACATAAAAGGGCACTCACTTCACCCAAACTTGCAAAAATATTGCTAAAGAAACCACTAGTGTTTGCATATTATTTTGAGAAACCATTGGTCTTTGTAGATTATTCAAAATCCCAAACTATGACAGAGATGTTCATAACAAGAACCTCTTCCTTAATACGAAGAACCAGGGTTGGCATACGACCATTTCTTCTTTTCAACAAAAATATATAGTAAAACCTTTCATTTTAACCAGTTGCAAATTCCGAATGACAAAAACCTAATTTTCATTGCTTTGGAAGGAAGCTTTGCCGTAAGGAAAAGAATAAACTGCAAGAGGGAGCAAAAGACACAATAAGAACTTATTTCACCTTAAGCATCAACTTTATAAGAGGGTAAAATCTTCGAGTGTCCAGTGTAGAGTCGGGCCCCTTTGTTAACAAATATGCACCTGTGACATAACAGGTGTATAAATCAAGAAATCATTATGGTATTTCCACGAAGCTGCCAAAGTCATTGAGAAACATGCAACTTAGTTTGTGTGTTTCTAAAATACTGTAACCAACTTGATTACTTAAAATTAATACAAGCTTTCTGTGTTGAGCACCATGTGAACTTGATATATTCTTAGCGCAAATAAGTTGAGTGAATGGGTAGGATTTTTCAAGATTGACTCAGAGGGTAATGCATTCATGTTGATGGAGGCTATTGTGTTGTTTGAGAAGGACTATGGCGAAGAGAGAGAGGCCAATATTAGGGCATTAAATAGCCAAAATCACTCCTGGCATATGTTTACTGATTCATTATTTTTATGAGAAATTGTGGACATGCATTTAATGAATCATGTTCATCACTCACATAGCAAAGATGTATTACAAAGAATTATTTTATTTGGTGATCATTTTAAAACCCTTTTACTATTGATGGAAAACCAAAAGTATGACTAGGTGAAACGTCCCAATTTATCATTTGGGGGCAAGGATATGGATAAAATTTGATTGTCAATAAAATTGTTGTCATCCTTGTTTATTGTTGGTGAATAAAATCCATTTTCTAAGGTACTTGTGAGCAGATGATAAACATGATAGAGCCTATATATGCATAGGACTAGACAAAAGAATCACTTCGAACACGTGTGACAATGAATTTATATTTTGCTTCATGTTTCGAGGCAGCACTTAACCATTTAAAGCTTGAACTCCAGAATTTTAATGATTCATAAACACCTTTGAGGCTGTATTTGGGTATTAAAGGAAACAAGCAATAGAGAAATTTCAAATAGAATATTTTTGGGAAAAAACAAGCTAGGTGCACATCTCAAGGTAGATAGTTGAATATTTTCAGACAAAATAATCATTTGGAAAAATATCGTTTCACAACATATGGAAACCAATCCTTATTCCAATATTGAAGGGATTTAGGCCTAATAATCGCAATCCTCTTGTAATCAAACCGATAAATTTTTAATTTTTAATCATATTATTATATTTTTGTTTCCAAAATGATAGGAAATAGTTTTATTGTAAAACATCTATGTTATAATTTGTAAGGAAAGCAGGTAGAAGTCTATGACAAATTACGACTTCAAAGATTCCTATTTCGAAGGATATTTTACCAACAACCTTCACAACTAACATTTTGAAATCTAATACAAATTCGGTTTATTTTAGAATATTAATTAGTTTTAATAACGAGAAGTTAGATTAATGTTCCTAGAAGATCGTAACAACATGAGCATGTAATTGGTATTTAATAAATGCTTTGTAAATTGAAGAGGGTTCAGAATTGGAGAGAAAAAAACATTTGTAGGCATAGGAGATATTTTTAACATAGATCAGAGTTTCCAAGGCAGAAGTACGTGGATAAATTGCTCAAAGATTCCTGTGCGGGTGTTTTATAGTTTGCTTTTAAGTGAATGCATTTCCTTCTCTATAGATCATGAACAAATTATTCTTCATAAACACTTTATTCGAATGAAAGTAGATGAAAATAGAATTCATATTTGATGTTCTATTTTGTTACATACAAATATAATCCCCTTATACTTCTAAAGTGAAAGAAAAATTCATTCTTGCTTGATGTTTTGTTGTAATGGATTATACTTCTTGATTCATCCACCATACTACAATTAATTAATGTCTAATATAATGTTGTCCAACCTGATTTTGAGATTTATTTGTTCATAAACCAGTTCTTCATAGTCCTTTGGTTGATATCTTATTATTCAGAGTCCATGCTCAATGGATTTTCTCTTTGTCCAACACTCTATAAAACCCTTACCCTACCAATGATCTCATCACTATGTTGATTACATGACCATCTGTTGAAGTGACATTAACTAGCTTAGTCATAGAGAGATCCCTCTCTGGATTGGAAGGCTCATCTTCTTATCCAAAGACTAGTTCAATGTTATCTTCAAATTTTCCTTTCACAACCAGGGAAATTACAGACTTATACCATTTTGACGCCATTTCCAGGGAGGCGAAGGGTTCAAGTAAATTACTCCAGAGAATGACAATGTTTCAGATTTAATCATTAATGGTGAAGGATCATACATAATTAGGCTTTGTATAATTAACCTTGTGACTGCAATCAAGCTTCAAATAAAATTCAAAGACTCCATTGAAGGATGAACCTTATTGACAGCGACATTAAAGGACACTATGGGAAAACTCGATATCAAAGCTTCAGTTTTCTCAAAGATGTAATATTTTTATTTTGTCAATTACTTATTTTTCTTTCCTAAACATATCATAAGAATATTCCATTTCTTTCTCCATTTGAATAATGCTCTTAGACATGCACTTGTATATCCTTATTTAAAAGCTATAGAAATACCACTTAGAAATAATTAATTCCTACTTGTCTATGGTTGTAATTCTCCATTTGAGGAGTTTGTTCCTATATAATAGGAATTTAGTTTCTCTTAATTTAGTGTGTGGTTGAGAGAATCTCTCAACCACACTAGTGTATGTCCAAGATAGAATTCCTAACTTGAGACTATTGATTGTATAAATACGTGTGTAATTCCCTCATTCATAAATAATAGAGAATATATTAGTTGTGCTAATTTAATCTTGGTATCAGAGCCTGTGAGGGCCTGGGCCCTCCTGGGCTTGGGCCCTCCTGGGCTGAGGGAAATAATTGAGAAATATATTTTTTGTTTTAGTTTTTTAAGTGTCCATCATTCATCTAAACCTATGGTTATTTTTTATGGCTTGAGCGTCGACAGAGAATCTCTGTTGCCGGATCCGTGGAGGAGTTGCAGAGGCCGACCGGCAACGCTGTTGCTATGTTTTTTTTTTCGTGGTGCCTGTGTTGAGCTGTTGACCTGTGATGAGACTGAGGTAGCTAAGAGTTGCGGCTTTTACTAGTGCCTTATTTGTTGGGGTGAGCTTTTGCGGGAGCGGTGGCATCAGTGGTCATGGTATCTGCGGAATTTTCAGGATATCGAAGCCTTGCTACTGTACTGATCGATTGAGGAGCGGATGCTAAGAAGTGTTGAAGCTGCTCCTCAGCCTTGATCGTTGATCGAACAATGTTGAATGGTAATTAGCTGGAGGTTGCGTTTTGGAGAAGGCCCGGAGGGAGAAACGTAAGGCAACGAGATGAGAACCTTGATCACTGTAGAATTGAATCCGTCTTTGGATCGCAGCGCCAGAGGAGATCTCTACGAATTTCATTGAAATTTCCATGAAATCGAAGTTGCTCGCGTGAAATCCATGGAGGAGGCCGGGACTGTGTGGTAAGTTGTTGGTGCACCAATAGATCGACCCTCTTTGAAATCCTGTAGCAATGGGTGAACATCATTTTCTAGCCATAAAATCTGCAAATGGTAAATCTCAAGTTCAAATATAGTTGCAATGATATTAGCTATCGGAGGTGAGTATTTGTCTGTTAAGTCACCTGGAAAGCCACATAGGGTTTCTACAGCTCGGAGTGAGAGTTAGAGTGTGGTGGATCATCTGGTTTGGATTTTCTGGTCATATATATCGTTGGATTTCCACTGCAAGTAGTTGTAATTCTTGGGTGCTAATTTGTTGTTGAAGGTTCAACACAGAAAACAAAATATCTTTCAAGCCTTTGATGTTGAACATAAATCAAAGATCGAGCTCCTCTCCTAAATGAACGGATGCCTAACTGACTCTAAGGGTCTTTAAGCTTTGAAATGAAAGTTTTGCATTCATGAAATTTATATAACAGGAGATTGAGGTTTTTTTTTAGACAATATGGCTAGCAAGCGTCAGGATTCTGGTAATTCAAATGGAGTTGATGATTCCTTGCCCTCATTGATTAACTTTGGAGATGATGACGATGGGCTTTGGGTTTTTTCATCTTCGAATGTAGAGCCGAGTCTGATTGCCCCCAATTCGTTCAATTTCGGTTTATTAGAACCACATGGTAGACAAGAGAACTAGAGCTTCCCGGATTTATTGGATGACGATGCATCCAATCTAAGAAGCTCCTCAATTTCACCATCATATCACAAAAATTTATATTCTTCACATGGCAATGTATCCCCTCAGAGTACATTGGATCTTCTGTTGGATGGTTAGAGTGGATCTGCTGGAGCGGTGAGGAAAGAAGGATTAAGAGGACTCGTTCCTCTGGAAGATAGGTTTTTATTTGCAGCCACGTCGATATGAATGATTATTGACGGGGATTTGTGGTCGAATGCAACATGGGATCTGTAGAAATACAATGGGTCCATCTTCCACTATCATTCAGAAGCTAGTGAAGGTGTTTGCGCTGGTGCGTGCAAATCTTGGTGTGAGATAACTAAGGAAGTTTTCAAAATGTCGGAGCATTGTCGAAATCCTGGTATAAAAGCTCCTCGAGAAATCAAGCGCCTATGATATTGTTCGGCGTGGAGTGCAACAGATGGAGGGCACAACCATAGGCTACCAGTGTGGAATTTGCTATTGTTTTTTGTGAATACATCTGATGCCCTCGTTTGATCATAGTTTTTTTTTTTTCCACAAATCTGTGGATGGTGGCGTTGAGTTTTTTCATCCCGCGGAACCGTGCCTATATGCTGGATAAGGTTATGGAGCACCTGAGTCAGCATTTCTTGATGGTGGCAGGTGTGGGCCTCTACCTGCCTTCAGGAGTGTCGTTGACGCGATTTCAACGGTGAAGATTGCAGAGAAACATCCCTGTATTGAGTCACACTACGTTGTCCTTACCAATGAGTTTGAAAACAGGAGAGGTAGCAGTCACAATTGTTCTAGTTCCTGATAGAGTTTATGGTGAAGTAACTAGTATGTACAGAAGAGAAATGGGACTTCGGCGGATTTTTGTGCAGACAGACTTTGTTTCAGGCTGGTTAGCATGGTGATGGATGATCCATAACAGTTGGGTTCGAGTTTCTTTGGTAATATTATGCCACTACAACGGTAAAATATGGTATTTATAAATGTTTTGGAATTATAAGCATTGAGCTTAGCTAACTCAATGGTGTGGTTTTGTTAGAATTAGCTACTCTAACAAATCATGCAGGTAAATCCAAGACAATTAAATCAGAAAGATGATGCAAATGTACTATGTGGTGGGTAATAAGGTTAAATTGCACCAAATATTAATTTTGTGCAACAGTGAGACTAAAGGAGCAACAACAACATTTATGGTGGAGAACAAAGTAGATGTTTGTTTGAGTTAGTGTGG
Organism: Pinus taeda; assembly: GCA_000404065.3. Lineage (NCBI taxonomy): Eukaryota > Viridiplantae > Streptophyta > Pinopsida > Pinales > Pinaceae > Pinus > Pinus taeda. The sequence continues at coordinate 40,700 of APFE031364608.1, forward strand.
TTTGTGGAATAGACTCCCTAGCTTGTTGTAATAGTCATTGTATGTACCCAGAAATTCCAAATGTTGAAGTATGGAATGTAAGCCTTGTAAAGGCATTTGAAAGTTCGTGGTGATCTTAAAACGACTTTGTAATGGTTTATGGTTAGCCTGAAACCATCTTTTGTCACTGTAATGTGATGGTTGGTGGTGAGCCAGAAACCATCTATAGAGTTTTAGTGGCTACAGGATTTGCCCGAAGGTGGCACATTTAAGTTCCGGATTTGCCCGGTGGTGGCGGATCAGATTTGCCCAGTGGTGGCAGATCAGACTTGCCCGGTGGTGGCATATTGAAGTTGGCGGATTTGCCCGGTGGTGGTAGATCCGACTTTCCTGGTGGTGGCATATTGAAGTTGGCGGATTTTCCCAGTGGTGGTAGATCCGACTTGCCCGGTGGTGGCATATTGAAGTTGGCAGATTTGCCTGGTGGTGGTAGAACGGACTTGCCCGGTGGTGGCATATTCCCTGAGTGGCGAACATGTACATGGCAGCTTTGTGCTCGTAGGAGCAGGTGGACTACAGTAACACCTGGCTCATGGTCTCAGATATTGGTGTGTCTGAGCATAAAAGGGTTGGTGCACTTTTCTATCTGACAGTTGCGTTGAAAGGTGCAATCAGTGCAATTGTTTGTGATTGTTATTTGGACATGAATATTTGGTTTAGAAAGGCACTAATCTCTCTTTGTTTTTTGGAAGTTCTGCACATGCAATTCGCCCGATGGTGGTGGATTTGTAGGTACATATATCCAGTGATAATGGATGAAAGAATGATGTATGTACAAGGATTAGTGGTTGCAGCGGTTGGTACCCATACATTCCGGTGGATGGTTGCTCTTTTTATATGGACGTCGACATATTTTTTGTTATGTTTGACCACAACCAGACTTTGTGAATCACTATCACGACAAGTAGTCATTAAGGGGGGGAGTTAGAAATAATTAATTCCTACTTGTCTATGGTTGTAATTCTCCATTTGAGGAGTTTGTTCCTATATAATAGAAATTTAGTTTCTCCTAGTTTAGTATGTGGTTGAGAGAATCTCTCAACCACACTAGTGTACGCCCAAGATAGAATTCCTATCTTGAGACTATTGATTGTATAAATATGTCTGTAATTCGCTCATTCATAAATAATAGAGAATATATTGGTTGTGCTAGTTTTATCTATACCCTGTTCTTGCATTATTGATCTTGACCAGGATTCTTTATCTGAGCCATATGATGTCCATGACCAGTTTGGTGAGACTCATGTGATCAAGGTTGATATTAAACCTCATGTACATAATCTTATTCCCTTCAAGATTAAAGAGAGATATAGACCGTTAATATTGCCAATACATTCCATTATTTACCTTTGAAACATTACAAATACCTTCCTATGTTTGATGGAGAGAATCTTATAGCTGAAAAACATATTCAAGCCTTTGAGAATTTCTTAGACCTTTTTGAAGTTGAACATGATGATGTTTAAGTGAGAGAACTTTCTCATTCATTGCAATGGGATGATAAAGAGTGGTTCAAATATTTAGAGACTGAATTAGTTAGTTCATGGGAGGAACTGAGTGATCTGCTTCTGAAATTTTGGTGTGAGAGGAAATCTAAGGATCAACATATTTCCAAGTTTCATGTCATAAAGAAACAGAGAGATGAAACAACCTTTATGTTCAATAAGATTTTTTTGAGTTTTTATCACAATATTCCAATAAACAAAAAACCAAACCAATGTCAATAAAAATGGGTAAATGTTTTATATCCTTTATATAATATTATGTCCAAATACATATTCCATACATATTCAATATTGATAATGCCAAATGAGCCACCTTATCAAGATGATACTCCAATTCTAAAGGGGAAATATTTATAGCACGTTGAGATTCTAAAAATATTTCATGTCATCGAACAGAAAAGGACATGTGTAGAGAAGTCTTTTTTTCCGAAGCCTTCTCCACATATATTTTCAAGTCACCAAGTACAACACCTCCATTGGAGAAACATAATAATGTTGTCTTGTTTCATAAACTGAATAATAAAAGTTGTATAAAGTTAACCAGAGGAAATATATTTTATATCATAAACTTAATCTTTGTCCTATATCCCTTCTTGTGTGTTTCCGCGGATATCCAAAACTTCCACTTGAAAAAATCCAAACTCTTTTGATAAATTTATTCTAACCTAATATAGTTTTCATCAAACAAAAATACTTGAGAATCAATTAAGGATCATCATTATTCACAAAATCAAACTATTTATGATCATTTAATAAAGGTAAATGACGTTTTCAAAGATAGGAGCAAATGTAACCTCGACATTCAAAATTACCTTCTGGATCATGTGTTACGTTCTCCCTTGTTGTAAGAACATCCCAATCCATGATCAATTTTCACATGTATATTTCACATGTTAAGTTTTGGAGAGAAGCACCCAGAAAACCTTACCTTCAGTTCAAGAATGGCATTGGTGAAGGAGTAGACTCTAATGATAATAAATCAGGTATACTTGAGTGGAAGGTATGATGCTCAAGGAATCCACGATCGAATATGTAATGAAAGAGTGTGTTTTCGACCAATCTATTCGTGGAACCCCAAATTAGGGAACGACCACTATTTCTCTATGATTTAAGAGAATTGCAAGAATAAGGACCTTAGTGAGGGAGAAAAGTATTGGGTTTTGTGTCAAATATCTTGAATTACATAGTACAAGACTCTGTACTAAAATAAAAAAACCATAAAGAGACCTAATTGAGCCACTTTTCATTCTGAGTGAGTGTTGGAATTAATGCATCAAGGTTTCTCTGGTCTTGGGAGACCTCAAATAGGTCAAAAACACTCATAATAGAAAGAAAAAAAATGAAGTCGAAAGAAGATAGTTAAGACCCAATGTACATAGAACATAGGGTAATAAGACAGAGAGTAAAATGACTTAAATAAACTAATTCCTGGGTAATAGGAGGGAAAGTCATTGGAGTTGACATGCTCTCAAAATTTTGATTAGTCCTAACGTGCATCGGATGATGTCCTTGCGGAAACGCCTTGCATCATCATCTTTTTGGTAAGGAAATTTTTGCAAACTCTAGTAATCAAGCTATGAATAACCATAAGATTAAACATGAGCTGCAAAAAATAATTAAAGTTCACAATGATATGAAATCCAAATACCAGAAAAAGTAAAAAAACTGGGGGATCATGTTCTACCTCTCAGCCACAACCACAACACAGCATGTTGAACAACATCTGATTTCTCTACCAAGACAAACACCCTCATCTATTTAGAGACTAACCCTAGTTGAAATATGAAAAAATTATAGACTTTGGAGGAAGAATAGCTCAAAATGACAATTCGTAAGGGTAGGCATTTCCTGGAAGGCTCTAGGATGCCATAGTTCTTAATCGTTCAGAGCGAACAATGCCAATATTGTAGGTGCACTACTGGATTTTTTGGGTGATGAGATAATAGTGGAGTTGTAGCGTAAATTAATGAGTTAGTTAGTTAAGGTTGCATGAATGAAGGGGTCAAGTAACAATTTATAAGCGGTGGATCCAATGGTGGAAGACATTTGAACATTTTAACATATGAACATAGGGAAGATAATAAAGATGAAAGGGGCGTTCATCCTAAAGAAACAGCTTATGGTGTAATTATAAACGTGTGCGATTAATATTATAAATTTAGTGGATTAATAAACCCAACAAATTATTAATATTAAAACCCTAGGGATTAATATTATAAACCGAAGAAATAAATGTGATTGACTATGTTAGGGTTTATAATTTTATACATTAATAAATATTAATTATGGTTGACTATTATTGACATGGTCAACTATTGTCAAGATGGGCATCATAGCCAACAATAGTCAACATGACTACCATGGTGAACCATACTTACCTCGAGAATCATAGTTTATCTAAACGTGACCTATAATGAACCATAATGGATGGTAGTGGTTGAGCATGGAGGCTTATTTTGGATGGCTAGGGTCAATAATATTAATTTTGGGGTTTATAATATTAATTTGAGGGTTTATAAAATTAGAGTTTAATATATTAATTTATTCTTTATAATCTTAGGGTTTATTATATTATGTTTTATAATGTTAGGGCTTTGTATTAAGGTTTAATACTGTGACATAGGAATGGGGCAAAAATATATCCAACATCGCATTGTGACAAACATTGTCTCAATGCAACAATCAATCTAACTATCATTGTAGCATTGCTACATTACATTGTAATTTACCAGAAATCACATTGTGACATTACAAAATTGGAGTTTAATATTAGGATTTATAATATTTCGGTATTTAATATCTGGTTTATAATATTAGGGTTTAGTATTGGATTTATAATTTATAATAGTGAGATTTAATATGAAGGTTTATAATAATAAACTTAGGATTTATTATATTGGGTTTATATACTTAGAGTTTAATATTGATCCTAGGATTTATATAATAATTCCTTGGGTTTCTTAATCCCTTACGTATATAATATTAATATTGGGGTTTATAATCTAAGATTTATAATAATAGTGTTTATAATAATAATCCTAAGGTTATAGTATTATTCCTTGGGTTTATAATCCCTTGGGTTTTATAATGATAGGGTTTTATTTTTGGGTTTAATATTGTGACATTGGAATGTAAAAAATTATATCCAACGTTACACTCATACAGTCATTCTCTCAATGTGACAATCATTCTAACAATCATTGTCGCATAGTTACATTTCATTGAATTTATCAATATGTATTGTGACCATTACAAAATTTGGGTTTTAATATTAGGGGTTTGTAAATATTCATGTTTTTAAAAATGGGTTTATAATATTTAGGATTTAAATATTGGGCTTATAATTATAATAAAGAAAGGTTAATAAATAGATTTATAATATTAAATTTTAAGGTTTATTATTTGTGTTTTATTATTCCTAGGGCTTAATATTAATCCTATGGTTTATAAACTTTTGGGATTATAATATTAATCCTAGGGTTTAATATTAACCAGTTAGGTCTATAATCCCCTCGGATTAAAATATTAATCTTAGGGTTTATATTCCTAGGGTTTAGTATTAATCCTACAGTTTATAATATTAATAATCCATTAGGTTTATAATATTAACAATCTCTTTGGTTTATCAATCATTTAAGTTTACATTATTTGTCTCTTCAGTTTTAATATTAATCCTTTGGGTTCATAATATGGTTTATTAATCCATTGAGTTTATAATGTTAATTCCTTTGGTGTTTTAGTTTCTTGGATTTATAATATTAATAATTCATTTGATTTATTAATCCATTGATTATGGTTTAAAATATTTATATTACAATGTTACATTAGATCGCAATTTATTGAACATCACATTATGACATTACAAAATTGTGGCTTAATATTATAGTTTATAATATTCCAGTTTTTAATATTGGATTTATAATATTAAAGTTTAATATTGGTTTTATAATTTATAATAGTGAGACCTAATAAGAAGATTTATAATATTAATCTTAGGGTTTATCATATTAGGTTTATATTCCTAGGTTTTAATATTGATCCCTTATGTTTATAATCTCTTTGGTTTATTAATTCTTTGGGTTT
>APFE031364608.1:46916-91141 GCA_000404065.3 Pinus taeda
CTCTATTAGCATCAACCACTTTAATTCTTTTGCTAATTAATTATTTTTTATGAGATGTTTTAAATTGAAAGATGCCAATATATGAGATTCTCATCGTTACCACTACATAAATGAATGGAATTAAAAGTGATAAATTCCTTGCATGTCTAAATCATATATTTAAACCATACTTAATTTTTATTTTACAAAACATAATTAAAAATTTACTGTTCATGTTATTGATAACCACATATAATAATTAGTGAGAAAAGATAATAAAGGAATTTATTTTCAAACATAGACCTTTTCACATGATGAAATGTATGCTTATTCAACTCTTTGCCAAGTGTTTTTTTAGTTAATGTAACAGTTACCTCAGTGGTTTCCTCTGGATTGTGAATTCCCTCTTATACCTTTTCACATTCTCAAACATATGCCTATTCAACCATTTGCCGACTGTTTTGTCGACACCTATAAGGATTACCTGCATGGTTTCCTATTCGTTATGAATTCCGTCACCATTTCAGGGTGGTTTCATTACTAATTCAACAATGTATTTTGTTAATGGTTGTATATGACATATAACGAATCGTTGAATCCTGGTGCATCATAAAATCTACTTATCCTTGGCTCATGGATTGCTAAAACCTGTGCAAGAAAAAAATGTTAATTATAACTTTGTAAGCGCTCCTCAAGATTAAGAAGCTGCTTATTTGATATTACAAGATTATTTTTTATAATTTTCTAAAGCTGTAAATGATAACTTTTTATTTAACATTATGACAAATGAGATGCAGTAATCATTTACTTGAAACCTAAATTTAAACGAAATTACCTGAATCATTTCAATGATTGCCAAAAAAAATTCAATGTCCATGGAAATATTTCTTGTTTCATAATGAAACATGAATATCAATATCATACTATATTTTTCCCTGAATTAAAGTTAGGGTTTATTTGTTCATAAACATGCGCCATGGCTTCTACAACGCTCTTGACAACTTTTAGTGTTTTCAGTATTGCAATTTTGGTCATAGTTTCTTCACCTCATCTTCCGCGCTAGGTTTGGTATGAATTATGTATTGGTTCACACCATCCATGTTTGTTTGTCGTGACAGGCAAGAATTTCGTGTATTAGTTCATGCCTGGTTCAATACTGATGGACAGCATCTTTGATTATTTTTCTATCAGTTTCCAAGGGTAATTCTTTAGTGCTTATATTTTAACCTCTTTACATTTGATAATAGCTAATGGTTGGGTTGTATTGGTTTTTGTTCCAGAAAACTAGGTAAGAGATCAAATCATATTTGTTTTTTGTTTTTTGGAAAATTGATATTAGATCGAAGTTTCATTATTTCTAGTTTTTTCTATATATCAGCTTCAGTATCGTCGAAAGATAAACTTATGGTATTTTTCATGATCTTTTTCATTGTATTTGTCAATAAATTCTATTCTATTAAGAATTTTCCTGCAATCAAATGGACTTGGATATACATCATAACAATTCAACCCAGATTGAGAAAGTTGTCTATAATTATTCTACTTCACAAGTAAGCCACTTACAGTGTTTGTCGACAACCCTACCTGAATTTGTGAGAGAAGAAGGCGTTGTACAATATCCATGAGGTTGCACGTCCTATTTGATTCCTTTATTTAATTTTCAAGCACGTCGTATGGTAGAGACCAATCCAACCTGTGAAGATTTGGCTTTAGATTACTATACTGATTATTAGATATATTTATTGGTGGGTTCATAATCAAATTTATATATTTTTGGAGTTTTTGAAATATTTAATTTAAATATATTTAAAGTGTTTAAATTTAAGAATAATTTTTGAATTGAAATTAACATATTGTTTCAATTGTGCACAAAATCTTATTCTTTGAATTGTGCACAGAATGTGATTCTTGATGTGAAAACTATCTTGATGATTTAACCTATCGAATGACAACGGAGAATGGTGGCATTTTATCCTTTCTGAATGAAGAAATGATCTGATCTAAACAAATATCAACACAGAATTTCGGTGGAGTGAAGAAAAAATTTGAAAGAAACGTTAAAAGCAGTTATAATAACATAAACAATAAAAATATGTAGGATGGAATAATTTGAAAAATGAAATGTTAAATAACTAATTTCTCAGTTTCAGAGTTGTGATAATAAATGCCACTACTTCCCCACCTTCGTTAAATAAACTCGATATTTCCACATAGAAAAGGCATGCCTCGATAGTTTGTGTTAGGGACTGTTATTATATTCAAGGAAAAAATAGGCTTATGCATCCGAACAACCATATCATTTCAAACATTATCAGTACGTTTTGTTAAATATTACTATCAAATTTCTTTACGCGACATTTTGACCGCAATACAATTAAATGTTGTTGTTAAGAAATATTTTTTTATGTAAAAGGCTAACTCAACGTACCTTAAAATTTGGACAAAACCATCCACAAAGGCATGTTTTCAAATTCCGACTTTTAGTATCAAGTTTAGTATCAAGTGTATTTGGTGTTTTAATTTGGAAATTCAACCTAAATTGTCTCTAAGTAAGAATTTGGTGAGGATTTATGGGCTATTTTTAAAGTTTACTCATTTTTGTTTATTGGTTTATTCATTTTATTTATTAATTCAGCATAAAATAATTAAAATTTATTAATTATTGTTTATTATTAAAAATTATATATCATATTAATAATATTAATAAATCAGGTTATAATTAAAAATATATTATAATATATAAATTTAAATAATAATAATTATATAGGTATTATATTATTATAATTAGAATATAATTTATTATTAATAATTATATGCTTTACTCATCAACATACGTTAAAATGGACAAAAACCATCAAACAAAGGCAAGGTTTTCAAATTCAATAAAATGTTCTCAGGTCCATTTTTATTTATTGGGTTCAACAAGCGAAATATTAATTATTAATTATTATTAATTATGGGAATTTTATATTAAATTTATTAATATTACTTAAAATAATATAATTAATAATTATAATCAGATATAACTTCACTGAATCAAAATATAATTAACATTCATTTTATAATTAATTATATTTAACAAATATATTATTAACATACATAATAATATAAGACATTAATAGATAATAAATTATAAACAACAATATGCATTATAATATGATAATATAGTTATGAGAATGTAGATATAAAATTTTTTCCAAATATTAATCATAGAATTACTTAATTAATAAATTAATAATGCCAATAGTTTTTTTTCCTTATGATGGATTCACAATTTAAAAATTATTTAAGAAATGAAAATTATTGGATGGTTTAATGAATTTGACAAACATGGAATACTTTGTCCATAGTCATAATTGGACGTGTTGAAAAATTTAGGGTTTGGGAAATGAATAGTCAGAGTTTTTAATTTCTAAAATGAATGGAAGAGCTTCTATGCCATATATTACGTGCCAAAAATAACCATTTCAAATTTGTTGATGAATCTTTTCGAATCTTTCCATGAATAATATCGATTTCAATGATTCAAAAATCAAAAATTTCCATTGTTAGATTTATAACATTATACTCATAGGTTTAAAGTCCGTGTTTTTTAATCTCTTGGGTTTATTAATCTCTTGGGATTATAATGTTGATAATCCCTTAGGTTTATTAATCGGTTGAGTTTACAATATTAATTCCAGGGGTATATAATACTAATCTTAGGTCTTATAGTCCTAGGGTTTAATATATTAATTTTAAGATTTATAATGTTAACCTTAGGGTTTATAATATTGACTTTTATGATGTCAGTTTTACAATATTTAGTCTAATATTAGGGTCTAATATTGTGATGCTAGAACGGTACAAAAATGCATCGAGCATTGCATTCTAACAAACATTATTTCAATGTGACAATCAATCTCACAATGTTTATCCCAATATTACATTACATTGCAATTTATTCATCATCGCAATATGAAACTCAACCACGGTCAACCATGCTTATTTTAGTGTTTATAATATTTATCTTAGGGTTTATATACCTTGGATCTATAATATTAGTCCCTTGGATTTAATATTATTCAAACATTTTCAACCATGGTCAACATTAGTCAACCATGTTTATAAAGCAAAGCATGGTAAACCATGATTTATAAAGTCAAACATGATCTTCCATGGTAAATCATCATCAAGCATGGTCAAATGGAACATTGTGACAAATATTGTCTTGATATGAAAATCAACCATGGTTAAGGATGGTCAACCATAGTCCAATGTCGCATTTTGACAAGTATTGTCTTTATATGGAAATCAACTATGGTCAATCATGTTTATTTTAGTGTTTACAAAATTCATCTTAGGGTTATAATGGTAATCCCTTAGGTTTAAAATTATTCCCTCGAGTTCATAATCCCTTGGGGTTTTAGTATTAATCCCTTAGGTTTATTATTCCCTTGGGTTTATTGTTCCCTTGGTTTTAAAATATCGATCCCTTGGGTATATTAATCTAAGGGTTCCTATTCATAGGGTTTAATATCATTCCCTTAGATTTATAATGTCTTGGGCTTTTAGTATTAATCCCTAGGGTTAATTATTTCCTTGGGTTTATAATATCAACCATGGTCAATCGTTGCATTGTGACAAATATGGTCTCACTATGAAAATCAATCATTGTCTCGACCATGGTCCAACGCTGCATTATGACAAATATTGTCTGAATATGATAAGCATGTTCAACCATGGTCAATCATGGCCTAACATGGTCAACCATGTTTTGTAAAATCAAACTTGATCATTCATGGTTAATCGTGGTCAACCATGTTTATTTTAGTGTATATAATATTTATCTTAGGGTTTATATATCTTGGGTTTATAATATTAGACACATGGGTTTAATATTATTCCCTTGGTTTCATAATCGCTTAGGTTTTTAGTATTAATCCATTGGGTTTATTATTCCTTTGGGTTTATAATAACAATCCCTTGGGTTTATTATTCCCTTAGGTTTATAATATCAATCATGGTCAAACATCGTCAATCATAACCAACTGTGGTCAACCATTGTCGAATGCCGCATTATGACAAGGATTGTCGCACCATAAAAATCAACCTTGTTTATTTTAGCGTTTATAATATTTATATTAGGGTTTATATATCTTGAGTTTATAATGTTAGTCCCTTGGTTTTACTATTATTCTCTTTGGTTCATAATCCCTTTGGGTTTTAGTATTAATCCCTCGGGTTTATTCTTTCCTTGGGTTCATAATATCAATCCTTCGAGTTTGTTATTACCTTGGGTTTATAATAACAATCATGGTTAACCATGGTCAACCATATCCAACCATGGTCAACCATGGTCGAATGTTGCATTGTTACAAAAATTGCCTCCATATAAAACTATGGTTAGCCATGGTTGATCATGGCCAATCATGTTTTATAGAATCAAACATGGTCAACATGGTCCAACATCTCATTGTGATAAGGATTGTCTCAATATGAAAATCAACCATGGTTAACCAAGCTTATTTTAGTGTTTATAATATTTATCTTAGTGTTTATGAACCTTGGATTTATAATATAGTCCCTTGGGTTTAATATTATTCCCTTGGGTTCATAACCCCTTCGGGTTTTAGTATTAAGCCCTTGGGTTTATAATATTAATCATGGTCAACCATGGTCAATCATAGCCAACCATAGTCAACCATGGTCCAATGTTGCATTATGAAAAATATCATCTCGATACAAAATTCAATGATAGTAAACCATGGTCCAACATTGCATTGTGACAAGGATTCTCTCAATATGGAAATCAATCATGGTCAACCATGTTTATTTTAGGGCTTATAATATTTATGTTAGGGTTTATACACATTGGGTTTATAATTTTTAGCTGTTTGGTTTATTATTCCCTTAGGTTTATAATATCAACCCCTTTGGTTTATTGATATAAGGGTTCATATTCCTAGAGTTTAATATTATTCCCATAGATTTATCGTCCCTTCGGTTTACCATGGTTGGATGTCGCATCTTGACAAAGATTCTCCCAATATGGAAATCAACCATGGTAAACCATGGTCCAACAACACGTTCTCACAAAGGATGTATCGATATGAAAATTAATCATGGTCAACCATTGTCCAACATCGCATTATGACAAATATTGTCTTAATATGGAAATCGACCATGGTCAACCATGCTTATTTTAGGATCTATAATATTTATGTTAGGGTTTCTATACCTTGGGTTTATAAAAAATTTATCCCTTGTGTTTATAAAAATTTTATCCCTTGGGTTTTGTTGAAGCCCTGAAAATCGGGTCTACAACAAGGGTGATAACCACCCGGTCCGAACCTTGAAAGAAGCTCCTTTTCCGTTTGGAATAGTGGCTCTGACTTGGGGTAATGAGACCAGTTTCCCAATTTGTTTATGATGGTACACTAAGGGGATGAATTTTTTCTCTTTTGAAAGGTTTATAGGGAGAATGCTTTATTCTAAATCTAATCTAACATGTCAAATTTTATTCTAATGAAGGAAAACATCTAATCTAAACTATCCCAGGAGTAACACTTTGTTTATGCAATCTAGAATACTTTCCAACAGCAATTGGTAATAAAAATCATTCAATTACTACGAGAAAAGAATACGTTAAAGATGATTGTTTCGTATAAGAAATTAGCCAAAACAATTATGATAAACATATCACATAAAAACTCATTCATATACTTAACATAAAGGAATAGTTATCACCATACAAAAGTGCAAAAATGACAACTGAACATTTAGGTTTCCATATATAAACAATTGAAAATAATATATCACTTGGCATATAAGCAAAAAGTATTAAGAGATAAAAGTACCATTGATAATAGGTCCTGCTCATGAGCTTCAGCAATATAGATTTATCTTCAAATAATTCAATATCCACTAAGAGTACAAAAGTGCATTTTAGTAGCAGACATTAAACTCGGATATAAATAAATCTCGTTCCATTCATTTATCAAAACCCCCTTAGAGGTGGCAAAAGTACATGTTCTGAAGAATTGTTTTTGACAAATTTTTGGACCCCTCTCCAAATGCATGAGAGGGGTTTAAATACTACTCTAATGAAAACTAAAAATAATTATTACAGAAATAGATGAGGAGGTTCAAAATGACCATCCTCACTTTAAGAAAAAATGAACTAATAATCAAACTAAAACTGAATCTATGCTAAATCATGTATATGTTCTTTTAAGTTGCAAATGTCTAGCATGGGTTTCAGTAGCGTCAGTTGGCCGACTTCAACCTACAATTGACCTACGAATACAGAATCGGTAAGCACTGGTGCTATTTTCTCTGTGGAGATTATGAGGCACTTGAAAGTCATACACTGGCTATATGGTTTTACTAGATACTGCCAGTAAGTGTCCCGGTTTAACTTGCTTGTCTGATTAATTGATCTGCATTTTTTTCTGTTTTTTGCTTCCACCTTCATCACATGGTTTGATTCCTTGAGCTGTGTATCCCATTTTGCAAATAGCATGTCTTTGTGGGATTCATCAATCCTAGGTAATTATGCTCTTTTTCCTTCCTCCGATTTCTACCAATTCACAAAGTTAGAAACTCACTTAAAAATTAATTCATAATCAAGTCATTTGTCTACAACTTGATTTGTAATGTAGTTGCTTTCCTCGCAATGGGAATTCCATTGTGAGATTCTTTGGCAAAGGATTTCTTCCTGTTGTAGGACCTGGTCATTGAGGGCAAGGGCTTCTGTGATGAATTCTTCAATTTTAGGGTCGTCCTTATGCAGTTCTATTGTGGCCTGTAACTATTGTTCTTTATTTTCTAGATTGTTTTTATAACTCAACTGCATTTGTTGGAAGTCTTGTTGTAACTTTGCCAACTATACTTCTACTTCTTGGCTGATGCTGGCCTCCTGTAATTGTTGTTCCAAAAATAGGATCTTATCCTCCTTTTCTCTTAATAACATTTGAACTTTTGATGCTTTATCAATGGTTGCAAAAGCATATGCCCCTACAATTTGAGAGAGCCTAGTGAGATTTTATGTTGGATCGGTGGTCAGGCCTTGCCAAAGAACATCTAAAGGTTCGGCCTCCAGAGAAAGTACAATATCTATTTTTCATCTTTCTTTCTCCTGACAACAACCTTCTGCTGTGGGCTATAAAATACATCCAGAGGGGGATTCTCTTCTATTTTCAGCACAATTTCGGATGATGGAGCAATAGGAATATGCTCTGTCTCTTGAGTATTAATAACCTCTTCTACTATCATCTCTGTGGATGTCTCCCCTGGGTTTATTAATGGCTCTACATTCTGTTCCTCGGTGTTGATTAGTTCATTGAAATTCTCCCACTCCTTTTCTAGGTCTACTACAATTGGACTTGTTGGCTTTGCGAGGGGAGCGGGAGTCTCAAGCTATTTTGGGGACAAAACCTGTTGGTCAGGATTTTCTATAGACTGAGCTGTATCTTTAATTACTGCTTCATTTATGTTGTGATCACCTTTTGACTGCTCATCATATTTTTCCACTGATTCCCTCTCGGACTTTAATTTAGACTTACTTTCTCCTGAACTTTCACTTATACTAACACTGGGAGTGGGTTCCCATTTCTTCAAAACGTAATTTGTCCAATGGGACGTTTGCTAATCTATGTTCTCTGTAATGGCTAAACTCTTGAAGCTTTGCTTTGTCAAACTGAATTTATGCCATATGTAGAATCTCTTTGAGAGAGCTCTTCTACCGAAAGACATCATTGAAGATATCATCTTCTTTAGTAAACACTTTTATTTTGACCATGGTTGTAAAATTCTTAATAGTATCCAAGGGATCGTACTGCCTCCCTTGGAAATTTTGGTAGGTGTAGACTTAGCATATTATCAACCTCTTTAAAAGCATGTCCCAAATAAAATAATGCAAAGGCCCCGTAGACCACAGGGAATTGAGGCCAGATGGCCTTCTTCTTGTCCTTGAGTTCTCTGTTCATTTCCCCAACACCACAGGTCTGGTAAGCTATCGCTCAGGCCATAAATTTGTCGGTAACATGCAAAGTAAGCACATGAGGAGATGCAATGCTCCCAAATACCCTAATGTAGGTGAATAACTCCTCCCCGAACCACCTTCCCACAGAGAGAATGTCAATTTCAGCTTCTGGGGAGAATCTTGGAGCATCTATGTTATATAACATTTTATGAATGGGAAGCATTACTCCAAGGCAAATTTTATAGAAATTCGGGACGAAATTAGATTCCCATAGTTCTTTGTGGCAGAATTGAATAGTTAGAGGGTTTTGTATTGTCCATTTCCACCTCATGATGGGAAAATCAGAGACGAAACAAATAGAATCCATGACATAGGTATCTAAAAAGAATGGAGGGTAAAACCTCTAAGCAAAACTTCTTTTAGTTCAATAATTAAAAATAGCAGAAGTTAAATTATCTGATAAAATTTGGGCCCAATCCATAATGGTGGCATTGGTGGTCGCATCCAGTAAAGGCAAACATTCTAATGAAAACTTATTTATATTCGGCTTCCCAAATAGCCTACATAACATTGCAGCAGCAAAACAATAGGGAGAAGCAAGGAAGCCAGTGGCGTACATACCATTTTTGTCCTTCTTTAATAGTTCTTCCTTCACGGACCAGTTCATTGTGTAGTCTACCAAGTCCTCATTCTCTTTGGTGAACTTTTCCACAAACTGTTTGTTATAACTAGCCTGGGGTTCTGGCACGTGATACATATGCCTAAAATTACTTGGGGTAAATGACCCCATGACCTCCTGGTTCTGTGTCTTGAATTCCTTATCAAATATATCAGTGTGGTCTACAATCCATTTTACCATATCCTTGTAAGGGAGTATCTTTGGCCTCGCTACAATATGGTGCAGGAACGAGCATGCAAGCTCTGTTAATGATGCTTCAGATGACCCACGTCCATCTGCCGTAACTGTAACCTCCATAACTCTCGGTTTTTATTCTTGTAACAGTTGGTACATGCCTTCCCAAGTAGATATCCCTACTTCCCTAGTACAAGGGGTATCTGTAAATAACGGAGTCATCTCTGATTTTTCAGATGTAGGAGCTTTTCCTTTCTTTCCCATTACGTTCTATGTGTTGTTTTGTGTTGTGCTCTACATACTACTCCTGAAAATAGTAAGCAGAGAACATAGATACAATAAGGATGGTGACGAATAATGAAAAACAATAAGTTGACGGGAAAGCCCTTAATTTATAAAATCATAACAAAGATATCAACTTACGTGAAATAACCCTTTAAACCAGATCTGAGTTGATTTTAATAAATATCACTAATGGGCCATTAAGTAAACATTAAGGCTCATAACTCTTTGCATCAAAAGATGGAAAGTAATGTCATTGAACTTTGAGCCCTTAGATTTGCGATAAAGTGATTTAGCTATTTTCTTCACAATGTTGCAGATCGCGATATCGCAAAACTTTTTTTTTTTTAACAATCATTCATTTCATTGTGCGGCTGCGAGATGTGATTTACGAGAGCTTTATCGCATTTCGTAATATCTGGGTGTTTTGTATTAGTAAGTGTTGTGGTCAATGGAATCTGTGATATGCGATAATTTCGTAAGACTTGTGATCTCACATTCTCGCATTCTCGCTTATTTGCATTTCGAGCTTCGTAGTAAAGAATGCCTGCCGCTACCCTTTTTTCGATGTGATGCAATGCTTATCATTAAAGATCAGGTTTATTAAAGTTTTTCTTAGTACTCAAGACTTTCCGCTTACAAGGGTTTTCCTAGCTTTCATGGTTTGTATATCGCTTTTCATAAGGAGGCTTAAACAATTATAATGTTTTTCATGTGCATGAAGCGTGAAAAGGTATGAATTCATATTGATGGAGGTTTTGATTTGATATCATGTTTTATTAAAACAAAAGACAATTTTAAGTGCTAAGTTTTGATTTTTTAGAAGGGTCCCCATTTATTAATGTTATTGATAACACTAATCAAAAGGGGAGTTGTTGATGATCACAACAATTGGTGATTCACTTGGAAGAACCAGTTATCTCTCATAGTTTTTTGAATTTTCTAAAACTTCTAAAATAGAAGTGATTTTGGAAAATTTGACTTTTATTGTAGAAATATAAGGTACAAATTGCTATTTGTTAACAACAAAATCTTGTTCCATTTATCCTAATTCTGATCATCTTCTTCCCAAAGCTAGTCATTGCACTTACATCAGCCATTACTTGGTTTATAAAGATAAAAACAAAGGAATCTCTGTAGATCAGTTTTAGGTGTACTCATTTGTCGTAGGTAGAGCCTCTGCTGCCAGCAGGCATTCATAGCCTTGACAGGGTTGCCTATTACCCAGCAATGATCTAATATCCTACTTAAGAAGTGTGCAATTTTCCAAGATAAATCCTCATTTACACTTATTGCTTTTTCTTTTTTGTTAATTCTTAAAGAACAATGTCTTGGTTTGGTGGCCAATTTTGACAGTGCCATTCAATTGATTTATAGCTAACTAAACAAGCTGACTTGCGATGAGACCGCTCGTCTTTTGATTGAAACAATCTTGAGTCATTACCCTGTTTTCGTATGCAGTTTGGCAATGTCAACTAGTTATAATCTTTATGATCACGATAAGACGGTTGTTGATGAGACCTCTTATTCTTTAAGTTTATAGTGCATAACTGGATTATTCTTTAAAACTTGCAATTCCCTAAAGTGGGGAGGAAGTCATTGGCTCCTTAAGAGTTCTTCTGGATGACAATTGTAGAGTTTTAGAAGTAGCTTTTCTATAGAGAATCCTTGTCTTATTATGCATACTTTTCATGATTGATATAACGCAATTTCCTACTAAAGGTTTTTTTTAATCATAACTTGCAAAGTTGGAACAAAAGACAAGTAAAATCTTCATAATTATATAGCACTTCACCGTATTTTTCAAGAATAAAGATTAATTTTCCTAATCACTTCCATTTATACAAGCGAAAAACAAAATTGACAAGAGACACTAATATTTTTCGTGGAAACCAAAAGGTAAACATTTTCAACCTATTTTATTGTCAAAAAGAAAAAATAAACTAAAATAATAATTTACAAAAATAGAAGAGGTCATCGCCTATGGAAAGTATTTTTGAAGGTTCTGTCCATTAACAGGTGAAGGCTCTCTTTTCCTTGCTAAGTCTTGTAACATAAAAGTTGATGGACCTATGATTTCAACAATAATGGTCCAAGCCACATCCATTGGAATTTAGTATGTTTGCCTTTCTCTTCATGGGCTTTATCCTATTTCAATACCAAATCTCCAATTTGAAAATCTTTTCTGGACACCAAGTTTGAATCAAAAGAAGCCTTTACTAATGCTTGATGATATGCATGGGTAATTTTGGCTTGTTCTTGTTCCTCTTCTAACTTAAGGATCTGCAATTGTCTTAGTTGCAAGGATGAGGAAGGAGTTTCTTCGATGAATTGAACTAAGGCTAAAGAAGGAATAGCTAGGTGAGTTGGGAGAACCACTTCTTTCCCATAAACTAAATTAAAGGGAGAAGTGCCAATGGAAGATTTTTTAGTTATCTAATCTGCCCAAAGAGCATTCATCAAAGATTTGTGCCAATTTCTATGACTTTGATCAATAGTTGGTTTAATGATTCTGATCAAGTTTTTATTTGTTGATTTTTCCAAACCATTCCCTTGCAGGTAATAATTGGCAGAATACTTAAGTTTAAAACCTCTTTTTGAGTGCAAATTTAGTCATAGCATTACCAAAAAAATATGATGCATTATCAAACATTAAAGCGGAAGGTAAGCCAAACCTGGTAATTATGAATTCATCTATGAAATCGATGATATTTTCAGGGTTGGATCTCTTGAGAGGAACCGCTTCTACCCACTTAGTAAAGTAATCGGCAGTTGTAAAGATATAATTATGCTATTTAGAAGAGTGAGGAACGATCTCACCTATTATATCTGATCGCCATTGCTCAAATGGTTGATCAATGTTGACTAGTTGTAATGGTAGTGATGGTTTTCTTTGTCTTCCAGTAGAAATTTGACAAATTTGACATCTTCCTACATAGCTATGTGCATCCTTCAATAATGTTGGCCAGTAGTAGCCTGCGCGCAAGATTTTGTGTGCTGTTGCATCTCCTATGTAATGTCCACCTGCTGGTGCATCATGAGGTTCCTGCAATACATTTTTAGGTTCAGATTTCTCAAGGCATCTAAGAAGAACAGAATCATAACTCATCCTAAAGAGTACATCATTTACAATTTGATATTGCTTAGCCTTTAATCTCAAGGCTCTTTTCTTTGTATGCTTCAAATGTGAAGGAGCATAGCCATTTTTCAGGTAAAACATGATATCAGCATATCTTGATTCAATATTGTTTAGGCTTACCTCATACATTTGTACCTCATGATCAGGGGACTGTATTCCTGATATATGTGATGCTCCAGATAGCATCTTGCAAAAACCTTGACCTTTTGCAATATTTGCTGGCTCGATCTCAGTGTCATATTCTTACAGGGCCATGACCCAATTCTCTCTCTTTTCACCCACGTCTTTCTATACCAAAAGGTTTCTTACCATTGGAAATGGCACTATTATTTTTGTATGGGTCTTGAGAAGAAAGGGTCTAAAGTGTTTGATTGTAACAACATAAACCTATTTCTCAACATTGGAGTAATTTAGGTCGGCTCCTTGCAAGTTTGAAATGAAAAAGGCATTTGGGGCTTCTACTTTATCTTGATTGGCTTGCGTGAGTATTGCAGCATATGATTTCTCAAAGGCAAATGTATATAAAATGAATGGATCAGAAAAGTTTGGAGTCACCAAAGATGGGGCATTTATAATTGCTTGTTTAATCAGGTTGAATGTTTCATGTTCTTCCTGACCCCATTTGAAGAGAGAGTTTTTCTTGATCATTGCTTGGAGAGGTGACACAATTCTTGAAAATTCGAGAACAAATCTTTTAATGAAATTGATTTTACCAAGGAAAGATTGCATTGCTTTTTCGTTATGGGGTAAGGATATCTCAGAAATCTCCTTAATCCTATTTGGATCAATATGGATTCCAGATTTAGACACTATGAATCTCAAAAGCTTTCCTTCACTTAATGGAAAAAAAAGACTTTTTTGGATTAAGTGAAATCCCATACTTTTGACAACGTTGAAAGATCTGCTTTAAATCTTTGAGGTGATTACTACATTTTTTGGAATACATTGTTATGTCATCTAAGTAAATCACCACTGATTTGTTCACTAATCCTTTAAATACAATATCCATGGCCCTTTGAAATTTGGTGCCAACATTAATCAATCCAAATGGCATCTTTTCATATGCATACGTGCCCCATTTGGTTATGAACGCCATCTTCAATTGATCATCCAGATGGACTAAAATTTGGTTATATCCTGAGAAGCCATCTAAAAAGGACATTAATTCAGACCCTGCAACTGGTTGTAATATCCGTTCCATGGGGGGTAATGGAAAATTATCCTTTTGGCAGGTTTTATTGAGATTTTTAAAGTCAATACAAATCTGAATGTCTCCATTTTTCTTTCTAATGGGTACCAGGTTAGAAACCCATCTAGAATGTCAAACAGGAAAAATAATTTTTGCTTTCAATAATTTATTCAGCTCAGACTTAATCTAGCTTTCTAGATTA
The DNA here is from genome assembly GCA_000404065.3 of Pinus taeda. Classification (NCBI taxonomy): domain Eukaryota; kingdom Viridiplantae; phylum Streptophyta; class Pinopsida; order Pinales; family Pinaceae; genus Pinus; species Pinus taeda. The sequence continues at coordinate 61,526 of APFE031364608.1, forward strand.
GGATGGATTTTCCTCAACTTCTGCTGGACTGGTCTCTCGTCAGAGATCATTGGAATTGTATGTTGTATGATTGAATTATCATAAGTTTTGAGATCATCGTAATTCTAGGCAAAAACGTTTTTATACTGCTTCAAAAGTCGAATGAAAGCTGATTTTTCCTCTGGAGATAGACCAAGACCTAAGTTGATATTCTGCGGCTTTATATCAGTTCCTAGATTCACTAATTCATATCTCAGAGTTGAACTTTGAAGTTTGGAATTGGTGGAACTTTTGAATCTGTCTTTTAAATCATATAGGTCTTCTAATTTGACTACAGATTTAGGTATAGCATTATTGGTGCTTTCATTTTGTAACTACTTGTCATGTTGGTCCTCATCAATTATTTGATTATTGTAAGAGCCTTCTAAAGTTATAAAACTTACAATATTAGTGTCATTGTTAAAAATTCTCCAGTTGGTAACATTATCCGGGAGGGAGGGTCTAAAAATCAATTTAATTGAGAATCTGTCTGGACTATAGTCTTCCGAGGGAATGAGCTTGGAAGCTACATTAGCCAGGAGGTCAACACTAATCTTTTAGAGTCTGGGGATAGATGAAATATTAAATGCTATAAAGTGTGTAGTCAGGTCTTGTACTAACTATTGATAATGCTTTAAATGACCTGATAGACAATGTATAGAATTTCGTACCTGCTTAATAAGAATCTTAGAATCCCCAAAGACTTGTAGATATTTGATTTCAAGTCCGATTGCCTTGTATAACCCTTGAACTAGAGCTTCATATTCTGCAGTATTGTTTGTGCAATCAAAATCGAGTCTACAGGTTAGCATAGTCTTCTCTCCTTCTGGACTAATTAATATACAACCTACTCCTGCTTCATCATAAGACTTAGAACCATCGAAAAATAATTTCAAAAACAAAGATTTATTTACGGGTCTATCTAAAAAACTAATGCATTTAGAAGTATCCATTTGAGAAAAAATTTCTACCTGAGATAAAACTGAATTTTCTAAGAAAGGTGAAGTATGAGCATTGAAATTCCCTAAGAACGAGTCAACAAAATAGTTTCCAATTATATTATTGTTGTACATTATAGGTTCATTTTCTCCTTCTAATTCTGTTACTATGTACTTTTGGTGTCTTTCTCGCTCAACCTTTATCTGATTTGGTTTACCATTGTAAGGGAGCCACATGTGTGACCAGTCGGTCGCAAAGTAACCATGAAGCTTTTCATACCAATCCCTACTAAGAATTAAACCATAAAATTCAAGAATATCTGCAACAAGAATATCAATGAATTGACATACCTTTGGGTTCAATGAAAGAATTATGGTTACTTGATTTAGTTTGCCAATAACTTCAACTTGAGACCGGTCCAGTTGTATTATGTGTACTGCAGACTTTTGAGGTTGGACGTTTAAATTTGCACATACTGTTCTTGGCAAAATATTAAATGAAGTGCCAAAGTCTACTAAATAGTTATGAAAATTTTTATTGAAGATTTCAAAAGTAAGGAGGAATGGAGGAGTATGAGATTTTGAACTTCGTCCAATTAAAGCAATGTCATTCGGGTCAACTTTATTTGACATACCAGTTGGAGGTCTCCCAATTTCATGACCAACTTGTGAGATTACAATGACAGGTAGAGGTGCAACAGGTACTGCATGCAGTTCTTTCAAAAGTAGTTTCTGTTGATGCTTCAATTTACTCAGCTCATGAAAAGTAATGTTGGACCTAGTCTTCTTCATGACTTCAACAATATTATACTCCATTTCCCATGAATCAGATTGGTCTGGGTTTGTTTGAGTCGCTTTAGGTGATGATTTCTTACTTGCAACTTTATCTTTGGAAGCTGGGCTTGGATTTTCTACTTAGAACTGGATTGTGGAGGATCGAGTTTATTTTTGCTTCTAGTAGTGATCGGTAATGCATCTTGATCTTCTTCATCTGGAAGAATGAAGTCCCACATTCCTTGTAGTTCTACAACCTCATCATCATCAGTATGTTCCTCATTCGAAACTTCCTCTTCTTCTCCTTCTGATTCTGCGTCTGTTATAGTGTTGGGAGGCTTTAGATCGGTTGAAGGATTCCTTCTGAAAGGCTTATAAGGTTTCTTAGAAGAGGTCTCTGCTACTTGTTTTTTAATATGAACCATTTCGTTAGACATGGTTTTTAAAAATTTATGTAACCCTTCTAAGTCGAATTGGTCCTTTGATTGTTTTTTCTTATGGTCATCTTTAAAAGCAACCTTTTTAGATTTTCTTTCATCAACAACATTTTTCTTTTCTAAAGCTAAGATACGTTTTTCCACCACTATTGCTTCTTTCATGTTTTCAACCAATGTTGGGTTGGCAGCCCTATCTACAAAGATTGCTATGTTTGAAGGTAACGTAGATATGTACCATTCACTTCAAACTTATTTGCTAGGCTTAGATGCGATAGGAATATTATTTAAAAGTTTATTAAATCGCGAGTTGAAATCTTTGATAGGTTCTCTTGATTCAGTTTTGAGGTTTGAGAGGTCATTAATCAATGTCCTTGTAGACCTATCATTACCAAACTTTTTCAAGAACTACTCTTTGAAAATATTCCAACTAGTAATGGATCCTGAGGGTAACAAAAAATACCAGGATCCGGCCGCTCCTTGTAGGGTATATGGGAAAATCCTAACAACAGCGTCTTCTTCCGTAACTCCATTTAAGTTTATTGACAACATAAATTTGTTTATGTGCTCTTATGCCAGTATGCCTATATCTTGGTTAAAATTTGGCAGCCATCTTTCAGGATGAGCTGGTAATTGACTTAAGGGTGCAGGCATTGTGACTGCCCTTGGATTGTTCCAGGGTTTGTGTGCCATTGTTGGGATACTAACAGAGGAAAGCGTAGATGAAGTTACAAGTGGTTGGGAAGATGATGCTAACGTTCCAGTACCCTGTTGGACAACGATATGGAGTTGGGGAGTGGATGGTTGACTTTGCAATGGATTAGATGAAATGGATGATAATGATGAAAGAGTCTCACTATTAGACCCTTCCTATGTCTTCCTTGCTCTTTTTCTTTTGGGCAGAGGGAATTTTGTTGGTCCAATACCAAGCTTTTCACTCTGTAATCTGGTAAGAGTATGGGAATGAATGTATTGCAAAGTCACACTACCTTGAGATAACTTAGACTTCTGCAGTGATATGGAAAATCCTTGAAGTTTATGAATTAAAGACTGAACTTCAGGAGGTTAAAGAGTGGATTTATCTAAGATATTCAGGTCTTCAATAGTGGTTGTTGTTTTCTCATCTTCTCACTTGGAATTTTGAGATTTAGAATGTGATAGAGAAGTCAGGGGAGATGTTGAGGGCAATTTACTTTCAGAATGGGTTTTGGATTTAGGTTTTCTCACCATTCATAGTTCAGGTCCTCCTTCTAGTGCCAAATATGTTAAAGCCCTAGAAATCGGGTCTACAATAAGGGGGATAACCACCCTGCTGGAACCTTGAAAGCAGCTCCTTTTCCATTTGGAATGGTGACTCCAATTGGGGGTAGTGGGACAAATTTCCCAATTTGTTTATGATGGTACACTAAGGGGATGATGTTTTTCTCTTTTGAAAGGTTTATCGGGAGAATGCTTTATTCTAAATCTAATCTAACATATGCAATTTTATTCTAATCAAGGAAAACATCTAATTTAAACTATCCTAGGAGTAACACTTTGTTTATGCGATCTAGAATAATTTCCAACAGCAATTGGTAATAAAATTCATTCAATTAATACAAGAAAAGAATACGTTAAAGATGATTGTTTCATATAAGAAATTAGCCGAAATACTTATGATAAACATATAAGATAATAAGTCATTCATATACTTAACATAAAGGAATAGTTATCACCGTACAAAAGTGCAAAAATGACAACTAAACATTCAGGTTTCCATATATAAACAACTGAAAATAATATATCACTTGGCACATAAGCAAAAAGTATTAAGAGATAAAAGTACCTTTGATAATAGGTCCTGCTCGTGAGCTTCAACAATATAGATTTATCTTCAAATAATTCAATATCCACTAAGTGTACAGAAGTGCATCTTAGTAGTAGACATTAAACTTAGATATAAATAAATCTCGTTCCATTCAGTTATCAAAACCTCCTTAGAAGGGGAAAAAGTGCATCTTCTGAAGAATTGTTTTTGAAATTTTTTTGGACCCCTCTCTAAATGCATGAGAGGGGTTTAAATACTACTCTAATGAAAATTAAAAATAGTTATTACAAAAATAGATGAGGAGGTACAAAACAACCATCCTCACTTTAAGCAAAAATGAACTAATAATCAAACTAAAATTGAATCTATGCTAAATCATGTATCTGTTCTTTTAAGTTTCAAATGTCCAGCATGGGTTTCAGGAGGGTCGGTTGGCTGACTTCAACCTTCAATTGACCTGAATATACAAAATCGATGAGCGTTGGCACTATTTTCTCAGCGAAGGTTATGAGGCACTTCAATGTCATACACTCTCTATGTGTTTTTACTAGATACTTCCAGTACATGTCCCAATTTAACTTGCTTGTCTTCTTAATTAACTCTCCCTTCTTTTCTGTTGTTTTCTTCCACCTTCATCACATGCTCTGCTTCTTTGATCTATGTATCCCATTTTGTAAATAGCATGTCTTTGTGGGATTCATTAATCCTGGGTAATTCTGCTCTTTTTCCTTCCTCTGATTTCTGCCAATTCACAAAGTCAGAAACTTTCTTAAAATTTAATTCATAATCAAGTCGTTTGTCTATAACTTTATTTGTAATGTAGTCGCTTTTCTCGCAATGGGAATTCCATTGCGAGATTCTTTGGCAAAGCATTTCTTCCTGTTGTAGGAGTTGTTCATTGAGGGTAAGGTCTTCTGTGACAAATTCTTTGATTTTAGGATCGTCTTTATGCGGTTCTATTGTGGCCTATAACTGTTGTTCTTTATTTGCCAAATTGTTTTGACAACTCAATTGCATTTTTTGGAAGTCCTGTTGTAACTTTTCCAACTATACTTTTGCCTCTCGGCTGATGCTGGCCTACTATAGTTGCTATTCGAAAAATAGGGTCTTATCCTCCTTCTCTCTTAATAGCGTTTGAACTTCTAATGCTTTATTAATGGTTGTAGAAGCATATTCCCCTGCAATTTGAGAGAGCCTAGTGAGATTTTCTGTTGGATTGGTGGTCGGGTATTGCCAAAGAACATCTAAAGGTTTAGCCTCTAGAGAAAGTATAGTATCTATTTTTCATTTCTTTCTTTCTCTCCTAACAAAAGCCTTATGTTGTGGGCTATAAAATACATCCAGAGGGGGAATCTCTTCTACTTTTAGCACAATTTCGGATGATGGAGCAATAGGAATATGCTTTGTCTCTTGAGTATTAATAACCTCTTCTACTATCATCTTTGTAGCTGTCTCCCTTGGGTTTATTAATGGCTCTGCATTCTATTCCTTTGTGTTGATTAGTTCATTGAAATTCTCTGACTCCTTTTCTAGGTCTACTACAATTGGACTTGTTGGCTTTGCAAGGGGAGCAGTTGTCTCAACTTGTTTTGGGGACAAAACCTGTTGGTCAGGCTTTTATATAGACTGAGATGTATCTTTCATTATTGCTTCATTTCTGTTGTGATCACTTTTTGATTTCTCATCGGATCTTTCCACTAATTCTCTCTCAGATTTTGATTTAGACTTATCTTCTCCTGAACTTTCACTTATAACAATACTGGGAGTGGGTTCCCTTACTGGTTCAAAATGAAATTTGTCTAGTGGGACATTTGCCAAACTTTGTTCTCTATAATGGTTAATTTCTTGAAGCTTCGCTTGGTCAAGTTGAATTTGTGCCATACGTATAATCTCTTTGAGGGAGCTCTTTTGCCGAAAGACATTGTCGAAGATATCATCTTCTTTAGTAAACACTTTTATTTTGACCATGGTTGTAAATTCTTAATAGTATCCAAGGGATCGTATTGCCTCCCTTGGAACTTTGGTAGCTGTAGACTTTGCATATTATCAACCTATTTAAAAGCATGTACCAAATCAAATAATGCATAGGCCCCACATACCACAGGGAGTTGAGGCCAGATGGCCTTCCTCTTATCCTTGAGTTCTCTGCACATTCCCCGAACACCACAGGTCTGGTATGCTATCTCTCAAGCCATAAGTTTGTCGGGGACATACAGAGGAAGCACATGAGGTGAGGCAATGCTCCCAAATACCCTAATTTAGGTGAATAACTCCTCCTCGAACCACCTTCCCATAGAGAGAATGTCAATTTCAACTTCTGGGGAGAATCTTGGAGTATCTGTGTTATATAACATTTTATGAATGGGAAGCATTACTCCATGACAAATTTTATAGAAATTTGGGATGAAATTAGATTCTTGTAATTCTTTATGGTAGACTTGAATAGGTAGAGGGTTTTGTATTTCCCATTTCCACCCCATGATGGGAAAATCAGAGATGAAACAAATAGCATCCATGACATAGGCAGCTAAAAATAATGGAGGGTAAAACCTCTGAGAAAAACATCTTTTAGTTTGATAATTCAAAATAGTAGAAGCTAAATTAGCCGATAAAATTTGGGCCCAATCCATAATGGCAGCATTAGTGGCCGCATCCAGTACAGGCAACCATTCTGATGAAAACTTATTTATATCTGGCTTCCCAAATAACCTACATAACATTGCAGCAGCAAAACAATAGGGAGAAGCGAGGGAGCCAGTGGTGTACATACCACTTTTGTCCTTCTTTAGTGGTTCTTCCTTTAAGGACCAGTTCTTCATGCAATCTGTGAAGTCCTCATTCTCTTTGAAGAATTATTACACAAACTGTTTGTTATAACTGGCCTGGGGTTCTGGAAGGTGATACATACGCCTCAAATTACTTGGGGTAAATGACCCCATGACCTCCTGGTTTCGTATATTGAATTCCCTGTCGGATATATTAGCATGGTCTATAATCCATTTTACCATATCCATGTAAGGGAGTATCTTTTGCCTCGCTACAATACAGTACAGGAACGAGCATGCAAGCTCTACTAATGATGCTTCGGATGACCCATGTCCATCTGCCATAACTGTAACCTCCATAACTCTCATGTTTTCTTCTTCTAACAGTCGGTACATGCCTTCCCAAGTAGATATCCCTGCTTCCCTGGTATAAGTGGTATCTGTAAATAATGGAGTCATCTCTGATCTTTCAGATGCAGGAGCTTTGCCTTTCTTTCCCATTACGTTATGTGTGTTGTTCTGTGCTGTACTCTGCATACTACTCTTGAAAATAGTAAGTATAGAACATAGATACAATAAGGATGGTGACAAATAATGAACAACAATAAGGTGATGGGAAAGCCTTTAATTTATAAAATCATAACAAAGATATCACCTTACATGAAATAACCCTTTAAACCAGATCTGATTTGATTTTAATAAATATCATCAGTGGGCCATTAAGTAAACATTAATGCTCATAACTCTTTGCAACGAATGATGGAAAGTAGTATCATTGAACTCTGAGCCCTTAGATTTGTGATAAAGCGATTTTGCGATTTTCTTCGCAATATCACAGATCGTAATATCGCAAAACCTTTTTTTTTCTTTAACAATCATTTGTTTCATCGTGTGGCTGTGGGAAGCGATTTGCAAGAGCTTTATCGCATTTTGCAATATCTAGGCGTTTTCTATTAAGTAGTGCTGCATTTAATGGAATCTATGATATGCGATAAGTTCATAAGACTTGTGATCTCGCATTCTTGGTTTTTTGCATTTCAAGCTTCTTAGTAAAGGATGCCCTCCACTACCCCTTTTTCGATGTGATGTGATATTTATCATTAAAGATCGAGTTTATTAAAGTTTTTCTTAGTACTCAAGACTTTCCACTTACAAGGCTTTTCCTAGCTTTCGTGGTTTGTATATCACTTTTCATAAGGAGGCTTGAACAATTATAATGTTTTTCATGTGGATGAAGCATGAAAAGGTAGGAATTCATATTGTTGGGAGTTTTTCTTTGATATCATGTTTTATTGAAATAAAAGACAATTTTAAGTGCTAAGTTTTGATTTTTTAGAAGGGTCCCCATTTATTAATGTTATTGCTAACACTAATAAAAACGGGGGTTGTTGATGGTCACAACAGGTTTATAAAAATTTTATCCCTTGGGTTTATAATATCAATCCCTTGGTTTTAATATAATGGTTCATATTCCTTGGGATTAATATTATCCCCTTAGGCTTATAGGCTCCTTGATTTACCATGGTTGAATGGCACAATGCGACAAATATTCTCTCAATATGAAAATCAATGATTGTCAACTATGGTCCAACGTCACATTCTCGCAATGATTATATCGATATGAAAATCAATCATGGTAAACCATGGTTAACCATGGTCCAAGATTGCATTGTGACAAGTATTGTCTCAATATGGGAATCATACATGCTAAACCATGTTTATTTTAGGATTTAAAAATGTTATGTTAGGGTTTATATACCTTGGATTTATTGATATAAGGTATCAGATTCCTAGGGTTTAATATTATTCCCTTAATTTTATAGTCCTTGGGTTTTAATATTAATAATGTTAGATACATACATGACAGAAACAACAGATGAATGATAAGCATGAGAGTGTATCTATTATTAACAAATGATATACATTTATAGTACATTCATATGACCTTTGGTTTCGTATTCCAAGGTCTCTTGGACTTCCTTAGACTATTCAACTTCCACACCAACCCTTAGAGGAATAGGTGTCCAACATTCCCCCCCTTAATCTGAAGAGTTATGTATGAGTCCAAGAAGAGAGTTGTAATAAAAAACGTGAAAAAATACATGGCAACACTACGCTGAACGTGCTCTCTGAAATGTTGGTATAAGGGAGGTGGTTTAAGGATGGCCACCAACACTGGAATTCTTAGTGCAGTTCCCAGAACTCTTCCAAGTTTGGCATGAAGCTCATGTCTTCTGCTAGAGGAAGTGCTCTTGATGTTTTGAAGAGGGAAACCTTAAACGAATAAAGGGAGGTCTCACCATGCATAAAAGAGAGAACCTCAAGATAAAAAGGGTGGTTTCAACCTGTGATGGTTTAAGGATGACCAAAAACTCTGGAATGCTTAATGAAATTCCTTGAACTCTTCCAAAACTAGCAAGAAGCTGAAGTCTACTACTAAAGGAAGTGTCCCCAATTCTTTGAAGAGGTATAATGACTGAAGCCATTCTCAGTGGAATCTTTGTCTGTGGCTCCAACTCTAAATCTGGTATGCCAGGTTGTGGCTCAGGCTCGCTTGATGTGGCTTTGAAGCTTGTAGATGACCATCACTTCCCCCCTTGTCAGATACAAGGTGAGATGATGGAGAAAACTAAATTGCAATATTGTTCAATATTGTAGAACAAGTTCGGACATATGACTGAAATCTCTTCTTGGATGTTGATGCCCATTTCCAAGAAGTTATCCATCCAAGATGAATCTTTGTTCTTGTAGGAGGCTTGTTTTTGAAGCATTGGTTTGAGGAATGACTAGTTTTATAATAGTGCTTACATGGGTGAATATCAAAACAATGATCTTTCAAATGGACAACTCGGTCACAACATTGGCATTTCATAATCTGTTGTTGTTGTTGTGGAAGAGGGGCAGAATCTGAAACAGCTGAAGGTGAACTGTCACGAAGGAATCGAGCACTCAGAAACTAAATGGGCTTTGAGTAATCTGGAATATGACAGGAAACTTCCTTATCATATCCAAGACCTATTATGTGCTTGTTGTGGAGAAGCTCTTCCTAAGGTCTGATGATGGGCTTGGGAAGTGCAAAGTGAACTTTTTCATCTGCATGTACAACTGCTGCTTCACTGGGTAATAAATCTGATTGAACTTCAACAATATTGACTTGCTATTGATGGGTGGTTATCTCAATGTTTTGAACAAAAACAGGTTCAGAATGATGTCTATTTTGATGTAGCTCTTCTTGTTGTAGCTGTGATTCAAGCTGCAAAAAATCAATTTTGTCTTGTACATTTTGCAAGCAAGTTTGAAGGTTAAAAAGAGTTTCCTTACTGTCTTTTACCAACCCATCAATAGTGGAATAGATTAGACTATTCAATAACTATAATGCATCATCAATTTGCTCCATTTCATGACAATGTTGCACAAAGATCTCACACAATGCCAAATAGCCACAACTTTAAAGAATATAAAAAACCCCCGATGCTTATGAACATTGAACTCTATCATTCCCAAAAATCCTCCAGCATATTCACTTTCAAAGCAGAAATGATGGCTATCAAAACTTCAACAAATATCACACCATGTTATGGACAAGACTTGAATACTAATATATATAAATACTTTGACTAGGGTATGGACCAATATTTTCTAAACTTGCCACTTTCTTCAAAGAAAACAATATGCTCTCAATACTCATATAAATAGGACAATCATTGGAAATCTAGGCCTTCATGAAACTTTTCACTACTTTTGGAATAGTAGCTTTGAGATGGCATATAATGTAGCATGTGCTCTTATTGAGAAAAGATGGGGATGCAATGACAGCCAATAACAATATTCTAAAACAGAAGCTAGCTAATGCTCCATCAACTACAGTGGCAACAAATAATCTCATCACACTAAAGGTTTTCAAGGATCTGTTTGATGGATTAAAGAAGTTTGACAAACTAATTGACAAGAGTGGTGGAGTTCAAGGATTACAACTTGCTGATAGCCTTGAGTATAAGCTTTCATCTAGACAGAAGGAAGCAATTTACTGTAATCGTGCACTACTGTTACTAAACGCAAACAAGTGAGATCAGGCTCAGGAAGTTGTATTGACCCTTCTCAACATGTTCCTAGATAGCATGACATCGAATTTAATTCAAGCATTGTTGTGAATAAAAGAGAACAAATCTAATCAAGCAATAGAGAGATTGCAAGTGGATTTGTCAAGTGTCTAAGGGGCATAATAGCATTGGGCTTATTGTTCATTAGGTGGTCTGAAAATTGAGCCTTCCTCTCAGTTGAGGGGCGGCATAAGTCTGTTGGTTTTAATGTTTATTAGGAAATAACAAAGATAATATTAGGGAAGGTATCCGCACTAACGGGATTGCAAATGGGAACGTTGTAGTGAGGACTTCAGAAATTTTATCTAAAATTGATGAGTTCTAGTATGCACTCGGTGGAAATAAAACAATCCGAAGTATTTTAATTGCCAACAATGGCATGGTAGTAGTCAAATTTATGTGGAGTGTGAAAGCATGGGCTTATGAAACATTTGGGATGGAAAAGGCTATTTTACTGGTGTCTATGGCCACACCTAAAGATATGAGGATCAATGCTGACAACATACGAATTGTTGATCAGTTTGTAGAAGTGCGAGGAGGTACCAATAATAACAACTATGCAAATGTTTAGCTCATTACCAAGATAACAAAAGAAATTTTAGGAAACATTACTAAAAATTATCCAATGAAATCAACGTTGGCTCTTTTTTTACGTGCCCAAGTTGTTGTAGTTGTGAGTCATTATGAGGTTGCTATCGAATCAGTGGAGTGCATAACTGAAATAAAACACTGACTTGGAACTATTGCTACATTAGTATCAGAGAAGGTAGGTAATATTGATGGGGCAGAGGTTGTCTTTGATGCTGCTATATTGTGGTGGAGCAGAATGCTATTGGGACTCGAATGCACGGGCGTGAAGATATGTGGATTCAAACTCAATAGTTGTAAAACATTTTGTCGTTACTATTTGCCACGATTATAATACCCATCTCCAAAATGACACTCGGATGCTCTCCACAATAGAGAATGCTTTTGACTAGAGACAAATCACCATACAATGCAACTTTTGACAATGTCAAGCATTAAGTTGCAGCCAATCCAGTGGAAGAATTAATTGTATAAGAATTTGCTTACTCAGTCTTACCATAATTTGGAAACCTAATTTGCAATAAGCTCTCCTCATCATTGAGATACGAATAGATATGCAACAAATCCTTTTACCATTTTGGATCTTCCACAAAATTCGCATGAGATATCAAAAGCCTGACAACAAATGAGGACTCCAACTATTACTGTTCCATCCAATCAGTGTCCGATGGCTTTATACACTGCAACTTTCATGTATTATTTTAGAAGGCCAAGCTGGGGTGATGAAGAGCAGTTGTGGTGAAGATAGATAAAGAAATATGAGGCCTTGCAATTTGCCTAATACACTTGGAATTATGATGCGCCATGAATGCAATCTATTACTGCTCATCACAAATACTTTGGCCATGCGCTTCATAAGATCTTAACCCCACATGAAACCCTAATTGGGCTACCATAACCATGCAATTCAAAGCTTAATCCACAAAATGCAAGGCCATAGAATAATGCAGTGAACGCATAGAGAATTAGGTAAAAAACTAGTTGGGTAGGTCTGACCAGCTTGGAAATGTTGCAACGGGAAAGACCAGTGTGGAGGAAGAGTAATAGACACATAGTGCTGTGAAACTGAATAAGGAGGAACGATTATGCAGGGGTTGGTAGAGTTGCAACAATTACTTGAACATAAGAAAAGGAGTTACGATTGAACAATAAATACCTTTGGCATAGCACTCAGGTGCAGACTCCAGGCAGGTGTGTTTTTTCTATTTGAGACAATGGATAGAGAGACCAACACAAATCTAGCTAGGAAAGGTCAGCTAGACAGTGTGCAACATGAAATAGGCATGCTCACAATAATGGCAATTCTATTTGCAGGAATGCAGAACTGACATCCGCATAGAGGCTACAACAAAAGTGGATCAAATTAGAGTAGGGTAGGAGTACACCTGCTCTTATACCATGTTAGACACATAAATTTCAAAAACAACAGATGAATGATAAGCATGAGAGTGTATCCATTATTAACATATGATATACATTTATAGTATATTCATGTAACCTTTGGTTTCGTATTCCAAGGTCTCTTAGACTTCCTTAGACTATTCAGCTTCCACACCAACCCTTAGAGGATTAGGTATCCAACAAATACCAAGGGTTTGTTATTCCCTTGGGTTTGTAATATCAATCATGGTCAACCATGGTCCAATATCGCATTGTCACAAAATTGTCTCAATATGAGAATCAACCATAGTCCAATGTTGTATTGTGATAAATATTCTCTCGATTTGAAAATCATTCATGGTCAACCATGGTCCAATGTCACATTGTGAGAAGGATTGTCTCAATATGAAAATCAATCATGGTTAACCATGTTTATTTTAGTGTTTATAATATTTATCTTAGGTTTATATACCTTGCATTTACAATAATAGTCCCTTGGGTTTAATATTATTCAACAATTTTGAACCATGGTCAACCTTAGTCAACCATGGTCATCCATGTTGTATAAAGTCAAACATGGTCAACCATGTTTTATAAAGTCAAATGTGGTCTTCCATGGCCAATCATGGTGAACCATGGTTGAACGTTGCATTGTGACAAAGAATGTCTTGATGTGAAAATCAACCATGGTTAAGCATGATTAACCATGGTCTAGTGTCGATTTGTGACAAGGATTGTCTCTATATGGGAAACAATCATGGTCAAGCACATTATTTTTAGTGTTTACAATATTCATATTAGGGTTTAGATACCTTGGGTTTAACATTATTTCCTTGGGTTCATAATCCCTTGGGGTCTTAGCATTAATCCCTTGGGTTTATTATTCACTTGGGTTTATTTTTCCCTTGGGTTTATAATATCAATCCCTTTGGTTTATTAATCTCATGGGGGTTTCACTCAATGAACCTTTGACATATCACGTGCGTTTGTGGCATATTAAACCATACCCTTAATTTGACTACATATTAGAAAATCCCTCTAAAAACCACGTTATTTGATCCCCTACCAATGTGAACCCAATAGAGCTTCCCAATTTAGAAAGCCCTTACTTTCACTAGATATTGTAGGTATCCATTTTTTTCATTAACATTTTTTATACCCCTTTATATTTTTTCATTAACATTAAGCTCCATTTTTTATATTTTCCAATATAAAAACCTTTTACCTTCTATATATCCCCAAATATATTATGTCATTTTTTCGTCAATAAATATCCCCGAGGATGAACCCACGTGGTATAATATTGCTCAATCAGTGAAGCCCCCGTGATCAATCTAAGGATTCATATTAGTAGAGTTTAATACTAGTCCCTTACATTTATAATGTCTTGGTTTTTTAGTATTAATCCCTAAAGTTTATTATTTCCTTGGGTTTATAATATCAATCATGGTCAACCGTGGTCAAACATCACATCGTGACAAAAAATGTCTTAATATAAAAATCAGGAATTGTCTCGACCATGGTCCAACATCGGCTTATGACCAAGCTTGTCTCAATATGAGAATCATGGTCAACCATGGTCAATCTTAGCGAGACTTGGTCAACCTTGTTTTATAAATTCAAACATGATCATCCATGATTAATCATGGTCAACCATGGTCAAATATTGTACTGTGACAAAGATTTTATCGATATGAAAATTAACCATTGTTAAGCATGGTCAACTGTGGTTCAACATTGTATTATGACAAGGATTTTCCCAATATGAAAATAAAACATGGTCAACCATGGTAAATCATAGCCAGTTATGGTCAACCATGCTAAAATGTCGCTTTGTGACAAATATTGTCTCAATATGAAAATCAAGCATGGTCAACCACGGTTAACCATGGTCCAACGTCACATTGTGACAAAGAATTAATTATCATTAATTAGTAATTAGTAATAATAATAATTATTATTATGTAAAAATTAATTAATTAATATTAATATTATTATATTTATTATTATTATTACTATTGCTACAAATGAGAATATCTTTTTGATTAATCACATCATCAGGATTTCGTTGACCTCTCGAACCAATTAATGTAGTTCATCCTCACGACAAAGGTGAAAAAATCAATCAATCTTAAAAAATAAACAACAAGAATGCATCAGGTGGATAGTTAGGCATTAAGAATTAGTTATTAAATCAATTAAAATAATATTTAATCCTAAATTATTTGTTAAAAATTAATTGTTATTATTTGTATAAATATATATTAATTAAATTAAAATCTATTTATAATAATATTATAAGAATTAATTAAATAAAGTCAATTATATTATAAAGAGGTAAATTGTATAGAAATTATTATTCTTATTATTTAATTAAAAATTTATTATTATTGATTAATATTAATTAATTAATTAATTATTATTTATTAATTATGATTAGTAAATTGTTATTAACAACA
This sequence comes from Pinus taeda, assembly GCA_000404065.3. NCBI lineage: Eukaryota > Viridiplantae > Streptophyta > Pinopsida > Pinales > Pinaceae > Pinus > Pinus taeda. The sequence continues at coordinate 76,789 of APFE031364608.1, forward strand.
TTATTAGTAACAATTATAATTATAATGATATACTAACTAAACTAAAATCTATTTATAATAATATTATAAGAATTAATTAAATAAAGTCAATTATATTATAAGGTGATAAATTATTATTATATTATTATTATTAATAATATCTAATTAAACACCCAGATGCGGGTGTTTTCATTGCCCATTAAAAAGCCGTGCCATGAAGCCACGCGCAGGCAGCTGGAGGCAGGTGGCGAGGTTTATGAATAAAATTGAGAATAGCGCCGAGGTGACGGGCATTGAAGGAGCATTAATTCGAGAGCAGGCAACCGGTATGCAGAAGGAGGAGGAACGAGAATTAAACAGGGGAATTATGGAGAGTTTTCGCAGGCATACAGTTAGTGTTGAGGATAGCAGCGTGACAGAGGAAGGGGCAACTGATGCTAAAGGTGTAGCTGACAGAGACGAGGCCAGGTGCGCTTGGCATGAGCAGCCAAAGCGTCCTCAGGAGAAGCCTCCCTGCTCAATTATCTGCAGGTCGAAGGTAAAGGAAAAGTACTCTAGTTCTAGCTCTAGAAGCACATTTCCATCCGCGGCAGAGGCCTGGAATCGGAAAGGGCTTACACTTGACTTCAAGGTGCAAAATCTGGGGCGGAATTTGGTAAGGGCTAGGCTCTTAACAAAGGTTTGCATTGCTAATTCTCACCCTACCAGACTTAGCTTGCTGTTGAAGAATTGGAATAGCACGCTGTGTACTCGGCAAATGGCGCCCAGACTTAGAGCTACTCCAAGAAGGGGTCGAAATGCGGGTTACAGAGGAGGAATGGGAGGCAGAGGCAGAATGCCTCCACGTCGAGTCTCTCCGCTTGCAGTGGCTTATCCTTCCCCCCAGGACCCTGAAGAATCTGACTCCTCGCTCCATAATTCTGTCCAGACAGCGAAATTCAGATTCAAAAGCAAGTTGCACAAGCCAACAGTTACGACCCTGGTCACTGTGGTATTTTCCGAAGAAGAAGAAGAGCAGGGTAGCTCTGAGAATTCAGAGGAGGAACACTCCCCTACCCCTCTGGACAACTCGTCGAAAGAAAAGGACACCATCAGTTCTCAGTCTGCCCATACGGAACAAACCACCTCTCCAGGGGTCAATGAAGTCTAAAGCCAGTTGGAGGACCATAGCATCGGCCAAATGACTGAGAGGATGGAAGTGAAAGAGCATGGACCTGAAAGCTCTCAGCAAGGCAAGGTCCAGTCCGACAAAGTGAAGAAATGGCCGGATAATACTTTTCGTAATCTGTTGCAGCTCAGACTTCCCCTAGGGGTCAAGCCTATGGATGTTCAAGACGGGCTGGAGGTCACATGGGAATGCGTTTCGGACGAGGAAATGGATCAAGATGATGATGAACCAGGGTGATGGCTATTCAGGAGGTGGAGTTCTCAAGCAGACCCTGCTCTTTTTTTTGGTCTTTCTGTTAGCTTTTTTTAAAAAATGCATATCAAAAGCCCTGCGTGGCATTATCTAGCGAATAGCCTAGGCTAAAGATTTTGGACTCTCTGGATAATTTCTAGTTTTCAGTATGATATACCCATGTAATCTGGTCATAGTTTTTTGGATTCCTGCTCCAGCTCCACAAGCCAGATACATGGTTGGGAGAGCAGAAGAAACTGTTAATTTTGAAATGTTTTTTTGACAGAGAGAGCTGCATGACTCTCTCAGAGGTATCCCCTCTCTGTAAATACTTTTTTTCTTCTTAATATAAATAGAATAGACATTACTCGGAAAAAAAAAATAATATCTAATTAAAAAGTTATTATTATTGTTTAATATTAATTCCATTTATTGTCAAGACAAGATGAACTACACTATGCTCAAAATGTATTGAAAAAACTCTTATGTAATTTATAACAAAAAAATTCTGTTGGTTTTCTATAAAGATCACATAATTAAATTAATAAATTTATATACTATAAAATAAATAAAATTATTTAGTTTTCTAAAAAAAATATTAATTTTAATTATTTTTTATAAATTTAAGTTATTATTTATTTACTTTATAAAAATTGATATTTATTATTATTATATTATGATTTAATTATATATTTCTTTATAAATACTATATTTTGTTTTTTATATATTTTATTATTATTATATATTTATGTGTTATAGTACAAATTGAAGTCTATGGGTATTTTAACCACCACGTTTACTAAATTAATTCTTGTTATATCATTATTGTATTAATTATTATACTTTATCATAGTTTCATTAATAATTTAAATTTATTACATTAGTTAATAATATTAATTATGAAACATTATATTACTTTATTTAATAATAATGTACCAAAGAAGTTTTCAGTATTATCAATCACCTTAATATTTTTTATGATCTGTGCTAGCACAACCCGTTAACTCACTATAACCAGTTTATGTTTTCTTTGATTTATATATAATTTGAAATATTCTAGTATGTTTTAAAATATATACAGAACTTATATTTTTTAATATAAAATATATTGTATATATCATTTTATAAATAATATAATTTGTTGTTAATAATGAGAAATAATTTCTTCTTTAATTATTACATTTAATTATTATGTAATTGATTTTATATACTAATTATTAGGCCGATAGGCATCCCTCATATGGGACTTGGCTACTTTAATTTTTTTTCTTAATTAATTTTTTGATCAGATGGTCTCAATTGAAAGATGCTAGTATATTCTCATAGTCGTCACTAAATCAATGAATGAAATTCGCAACAGTAACTTTCTTGCATATCTAAATCATGTGATTAAACCATGTTTAAATTAAAAATTTACCAACCTTCATTAAAAATTTACCATACCATTTGTTAATCGCCACCTATTATGATTAAAATGAAGTGGAAAGATTAAAAATGGTTGTGAAACGTACGAATCACCATCACCATCCATTTCAATTACATTAGGAACACCAACACTTTCAATTTTGCCTAGACATCACTCACCATTTCAATTCTCCTATACGAAATATGGCCAGAGGGATGTAACATTGATTTAGCGTGGCAATCACTAACGGTTTCAATTTCATACAGCCATCACTTACCGTTTCAATTGGCCTACTCCATGCAGATGCTTCAATTGGCCTCCACCATGCAGATAACCACACATTAGATGGAGCAACACATTATATGAAGCTTCGCTCAAGGGATGTAACATAGTGCATGTCGTGAAAATGTAAGATAGTGTACGTTAGGAACTATGTGTGTAATGCAAATTGATACAGTTGCAGAGACTTGATGGATGAATGCATGATCCCCTCAAAGACATGGGAAGAACTCTTGTTAAGGGGATATGCCATGAAGGCTAGCCATTATGGATGAACTATGTAACCTGAAGCGGAGTCTAGCACTCGCTCTTATATTAATTGTCACTGGTTTCTTGCTCCTCGTTTCCTATTGTGTCAATCTGGGGCTATCATTTATTTCTCAAAGAATCATGGATTGCCTTTGCCTGGTCCCTCTATATCAATACATGAATCCTAGTCCCCAGCACTCTCACCCTCAATCGAATCAATTGGCGGAATTCCTTATAACAGCAGCTCTGTCCATAAAGTGAATGAACCTAATATTGGTGAATCTTTTTCTGTTTTCTCATTGATAATAGTCAATAGTATTTTGAGAAAAATTTTATATGGGTCGACCAATTTAAATAATATTTTATGATACTATTATAATAATTTTAAGTTAATTTAATGGGTTTTAAGAAATGGGAACATAATTGAATTGAATTTTGTTTTGTGGATGGATGCATGGTAAGCAATGCAGAAGGGGAGGTGTAATGTTCTGAAGGTGGAAATTGACCTGAGACACGCTTGGGCAACCATAAGGAATGCAATCTTAGAAAGGGAACATAAACTAGAGTCAGGGATTTCTCTGTTCCAACTGGTGACATCTACCTAAATGCTCATGTCTTTCAATAGTAAACAATTATTTCAAAAATATATATACACACGCTAGTTCATTATATCTTAAATACGTGGATTTCGGTCACTGTTAGTAGAGCTTATTTGATTTGAATTTTTCTGTGTTTTTGTCATCGAGAGTTACGGGGAACTGGAGAAGCATTTCAAGATCTTCATATACCAAGAAGGGGAACCACCTTTGGTACATGACGGACCGTGTGTAGCTATCTATACGACGGAAGGAAAATTCATTCACGAGCTTGAACTGGGGAGTCAGTTCGTGCTATCGAATCCAGAGGATGCCCATCTTTATTTTCTTCCCTACAATGTAACCCTAATGGTGAATTACCTTTACGAGAATTCTGATGCCATGCCCTTTAAACGGTTCCTAGGAGATTACACTAACATTGTTGCCCACAAATACCTGTTTGTAACGGTTTGTGGGAGCATCACCAGTTTAAATATAGCTTTATTGGTAAGCCTAATAGTTCAATGTCAATTGGTTATTGTTGACATTGTTGTGCATTAGGGAAACTTCTATTCCTGTTTAGTGATGATATTGTGTGGCAATAAGGTTACTGTTGAATTTGTCATGGACTAGAACCATCAGCTAGACACATATGTTTGTTACGGGATGTTGTTGATAAAGTAGTTGTTCCAGAAATTCTGATTGTATTAAATATTTTTGTCTTGTTTTTGGCATATGTAGGGGCCTTACGCATCTGAAGGAAATCCATTCTTGTAATACAAAAAAACTTTGTTTATATAATTAGTGTTTGTTTGTAAATTTATAGTGATAAATAAATTGGTTTTATCTCAAAACATATTAATTTTAATTCATATAGAATTTCTTTTATAATTGTTTAAATGTTTCTTTTATGAATTGAGATTTTAAACAAATCAGTTTCCATTCATTCTATTACTAGATATCATAGTAGTATTGAATGTTAATAAAAAATATTTTAAAATTATATTTAAACTAATTCTATAGTTTATATTGTAATTTTTCTTTTTTTAAATAATTACTGCATATAAATATAATTATTTTATATAATCCACATTTTCCATTCATCTTATTTCTATATAATAGTAGTATTGAATAGTAATAGATATCATAGAAGTATTGAATGTTAAGAGATAAATGTTTTAAACTTATTTTCAAACTAATTTTATAAATTATATGTAATTTTTTTTATTTTGAATAATTACTCCATAATCCACATTCCAATAATATATGGTATTTAAAAAAATAGGTTATAATGAGACCCCTCAATAATATAATTATTGTTTTATTTCCAAGCATAAAAACCACTATTAACATCAACATTACAACCTAAACTTTCTATTAATACCTAAACTTTAACTCTTGTTTTTGTTGTTAAAATGTTATTAATTTTAATATTAATTTTTAGGTTGATTAATGTTTTAAGAGCTGTTTTTAGGTTTTCCCATTACATTTTAAGTTTATTTTAATTTATAATAATATTAAATTTTATGTTAAATTTTAAACCTTATATTCAGATTTAATAAATATTACTTTAAATTAAGTGTGTGTAAAGTTAATAATAAGATTAAAATTTATATCAGGTTAACTTAAATTTATAGGTTTATGTTTATATTGATCTAATATTAATAATACATTGGTAATATTTTAATATTTAATTTTGTTATTGTTAATATTAATATTAATATCACTATCAATTATTATATCATATTAATATTAATTATTAAAAACATTCTAGAATTAAAAAAAAAAAATGGTATGTATTGGAATTTTATTAGTTGGTATTTGTCATTTTTTTTTAATTGGAATTTTTGAAATTATCATTTGTTAATCCTAAAGGCCACTCTATTAAATAATATTGGTTTTACCTCTCATTTTTAATAAAATTATTTTTGTAATTAAAAACTTTATTTGTATAATTAATGTTGGATTGTAAATTTACATTAATTAATCATGTGGTTAGCATGATTTTAAAACCAATTTAAAAATTTCATAATAACATTAAATTTTATATGAAGTTTAACTTTAATATATATTAGGTTTTATATGTTTAATGTTTATATTGAACTAATCATTAATAATATTAAACATTCTAGAACTTAAAAAAATAAATTGGTATGTATTAGAATTTTATTAGTCGGTATTTGTCATTTTTTTTTTAATTGAAATTTTTTAATTTATGAATTGTTAGTCTTAAAAGCCTCTATATTAAATAATATTGGTTTTACCACTATTTTGTAATAAAATTATTTTTGTAATTAAAAAACTTTATTTGTATAATTAGTGTTGGATTACAAATTTACATTAATTAATCATGTGGTTTAACATGGTTTTAAAACCAGTTTTAAAATGGTGATAATAGTTTTACCTTTTTAACAATATTAATATGGTTTTGATTTCTTTGGAATGAAAAGAAAAGACTTACCATATTCATTTAACTAATATTAACATAGTTTTGATTTCTTACAAATGAGCAAAAAGTTATGATAGTAGTTTTACCTTTGAAGATATAATATTGTGTAACTTTTAATAGTGGTTTTAAGTTATAATATATAACTTAGGTAGGTTTCATTTGAAAATTCATTATAGGTTATAATATATAATATAAATTTTCATTTTAAAGTATTTGAATTTGAATTTTCATGTTAATATTAACAATTTTTTTAAAGTTTGGTAGGATTACATCTTCATCGTGTCTCATATATCACTTCAATCCGGGGACAAAATTGAACCAATGACTTCACATCAAGGAGTGCCTTCATAGAGCATATGATTACCATCTATCCAAGAACTGTGGACAAAATTAATACTAATATTATTATTGATTAACATGAATACCAACATTAATATTACTTTTAATATTATTAATATTACTTTTAATATTATTAATATTTATAAATGTTAATTTTAATATTAGTAATTAATATTTATAATTACTAATTATTAATATTTATAACATTTAATTAACAACAAGGTCGTGGAGGCGATGTAGTGGTAAAGTTGGCCTTGTCATCACGGACCGGTCTTGTGTTTGATCCTGAGCAAGTTGGTACCTCATCGAGCGAGTAGTTAGTCTAAACCGGGCCAATCCCACTACCTTTTGTCCACGAGGCTTTGGTCTTACGGTGAATGGGTGCACTATTAAGGCACTCCTTGTGATAGGTCACCGGTTCAAATCCCCATGGGTACTTAGGTTAGTCTAAAAAAACAAAAATAACAGAAAAAAAAACAAAACACATTAAATTAACAATATTAAAAGTATTAATGACATTAAAATTATTATTATAAATAATATCATCAACATTTAATATTAAACATAAAATTAATTTTTTTTGCTTTACAATTTATTTATTATTATTATTTTAATTTATTAATATTATTGATATTAATATTAATTAATTAATTAATTAATTAATTAATTAATATATCAATTAATTAATAGCATTAAATATTAATAAAATATTAATATTATTTATAAATGTTTAGATATTAGGCTTTTGTGATCCATATTGTAAATGAGAGTGCCTTTTGGATTAATCACATTATTAGGAATTGGTCGACATTTTGAAACAACTAATGTGGATGAACCACATTAGTTCATTTGAAATGTCAACCATCCTAATAATGTGATTAATCTGAAAGGTATTCTCATTTATTTATAAATATTAATTATTAATATTAATATTAATTGATATGAATACGAATATTAATATTAGTATTACTTTTAATATTACTAATATTTATAAATATTAATTTTAATGTTAATTATTAATATTAATAACATGAAATAATATTATCATGGTCAACCATGGTCAATAATCATGGTGACATTGTCATGAACATTATCATTTGCTCCAATGTCACATTATGAAAACCATGGTCATTCATCGTCAACCATGGTCCAATGTTGCATTGTCACAAAGATTGTCTCTATATGAAAATCAAACATGGTCCTACGTCGCATTGTGACAAATATTGTCTCAATATGAAAATCAATCATGGCCAACCATGGTCCAATGTCACATTGTGACAAATATTATGGGAATATGAAAATCAACCATGGCCAATGATGGACAACCATGTTTATTTTAGGGTTTATAATATTTATTCAAATGTTGCATTGTCACATAAATTGTATATAAAAATCAATCATTGTCAATTATGCTCAACCATGGTCAATCATGGTCAACCATGGTCAATATGAAAATCAACCATCGTCACTCATGGTCAACCATGGTCCAACATCACATTGTGAAAGAACTATCTCAACATGAAAATCAACCATGGTAAACCATTGTCGACCATGGTCAACCATGTTTCAATATCACATTTTGACGAAGATTGTCTCAATGTGAAAATCAACCATGGTCAATCATTGTCAACTATGTTCAACCATGGTCAATCATCGTCAAACATGGCCATTCATGGCCAAACATGGTCCAACATCACATTATAAGAATTATTGTCTCAATATGAAAATCAATCATGTCAACCATCTTCAATCATGGTCTACCATGGTCAAATGTCGCATTCTGACAAATATTGTCTCAACTGAAAATCAATCATGGTCAATCATGGTCAACCATGGCCAATATGAAAATCAACCATGGTCCAACGTCCCATTGTCACAAAGATGTCTTAGTGTGAAAATCAACCATTCTTAATCATGGTCAACCATGGTCAATAATCATGGTCACATTGTGACAAAGATGGTCTCTTAGTCCAATGTCACATTATAAAAACCATGGTCATCTATGGTCAAACATGGTACAATGTAACATTGGGACAAAGATTGTCTCAATATGAAAATCAACAATGTTCATCCATGGTCCAACATCACATTGCGACAAATATTTTCTCAATATGAAAATCAATCATGTTCAATCATGGTCCAACATCACATAGACAAAGATTGTGTCAATATGAAAATCAACCATTGTCAATGATAGTCAACCATGTTTATTTTAGGCTTTTTAATATTTATCTTAGGGTTTATATACCTTGGGTTTATAATATTAAACCCTTTGGTTTAATAGTATTCCCTTGGGTTATAATGCCTTGGGCTTTTAGTATTAATCCATTGTATTTATTAGTCCCTTAGGTTTATAATATTAATCCTTTCAATTTATTAATCTAAGGGTCCATATTCCTATGGTATAATATTATTAATAGGGTTTATAATATTAATTCTAAGGTTCAATATAAATCCTTTGGCTTTATAATCATGGTCAACTATGTTAAACCATTGTCAATCATCGTCATCCATGGTCATTCATGGTGAAAAATGGTCCAATGTCACATTATAACAAAAATTATGTCAATATGAAAATAAACCATGGTCAACCATATTCAATTATGGTCAACCATGGTCAAATGTCGAATTGTGACAAAGATTCTCTCAAAATCATGCTCAATGATGGTCAACCATGGTCAGTCATGTTCAATGATGGTCCAATGTCACATTGGCACAAATATTGTCTCAATATCAAAATCACCATTCTCAACCATCATCAACCATGGTAAACCATTATCAACCATGGTCTATCATCCCTTGGGTTTATTAATCTGAGGGTCCATATTCCTATGGTATAAGATTATTTATAGGGTTTACAATATTAATCGTAAGGTTTAATATAGATACCTTAGGTTTATAATATATTAGTTTTATAATATAAATTCCTTGGGTTGATAATATTAATCCTAAGGTTTATAATATTAATCTTAGGCTTTATATTCCTACGGTTTAATATTCATCGTTGGTTCTAATGTTATTCCCTTTAGTTTATAATCCCTCAGGCTTTTAATATTAGTCCAATGCTTTTAGTAATCGCTTTGGTTTATAATATTGATCATAGGGTTTTAATATTAATCATAGGGTTTGTATTCCTAGGATTTAATATTAGACCTATGGTTTATAACATTGATCTTATGGTTTAATATTAATCTCTTTAATTTATAATCTGCTTCGTTGATAATATTAATCCCTTAGGTTTATTAATATTAAGGTTTATATTCCTAGGATTTAATATTAATCATAAGGTTTAATGTTATTCCCTTAGGTTTTTCATATTAATCGCTCAAGTTTATTAATCAAATAGGTCTCTTTGTCCAATGTCGTATTGTCACAAAGATTGTATCAATATGAAAACAAACAATTTTCAACCATCATCAACCATGCCAATTCATCCATGGTCCAACATCACAAGATTTGAGAAATATTGTCTGAATATGAAAATCAACCATGGTCATCCATTTTAAGCCACACTTAACAATGCTTGTATTTGTGGTTTTATCAATGGTTTACCATGGTCCAACATCACATTATGAAAAATATTGTCTCAATATGAAAATCAATCATGTTCAACCATGGTCCAATGTTGCATTGTGAGAAAGGATTTAATATTAATCCTTACGTTTAAGATTAATCCATGGTTGATTAATCCCGATTTATCCTAAGGTTCAATTCTATTCCCTTGGGCTTAAAATCCCTTGGATTTTTAATACAAATCTCTTGGGTTTATTAATCAGATAGGTTTATAATGTTAATCCTAAGTTTTATAATATTTAAATTCCTTGGGTTTATAAATTAATTCCTTATGTTTAATATTATTCCTACGCATTTGTAATCCCATGGGTTTATTAGTGCCTTGCATTTATGATATCAATCCCTTGGGTTTATTAATCTAAGGTTTCATATTCCTAGGGTATAATATTATTCTGAAGGTTTGTAATATTAATCCTAGGGTTTAATTTAAATCTCTTGGGTGTATAATACAAATTCCTTGGGTTTATGAATCACTTGGTTTAGAATATTAATATCTCAGGTTTAATATTAATATTAATCTCTTGGATTTATAATTTTTAATATTATGGCTTATAATATTAATCCTTTAAGTTTATAATACTAATCTCTTAGTTTTACCGATCCCTTGGATTTATAATATCATTCTTATGGGTTTATTAATATAAGGGTTCATATTCCTAGGGTATACTATTATTGATAAAGATTATAATATTAATCCTAGGGTTTAATATAGATCCCTTAGGTTTACTATTCTCTTAGGTTTATAATATCAATCATAGTAAACCATTGTCAATCATAGCCAACCATAGTCAACCATACTTGAATGTCACAATGTCACAAGGATTGTCTCATCATGAAAATAAATGATGTTTATTTTAGTGTTTGTAATATTTATATTTGGGTTTACGAATGTTGAGTTTATAATATTAGTCCCTTGGATTTACTATTATTTCCTTGGGTTCATAATCCCTTAGGGTTTTATTATTAATCCCCTGGGTTTATTATTCATTGGGGTTTATAAATCAATCCATTGGGTTTATTAGTACCTCATGTTTATAATATCAATGATGGTCACCATGGTTGAATGTCACATTGTCACAAGGATAGTCTCACCATGAATAAATCATTTCTATTTTTGTATTTATGATATTTATATTTGGGTTTACAAATGTTGGGTTTATAATATTAGTCCCTTGGGCTTAATATTATTCCCGTGGGTTCATAATCCCTTGGGGTTTTAGTATTAATCCCTTGGGCTTAATATTATTCCCTTGGGTTCATAATCCATTGGGATTTTAGTATTAATCCCTTGGGTTCATTATTCATTTGGGTTTATAATGTAAAAAAGTTGGGTTTACTATTCCCTTAGGTTTATAATATTAATCATGGTCAACCATTGTCAGTCACAGCCAACCATGGTCAATCATGTTTGAATGTTGCATTGTGACAAGGATTGTCTCACCATCAAAATAAACCATGTTTATTTTAGTGTTTGTAGTATTTATATTTGGGTTTATCAATATTGGGTTTATAATATTAGTCCCATGGGTTTAATATTATTTCCTTCGGTTCATAATCCCTTGGGGTTTTAGTATTAATCCCTTAGTTTTATTACTCCTTTGGGTTTATAATATAAATCCCTTGGGTTTATTACTTCCTCAAGTTTATAATATCAATCATGGTCAACCATGGTTGAATCTCGCATTGTGACAAGGATTGTCTCACCGTAAAAAAAAATCATGTTTATTTTAGTGATTGTAGTATTTATATTTGGGTTTATAATATTAGTCAAATGGTTGAATGTCGCATTTTGACAAAGATTGTCTCACCATGAAAATAAACCATGTTTATTTTAGTGTTTGTAATATTTATATTTGGGTTTACCATATTAGTCCCATGGTTGAATGTCCCATTTTGACAAATATTGTCTCACCATGAAAATAAATCATGTTTATTTTGGTTTTTCTAATATTTAAATCTGGGTTTATGATTGTTGGAGACCCCCTTCTTAGTGGGAGAAGGGACCCACCTTCGTGCAACGATTTGACTGCTAAGTCTACGAAGGCATACATACTCTACCCCCCTCTGGTTTTGAACCTGTGACCTCTTGGGAGGAAACACATTCTCTTAACCATTAGGCTCACTTAGATATTAGGCCCTTGGATTTAATATTATTCCATTGGGTTTATAATCCCTTGGGGTTTTAGTATTAATCCTTCGGGTTTATTGTTCATTTGGGTTTTAATATCAATCCCTTGGGTTTATTATTTCGTCAAGGTTAATAATATCAAACATGGTCAATCGTGGTTGAATGTCACATTGTGACAAGGATTGTCTCACCATGAAAATAAATCATGTTTATTTTAGACATTGTAATATTTATATTTGGTTTTACGGATGTTGGGTTTATAATATTAGTCACTTTGGTTTAATATTATTCCCTTGGGTTCATAATCCCTTGGGTTTATTATTCATTTGGGTTTATAATATCAACCCCTTGGGTTTATTATTCCCTTTGGTTTATAATATCAATCATTGTAAACCATTGTCAATCATAGCCAAACATTGTCAACCATGGTTGAATGTTGCACTGTGAGAAGGATTGTCTCAACATCAAAATAAACCATGTTTATTTTAGTGTTTGTAGTATTTATATTTGGGTTTACCAATATTGGGTTTATAATATTAATCCCATGCTTGAATGTCACATTTTGACAAATATTGTCTCACCATGAAAATAAAACATGTTTATTTTAGTGTTTGTAATATTCATATTTGGGTTTACAAATATTGGGTTTATAATATTAGTCCCTTGGCCTTAATATTGTTCCCTTGGATTCATAATCCCTTGTGGTTTAGTACTACTCCCTTCGGTTTATTATTCATTTGGGTCTATAATATGAAAAATTCGATTATTTTATTCCCTTAGGTTTATAATATAAATTGTAGCCAAACATGGTGAACCATGTTTGAATGTCGCAATGTGACAAGGATTGTCTTGCTATCAAAATACACTATGTTTATTTTAGTGTTTGTAGTATTGATATTTGCCTTTACTCGATGTGAAGTTTTTAATATTATTCCCATGGGTTTATTATTCCCTTTGGTTGATAATATAAATCATGGTAAACCATTTTCAATCATAGCCAAACATCGTCAACCGTGGTTGAATGTCGCATTGTGAAAAGAATTTTCTTACCGTCAAAATAAACCATGTTTATTTTAGTATTTGTAGTATTTATATTTGGGTTTACCAATGCTGGTTTTATAATATTAGTCTCTTGGTTGAATGTCGCATTTTGACAAAGATTGACTCACCATGAAAATAAATCATGTTTATTTTTGTGTTTGTAGTGTTTATATTTGGGTTTAACAATGTTGGGTTTATAATATTAGTCCCATGGGTTTAATATTATTCCCTTGGGTCCATAATCCCTTGAGGTTTTCATATTAATCACTTAGTTTTATTATTCCTTGGGGTTTATAATATCAATGCCTTGGTTTTATTATTCCCATAGGTTTATAATATCGATCATGGTCAACCATTGTCAATCATAGACAACCATGGCCAACCATGGTTGAATGTCACATTGTGACAAGGATTCTCTCAACATGAAAATAAACCCTATTTATTTTATTATTTCTAATATTTATATTAGAGTTTACCAATGTTGGGTTTATAATATTAGTCCCTTGGGTTTAACATTATTTCGTTCGGTTCATAATCGCTTGGGGTTTTAGCATTAATCCTTTGGGTTTATTATTAACTTGGGTTTATAATATCAATGATGGTCATATTTATGTTTATCTTCTGTTTGTAATATCATTTCCTTGTGCTTCTTGATCCCTTAGTTTTTTATTATTTATCCGTTGGGTTCACTAATTCCTTAGGTTTATAATATTAAAGAGTTGGGTTTATTAGTTCCTCGGGTTTATAATATTAGTCCTTTTTGTTTAATATTATTCCTGTTGGTTCATAATCCCTTGGCATTTTAGCATTAAAACCTTAGGTAATAATAAACAAAATGGACTGATATTGTAAATTCAATGTATACAAGCCCTAAGTTAAATATCAAAAATATTAAAGCCTAATAATAATAATAATAATAATAATAATAATAATATGA
>APFE031364615.1:0-18118 GCA_000404065.3 Pinus taeda
TGTCTCTGACAATGTGGACATGACTTTTTTTTTAATTAAATTGAATGTAAAAAGAGCATAACTACCTTTGAGATAAATCATAACCCTCTATTTATGACTCTTTTTAAAAATATTTTATGGATATGAAAATTACATCTCTAATATCTATCTGATAATTATTGATATTTAAATTAAATTTTTGAAAATCTTATTTTGAAAAAATTAATATCCACATTTTATTATTTTATAATATATATTACTTTTTTTTATTTAATTTGAAAAAATTCAGTACAAAACACCTCTCAACATACAAATCTTACCCAAATAAAACCCACAAATTAAATAACATAATATAATTAAAAATTAACTTAATAAATAACTTTTTTATTGAAATCGAAATCTTACCCAAATAAAACCACAAATTTTAAATAACATAAATAAATAAAAATTAACTTAATAAATAACCTTTTTATGGAAATCGTTATTTATTTATTCGAATCTTAAAACACATGAGTGAATATATTTCATCATACCTTGGTGGTTGAGAGTCTTAGTCATGAGATTATCTTTATGATTTAAGTAACCATAAAAATTGACAAGAAATCTTAAAGTATATGTTAATAAATTTAATATGCTTTGGTACTTGAGAAGCTCGTCATGGGAATCCAATGAATAAATTAACCATAAACTTTTGTAATAATTGTCGTGGTTGACCTTATTAAACAGAGAGCGAGCGAAAATATTAATTGGATATGCTGAAAATATAATTTGATTGTGCTTTGATAGTTAAGACTCTCAGTCATGATGTGGCAATAGATTAGTTTCAAGAAATGTCAATATATAGTATATATAATATAGTATATATATTAGTTTTAGAATGTCAAAGTTTATTTTCCATATACTTTTCCTATTTTCCCATAATTAATGATTTTTAAAACCCCTGAACACATTCACCATCTCGTTTGACCAACAGTTATGTTCTCCTTGTTTTGCCATCAACCCATAGTTTATTAATTTCTAATTATATTTAAAATAGAGGTTTAAGAATTAAAAAATGATTCCCATAATTAATAATGGAATTTCAATATAAAATATTTTAATTTAATATATTGGATTCATTAATTTAAATTATAAACCTTGTTTATATATAGAATTTAGGGCAGTAGGATAGAAAGATATTTTATAGTTTCGAAGAAGTTAAAGTTGTAAAATATTCATGAGGCTTAGGATATATATGACAAACAACCATGCTAAAGTTTAAGCTTTTACTAAGAAATTTAATTAATAAAAAAAAATTAGGTACTTTCTCTCATTGCTTTGGGAGATTTTCTCGTTATTTAACATTTCGTTAAGGACTCTTTTCTAAGGAACAAAATATTAGAAAAGTTTTATGAAAAGAATTAGAAAGCAGTGAAAGGGTTCTCTTTAATAACATATTTCCATATTTTATGTGATCTCAATAAAGATGAAGACTTATCTGTTAATGAAGGGTCTAAATTAAGATTGGGAAGTAAAAAAATAAATAGTCGAATTAAGCCCTATCCTATTCCTTATAACTAAATTTCTTGACATTGCATAATGACGAAGGATTGCATTAATAATCATTTATATTATGACATGTAAATTTTGTTTTTTCGTGAGTCAATTTGTAAAATATATACCTACAAAATACAATTATCTATGGTCCAATTCAAAATTTCTCTAGAAAAAAAATTGTGATTTTACTTGTTAAAAAACTCACAAAATATTTTTAAGATATATTTATATACTACTTGATATATTCACTGCCATCTAAATACAAACTTATATTACTTGATATATTCATTACCATTTAAATACAAACTTACAAATAAATACAAAATTCTCATTCTAATTTAATAATAAGTAAATCAAAACTTACAAAAATAACACATTTACATTACCAATTAACCGAATTATTATTAACAATTTTTTAACTTCAATCAATTACACTTCCATTATATTCTACCATCTTAAAGTCCTCCTTTGAAAATAGACTACGGAGAAGCAAAGCATTAGGCACGAAACATCCAAATTTCCACTTGATAGATAGCATGCGCATGCCCATTTCCATGAACATAAACTTCACCATTAATATTAATTGCCAATGTTACATAGAGATTACCAATCTATACCAGGTCCACATCTAGAGGTGGCCACACAACTCTAGAAAGTCAATACTAGAAGTGCCTGACCATGTTGAGAAAGCAATTTAATTAATTTAGTCATGAGATTGGCTTGGCTATAATCAATTTAATAATTTAAAATGGGTTTTAAATTAAAATTAAATAATAGGTTATTATATATTTAAGTTTTGGATAAAGAAAAGTTTCAACCTTTTTAATATTTTTTTAATATATTATTTAAATAAGTATTTTAAGAGTGATTTTTTTGGAAAAAAAAATCAATTTATATTATGATTTAATTTGTCTAAAATTAGCAAGAATATATTGAAATCATAAGTTTGATAGGTGAACTCTTCACAATCAAAGTGCTTTAGGGGTTTTGAGGGTGTTGAATCCATATATGTGGTCAAAAAACAGTTTAAAGAGCACAGAATCAAAAAGATAGTTTAAACAACAAAAACCAATATTTGGCCACAATTTTTTTCGTTGGATTTCGACCAGAAATCCGCCTGAAACTCCAAAAAGTTACACTTAAAGACTACTCCTTATTTAAATTATTTGTTTGGAGTATTTATTATTCAAAAATTTATTCTAATTTTACTTTTTTAGTGTTATTGTTTAAATAAGTTATGAAGTGATTATTTTTAACTACTTAAAATGATGTGAAAGGAAGTTAAGATTTTTGGTTTGAAATTTATTGAGAATCATTTTGGATTGAGGAAATTGCAAATATCATATGTTAATATTGTATATGTTGGTTTTAGTATGGCTCTTAAAGTATAATGATTCGCTGCACAGTTCGCCGATAATTTTTGTCCGTTATGGATGGTAGTATGAAGGTAGGTGGTCATCATGCTTCACGGTGGTCGTTATCAACATCTATACTCACAACTTGTTTAAATACACACCTTGTTAGATGGTTTCCTTAGTATGCATTGTTATATGTTGTTTTCTTGTTTCTTATTCAATTGGTAGAGGAATCCTTATGTCGGTTTCATTGCTCTGTTTTAGTCTATTTCTATTTTAGAAAGTTTACTCTACATGTTAGAAAGTTAGTATGGATTTTCCTTTGTTGCATGGGTTGCAACGCCTTGTGTAATCTACTTAAATTTTGGATCTTTGGAGAGAGAAGAGTTACCTCAGTGTTTGTGTGTCCCTAGGAGATTGGTTATTTTCTTGTATGTCTAGTTTGGTGGTCAGGTGGTTCTTTCTCCAAGGGTTGGGCTTCTGTCTACAGGTTGGGTAGCTCTTCTTCCAATTTTAGGGCCTTGGCTCTTTGGTTGGGTCTTTACCTTTCCATTTTTTAGGAGTTTATTTGTTGTTGAATTGGTGCTCTCACATAATTTTGGACTTCCTTCAATTGTTGGGGGTGTTATCCTCTCCGCAAGGAGTTTCAAGGGGATTATAGGGAGTTTCGTTCTCTATTTCATTCAAGGCCCCTTCTTGCTACTACCTCCTCCTTGAAGGCCTTTGTGGAGCATTTGACAAGCTTGGAGAAACCTTTATTTTGATTTGTTTGGTCTGTTTCTATTCTCTTGTGACTCTACTTCTCCTCTTTTACAAGTTCTCCTTTTGGGTTTGGTTTCAGTCCATATTGCAATAGAGAAAGCCACTCTTTAGTTTTCCCTCTTGATCAATATGGTGCATTGTAGAGTTCCCTCTAGGAGGCATAGTACCAATCGGGGTCAACCCTCTTCATAGCCATGGGCCGAATGTTAGTGTGTTTTCATGTCACACATCAAATGAAGTAATTCTAAAACAACATGTTCTAGTCAATTCCAACATTGCAAATATTCTTCATGTACGTCCAATATGGATGGTTTCTCTTTTGAAAAGAGAGAAGACAAAAAAAGATATCATAAAGGAAGAAATTTATCATGTTATTTTTCCCATTGGATATCCATATGTCTTAACTTCATCCAACATTTTATGGAATAAAAGAAAAAGGTCATATGCCAAAGATATAATTGATTTTTCCACATATCTCTATGATTTCCTTTTTTTATCATTATTTTCATTATTCATGTCATTTATCCATTTTTCATTTTACCAAGTATTATTTCCATGAGGAATTACCTTACCTCTTCTCTTTTTTTAATTAGTAATTTACATTAATATTTTCCATAAGCATTTTCCAAGTTGTACAGAACATTACCTCACTTTATATTCTTCCTCACAACCCATTCCTTTATACGCGTGTTCCTCCCCACTTCATATTCCTCTACACATTCCTTTTGTCCACACACCTCACATTCCATTCTTTATTGCTTAGTCATTTTTACACTTTTAATTTTCTAAACTCACGCATCTCAATTTCATATTATATCATTCCTCATATTATTTTTATCCAAAGTATCTGTAACATATCTCATTATGTCACATGGTATCCAATTGGACATGTCATAGGGTGACACTTGGAAGGTATTGGTTGGACATAGATGATTGGGCAATGACTTAGCATGATGACTAGAAAATGAGATGATAACAAGAACTACACTATGCATAAGTTACACAAGATTCCATGTCTCTTTTTACTTCATATATAAATAATATGAGAAGCCCATTTCTTTAGAAATAATTATAAATTCCCTCCCATAATGCATGTAGGATGAGTAGGGTATATTTATAAACCAAAAGGCCCATATTCACTTGGAATAGATCAATGCTTATTGTGTCACTTCATGCAGATCAACGATGGCTAAGGCATGAATTTATAGAGGCCATAACTTGAGTTCATGATGTCGAAGTTAGGCAAATGAGAACTTGCTCAATAGTTTGAAGCATGAAGAATACATTTGGAGTGGTTTCTAAGCCTATAATTATAGATATACATTCAGAAAATTAAAATAATAGTCGTGACAAATTTTGGGCCTATCACCAAATTATTTTTTTAAATGATTTATAAAAAGGGAAATATGGAATATTTGAAATAGGGCCCAACTTGGAGGATGGATTCATAACTTCATTTTTCAATATGGATATTTATTCAGTTAGCATAAACAAGAAAAACCTATTTATCATGGAGTTGCAAAGATGAAGACAAGATTATAAAGGAAGAACATCACAATCGAAAGGGGGCTGGTCAGAGAGAGGATTCATTCCAACAATTGTCCTTCTGCAATTTTGTGAGTGTCCTTTATCCCATTTTGAAGCAATTTCCTTTCTTTCTCCCCAGTCTTTCATCATCCATCTTTATGAATTGTCTTATATATTTCTAAAGCCTATCCCTTATTGCAATTTCTCTTTTTCTTCCAGGTAATCTCATGTTATTTGGTCCATGGAAGCCCAATCCCAATCCCTTCGGGATGAACACTTTTATTTTTTATGCTTAAGTATCATTAGGCTCTTACTTCATTCAAAACTCAAAGTCTGTAAATTTTTATTCTTTGACTCTCATGGAGAGAAATTTTCGGGAGTGCATTTCATTTATGGTTTTGAGACTTTTGTATGAGCAATGAAATCTCATGAATGTTATCCTATGACGCTTTATGATCTTTGAATGCATGAAATTATTTTATAGTTCTCTAAATATCTCGACCATTTCTCTACTTTCTAACTATTGATTTGCTTTAGATGTGTTTTCCTCATAATGTATGAATGGATGTGTACTATGGAATGAATTGTTGGATCATAATTATTTCTAATATTATTATGTTATTTTCCTTTTAAAACACTTGGTCCACTCACAAGTAAATGTGTGAAATGATCATATTTTTATGCTTTGAGTTATTTTGAATATTTGAGTGAATGAAAGAGGAGTACCACCATGTAGAGGGAACATGAACAAGGTCTTGAGAAGTTAACTATTTTCCTTGACTGGGAGAGACATTAAGACCTAGGCGGAGTCTTGACATTTCATTTCTAGATACAATGAGTCATCCCCAGTGGAAATTCACAAGTTAATATATGGAAGACGAAGTGTGCTTTAATAGAACATTCATCCCCATCCTACATGTGGAAATTAAAACTAGCAGTTGGATTATGGAAACTAGCAATAGTAGGTCTCCTTGGACTCAATAAATGTAAAAAATTGATCTCTTTCAGAAAATAAAAACCCTATTGGGATGGGTTCTTATGGAGTGTTGAGAGGTTCAACGAGAGCTACTATTGTGCATTGATGAGATTCTACAAAAAGTACATAAATTGGATGACAAATTCTCAATCTTGGTAAAGAGGTTAACTGCCTCACACTCTCTCCATTAGATGATGATACTAATTCTTGTATGATTATTCTAGTGAATTCTCCTTCCAATTGGTATGGTTCACAACAATATGTTTGTTATGTAGCTATTGGCCAAGAGGCTAGTTTTTTCAAATATGATAGGTTTCACATATTATTTGCATATTAGTCTGATCTAGTCTACTTTTTTCCAAGAGCGATAGATTAATAGTTTTTTTACATACAATTTGTAGACTTTTGTAGGAAATTACAGGGCAAGTTCCTAAGATAGAACACCAAAGGACACACAAATCACAGATCACATATCAATACACTAGTATTCTTGACATGGTTAAAACCCTCAAAGAGGGAAACAATCCACGGCCTTAGCCAATGCGGCCACTTCAAGCAATTTATTAATAAAATAAATAAAATTTACATAAGCTTCTCTCATGAATGGTCACCCTACAAATGAACCTCCATGATCTTTAAATAGAGATCATGGATCAATCGGGTGTTAAGACATGGATCAAGTGTCGGTAATACCAAGGAGAGAATGAACCATCAGATCACTTCATGTCTAGAACATATCGTGACTATCGGATTGTAAGTTACAAAAGTACATAGTAAAAGAAACACACTTTACCTAACTTCACACTAGATCAAGTTATACTTAACTATTTCCTATGTGTCGGAATATCCTAATATCCCCCCTTAAGAACAACTTGGGATAGGATTGAAGGATGTACAAATATGACACAATAGGAGAAGGAAGGAGGCATTAGATCCTATCCCCCCTTAGTTACAACTTCCTGAACTCCACCCATAAATTGAAGTTTAGTAAACTTCACCTCTGTGAGAGCCTTTGTAAAGATGTTTGCAACTTGATCATTTGTTGAACAATATTGCACTTCAAATATAACATGGTCATGAATGAGCTTTCTAATGAAGTGCATGTGTAGTTCAATGTTTTTGTTGCGCTGATGTTGGAATGGATCTTTTCATAGTTGAATGGAACTTTGATTATCAGACCAAGGTGTAGTTGGATGTTGCTACTGAAAGCCAAACTCTGATAAGATCTGACAAAGCCACATGGCTTCCTTACTAGCTTCTATGAAACCACGATACTTTGCTTCTGCTGAAGAAAGAGAAATGGCACTTTTTTTCTTGCAAGCCCATGTAATAGGTCAAGAACCAAGAGTGAAGACATAACCTGCAGTAGACATGACATAGATAGGGCTACCGAAAACCTTTTCGCGTGAAACGAAAGGGATTCATCACTAGAATAGATGCACCTAACACAATAGAGCAGACCTCTCAGCCCGAAAGCAGTTAGAAATAATAGATCTAGGAAACGACAATCGGATGTAGTTGTATTGGCTTTGGATTTGGATCATCAACGGATGCGGCCCTCAAATAACTCTGACACAATGTAGGAATTTATAGGGTAAGTTCCTCAGATAGAACACCAAAGGAAACCGCTCACAAACAGATGACAGATCAATACACCAACATTATTGACGTGGTTAAAACCCTCAAAGAGGGAAACAGTCCACAGCCTGAGCCAACGCAGCCACCTCGTGCAATTTATTAATAAAAGAAAGAAAATTTACATAAGCTTCTCTCATGAATGATCACCCTACAAATGACCCTCCATGCTCTTTAAATAGAGCTCATGGACCAATCGGGTGTTAAGCCATAGATCAAGTGTCGGTAATACCGAGGAGAGAATGAACCGTCGAATCACTTCATGTCTAGAACATATCATGACCGTCGCATTGTAAGTTACAAAAGTACATAGTGAAGAAACATACTTTTCCTAACTCTACACTAGACCAAGTTATACTTAACTATTTCCTATGTGTCGAAATATCCTAACAACTTTAAATCTATGTTATTGGAATCTCTATTATAGGTCTAGTTTTCCTAGTGGCATACCAATAATAGTTGATGGAATGATATGTACTTTTTTGTGATAATTTAAATCACCCGGCATTACAAAAAAGAATATTTGATTTCCTTTTGAGGTAGGACGACCTCTCACTAAGCAAAACTCCAATGACAACAATATTTGACAAAAACAATTCATGGACTTCTAGCTCTTTAAACAAGAAAAAATATAACTACTTGTGGTCCTATCATTAATTAGTACCAACTACCTAGTGGGCCTTATTGATAAAGAGAAGTATTTTACATTATTTTACTATCCACTATTTATATAATGGACCTTATTCAAACAAGATGGTTGCATACACTAATTAACTAGCTCTTAAGTACCTTAAAGTATAGAGGTTAATGTAGAGCTTTAACACAGCCTCCCCCATTAAAAGCAACATTCTCCTCAAGAGATAGGTGAGAAACTTACTATAGAATTATTATTAGTTCGCAAGTGGCATCTTTTGGCTACATACATTTCCACTAGATCAATTCTTCTATAATTGTGTGCTAGCCAACAATTAATGCTCTCTAGCATCCAAGATTGTTTTGGGCTAAAGCAAATGGACTTTTCTTCATTAAGTTATGGTAAGCTAGTTTGTGCCATGCAATTCAATCCCACTACCTTATTCAAACAAGATACATGAAATATGTGATGAATATTTGAGTTCACGAGAAGAGACAATTTGTAGGCAACTCGTCAAATGCATTGGATGATTTTATAATGTCCACAGAAACTTGGTGCTAGTTTCTAGTGGATTTTTTAGGAAGGTTTGGTTATAGGGTTGAAGGTGAAGGAATACCTAAGCCCTTTATGAAAAATAACACTTTGAGTTGAACCATTGTGTGACTTGCTAGCCATTCCCAATGTGCTTCCTCTAACCATTCTAGAACATGTAAGGATAAGGCAAAGAGGGATCCCTCCCACTCTTATTGCCTTTATAAGAATCAACCACCACATTTTCTTTACCTTTCTTATATATGATCTCATAATCATATCCAAGCATTTCAATGACCCACTTATGATGCTTTGGTGACAAATATTTCTTCTAGAAAATACTTTAGACTATGATGATCAATCTTGATCTGGAAATGCCTTCTGAATAGATATGGGTTCCAAGTCTCAAATACATAAAGGATGGCCACATCTCTTTCTTGTAGGTGGATTTTCAAAATTTTCAACCCCACATGAGTTACAAGGATTTATTACATGCTCAATATGGGACTTGTTGTATATTAATATCTCATTAAAGGGTTGAAAATTCTTATTCATGAAGCTCTAAAAGGTGGATGGAGGAATCCAAAGTCTAAAGGGCATCATTAAAAAACCATAATGACCTTCATATGTGAGGAATGTTGTCTTAGGAATGTTTACCTCTATTTATATTTAGTGGTATCTTAAATGAATTTCTAATTTAGTGAAGAACTTGGCTCTGTAAAACTCCTCCAAGAGATCATCAATACTTGGCACGAGAAATTTGTCCTCGATGGTCAAATTATTGATAGCTAAAGAATTGAGACACATGCACCAATTTCATTCCTTCTTTAATATGATGACCACGGGTGAAGAGTAAGGGTTGGTACTATGATGTATGATTCTATACTTTAATAGCTTTTGGATAATCTTTTCTATTTCATTATTTTGGGTAGAAGTATGCATATAAGGACAAAGATTGTGTGATTGACTACTTGGAACCAAGGGGTGCCATGGTCATGTTCACCATGTGAAGGTGGTAAGCCATGATTTAACATTAATAATTCTATTGAACATGGAAACTTTTGCTTAAAATGATAGTAAGATCAACCCTTAATCAAGAGCTCATTTACCCCATGCTAGTGTATGTTTTCAATAGTTGACTAGTTTAAATGAATCACAACTGACATCACTAGTTAAAGCTAGCAAGGTTTATTAATGGTCATTTCCCCTACTTACCATCTGAATCTATATGCGGTATAGTTTAATAGGCAATGAATAATCTTCCTTGCAAAACTATGCACATTAAGAAGGAACCTGGTCTGGATCCACTATATGTAAAACCGATTTGATAGCTATCACCTTGTCTGATTCCATTTCTTTCCTTTTCCATTCTTCTCCATCTAGTAGACCAATGTTCACATAACTCTTGCATACAAAATGACTGACACAAATTGATTGCTTTGATGGGTGACAACTATTATGATAACTAGACTCAACAATATCAATATCTTTCACAAAGAAGAACTCCTTGGCATGTGGAATAAGATGAGATGCTTACTTTTCTTCTTCGACTGGACCAATAAAAAATGGTGCTACCTTAGTAGCTTGCTTAGATGTTTTTTTACTTTCTTGTGAAGTGTTGTGCGAGAGGTGTGAAACGTGTGGAAGTGCAAATGTCTCTTTCGTATGTTCCTCCTTCTACACACATCCCCACTTCCACATCAATATTTGATTTAATGTAAATTTCAAGTCCTGGATTGACATGAATAGTTGATCCAATAACTGCCAAAAGAGATGGGGACTATGTTGCTTCGCAACTATCCCACTTGTTTTATTTATTGACATAATGCTCTTATATTTTATACTTCATAGTGAACATAATGATCTTGCATGTCATTTCATACTTATCTTTTGCTCAGTGACATACTGCTATTATATTTCATGCTTCAATGTGTACGTATTGATATTTCATGTCATGCTTTTGAATGACTCTAAATTATAATTAAAGGGCTAACCTAATTTTTATAATAAAATTGTTAAAAAACTCTATGTGAAAAGTTATTTTTTCCTACTTTTTTAATCATATATATATATATATATGTGTGTGTGTGTGTGTGTGTGTGTGTGAGAGAGAGAGATTTTATCTACCAAGGAGGGTGTCCAGGAGTGGGCATGTCTCCTTCCCTCCGTCTTGTTATGATACTAGCTCACACAAAAGGAGGTTGTGGTTCACACTATACCTGGTACGTTGCAGGTGCTCTCGTCACTTTATCAATCATGGCACAAATTTGATACAAGGTTAAACATAATTTGAATATTGTGTGCGGCTTAGGGAGGTACAAGGGGACTCAATATGAGAATTTTATCATATTGGTGGAGTTGGAGGAAAAAATGGATAGCATAGACCCCAAACTAGCCATTCTAGCTAGGAGATCACCCAACATCTCCTTCTCCTCAGATGAGGATAGTGATTAGCGAGTGTGGATGCTTAGAGATTCTACCCAATAGTTATTATGACTCACTAATTTTTTGCTTGTGGCACTAGTAGTATTTGTGTCTTCTCATTGTCGATATATGTCAAGGTCTAACACAACCAACCTATTTTTATAAGTTTTCATTTACAATATGCTCTAGTCAGATAAGGCCTTAGCAACCTCAAGAGATTGAACTTATGATACTAGTTTGGTTTACCTTCGAGCATACTAGTAGCAAAAAAAATAGTCTATGTAATCCTCATTTAACATAATGCAAAGTCCCCATCATTTAACATAATGCAAAGTTCCCAACTTCAAAAATAAAAATTAATATTGGAGATTTTTATTATAATATAAAAATTGTGATTGAAATTCAATATAGTGAAGTATAACAAAAGAGACACTAGGTGTCTTTCTCCTAAGGGGAGATTAAACAAAATATTCTTTTTTTTACTAAACCAAAAAAATTCTCATTTTGACCAAAGTACATGGCTATGGAATATCTTCATAATATTGATGTCCATCAAGGTTTAGACCAATTGATTTTAGTGATATTTAGTCCCCACGAGGTCTCAAGTTCAAACCTCTTAGGGAGTGGTTGAGGATGGAAGCCACTTTTGGGGGGATTAAACTATCCCAAGGGTTGTCCAAGATCAAACAAGCTTATCATAATCCTAGTGATAGCATCCCACTGTAGGTAGATCATTCTTCCATTCAATAATGGGCTAGCCCTGACCTAGGCTCACCCTAGTTACAAAAAAAATATTGATGTCCACCAACTATTAATTGCCCCAAATTTTTATATGTGCCAAGATTGACTTGTGTGCTTGCCTATTCATTATTAACACATAGGACATGAAGCCATTGCATTGATTCAAACCTTCTTTTGAGGGTTCTAATTTGAAAGAGAACCTAAGCCAACTTATTGTCCTTTGGAGTTGTACTATGAACCATATGCCTGATAATAATTGTGGAACCCTCAATTACCAATAACTTTTGTATGTGTCATTGGTGTGCCAATTATAAACCTTGGAGCATGGCATGTGTTTTTACCTAGTTGTTTGTTGTATGAATGAGGCTCCATGCAAAACTATGCCCAGGATTCCTCCATGCAAGAAATAAACCCCCCACACCTACCACCCCCTATAAATTATGTTTCAAACTGTATATAAATAAATATTTTAATAAAATACAATAAAATAATATTAACTTAGTCATATAAATTAAATGACTCAAAATGCCTATATGCATCAATCCATAATCAGAATCAAGATACTTACCTTGTGATACATCTCACATTGCCAAGTCAAACAAAAAAAATCATAAAAATTAACGAATTTAAAACTTTATTTTATTTTGGGCTAGCAGGGGCGGGAGGTGCCATCCTTTGCCCCGATGGTCAAATAGAGGCACAATTCGCTTGGGGATAGGGCATATCAGCAAACAACCAGGCTAAATATTTGGCCCTCTAGAGAGGACTAGAATTAGCAATTACCAAAGGTATAAGGAGATTATTGGTTTTTAGAGACGCAATGCTTGTAATAAATCAAGTCACTAAGATAAAGGTTGGGGGAGTCATTGCCAACACCACAATACTCCAAAGGATAGATTTCCCATTTAGGAAATTCGAAGAGAGAGAATTATACAATGTTTACACGCAATTGAACTCAAAAGCATACAATCTAGCTAATAAAGGAGAAATCTTGACTCAAGGTGTAATGGAGCTAGATCAATCACAAATATTATTTAACCCTTTGCCATGATGAGATCAAAAAACGCTTTAGTTAAAAAAATATGGCCATTATGGTCATCAAAATGGTGAAATAATGCATCAAGAAATTAGTGGGGGTTCCAAATAATCTGACACTCAATGCCCCAGAATCGCAACCTGTGGCTTGCTTCCAGGTAGGCATAGATATTTAATTATGCATGAAGGGTATGTGTACTATAGCCACATTGATACTGCTTCAAAGAATGAAGGGTGAACCAGTGTACCAAATGGTGGAGGAAAGGAAAAACATGGAGAATAACAAAGAATGAACAACATGATCCATTAAATGCATGGAACAAAGCCTTAAGATCTCACACAATGGATTTAAATATGATCCAATTTAGAATAGCTTGTGAATTTAAATCCCTATTAGGAATGGATTGCCTTTGCGGTGAGTTGATATGGGAAAATGTGGTAATAAATTCCACATATATGCGACATCGCCTCAAGAGTCAAGTCTTGCCTGATTATATAGAGTGTGCACCTGCGAGCGCAATGCCAATCATATTTTGGAATTGGTTTATCTTTCTATCAAGAGCTTTGAGTCGCAGGTCAATGGAAATAGAAAGTCCAAAGGCACATTCAAGCAAGCAAGACCAAGAGTGATTGTGCCAATCAATAGACAATCCATCGAAGGCGATTGTGTCAATGATGGAGTTGATGAATAGGAGAAGTGAAATGGAAAAGCAGGAGAGAGAGCCAAAGATGGAATTGTTAGAGAAAAATGTGAATGGTTGCAAAAGAAATTAGATAAGAAGTTGGCAATTATGGAGGCAGAGATTGCAGTTATGAAACTTAGAATGAATGGAATGGAGGCATCCCCCAACAAAGAGATCAAGATCAGGCAAAAGGATATGGAATTTAGTGTGGAACACTAAGACAAAGGGTCATAAGATCAGTTTAGCAATGAGCAAGGGTGCACAATGCAATAGAGGAAAAAATAGGCCCAACAACATAAGTTGGGATATCTAGATCATGTTAAATCTCAAACTTGAAATATGTTCTGCAAGTGTGTTTTATATTTAGGAGTTTTTTCTAAAGATTATGGTAGATGCCAGTGTAGAATTATAGTTAGAAGATCCCACGAATATAAGAATTTTTTTTTTTGGATATACTGGAATAGTGAAACCTCTTAAAACACTGAAAGATGTAAAATGTTTTGGTCTTGTATCCAACCTATCTTTTAATCCAAAATGATATTAAAAAAAAAAACACTTTATTTTATCATTAACAACCTAGATCCATCTTAACTACGGGTCTATCAAGTGCCGAGAGGGATCAAATACCTTTTCACCCTAAAAGAGGTTTGCTTGTCAAGAGATTTGATCCTTGAATAAATCAAATTCTGCATCTTTGTCCTGATGATGAACCACGTTAGTTGGTTCGAAACATTACCCAAAAACTAATGATGTGATTAATCTGAAAGAACGATCTCAAAACAATATGAATCATAGAAGTTTGAACTCAAATATTTGAACTCTCTCGATGCTTGGTGTATCCGAAATTAAGATGGATCTAGGTTGGTTTAATTTCCACCTTTAAATAGGCTATAATCTACATGAATGTCATGGGTTCTCAATACCATGGGTCATTTTTATTTTTAATATTATTTTATTTTTATAGGGTTATTTTTATTTTATTTGGACCGAGTTAAATGTTTACATTACAACATCTCTACTACACTAGGCTAGATAGCGTCTGTCAACACAATTATTAATTAATAATAATAAAAAAATATGAGTTACACATATATACATTTAAGAAAACACGTTAAAAAAGCATGTATCTGACAATGTGGACATGACATTTTTTTAATTAAATTGAATGTTAAAAAAAGCATAACTACCTTTGAATAAATCATAACCCTCTATTTTATGACTATTTTTAAAAATATTTTATAAATATAAAGATTACATCTCTACTAATCTATCTATATTATTGATATCTAAATTAAATTTTTGAAAATCATATTTAAAAAAAAAATTATATCCACAAATTATTATTTTTATAAATCATATAATTATTTTTTCTTAATTGAAGGAAATCGTACAAAGCAACTCTCAAACCTATATAATCTACCCCAAAAATAAACCACAATTTAAATAACTATTAAATAAATAAAAATTAACTTAATAAATAACCTTTTTATGGAAATCGTTATTTATTTATTCGAATCTTAAAACACATGAGTGAATATATTTCATCATACCTTGGTGGTTGAGAGTCTTAGTCATGAGATTATCTTTATGATTTAAGTAACCATAAAAATTGACAAGAAATCTTAAAGTATATGTTAATAAATTTAATTATGCTTTGGTAGTTGAGAAGCTTAGTCATGGGATCACAATGAATAAATAACCATAAATTTTGTAATAACTTGTCGTGGTTGACTTATTAAATAACCTCTTTCACTAAAATATTATTGGATATGCTTGAATATATTTGATTGTGCTTTGATAGTTAAGACTCTCAGTCATGAGATGGCAATTGATTTGTTTTAGAAATGTCAAAATATATATATATATATAATATAGTATATTATATATATAATATTATTAGTTTTAGAATGTCAAGTTTATTTTCTAAACTTTTTCTATTTTTCCATATTAATGATTTTACCCCTGACACATTCACCATCCGTTTGACCAAACTGTTTATTGTTCCTTGTTTGCCATCAACCCATAGTTATTAATTTCTTATTATTATTTTAAAAAGAGGGTTAGAATTAAAAATGATTCATAATTAAATTAATGTGGAATTTCAATTATAAATATTTTATTTAATTATAATTTGGATTCATATATTTAAATTATAAACCTTGTTTATATATAGAATTTAGGGCAGTAGGATAGAAAGATATTTTATAGTTTCGAAGAAGTTAAAGTTGTAAAATATTCATGAGGCTTAGGATATATATGACAAACAACCATGCTAAAGTTTAAGCTTTTACTAAGAAATTTAATTAATAAAAAAAAATTAGGTACTTTCTCTCATTGCTTTGGGAGATTTTCTCGTTATTTAACATTTCGTTAAGGACTCTTTTCTAAGGAACAAAATATTAGAAAAGTTTTATGAAAAGAATTAGAAAGCAGTGAAAGGGTTCTCTTTAATAACATATTTCCATATTTTATGTGATCTCAATAAAGATGAAGACTTATCTGTTAATGAAGGGTCTAAATTAAGATTGGGAAGTAAAAAAATAAATAGTCGAATTAAGCCCTATCCTATTCCTTATAACTAAATTTCTTGACATTGCATAATGACGAAGGATTGCATTAATAATCATTTATATTATGACATGTAAATTTTGTTTTTTCGTGAGTCAATTTGTAAAATATATACCTACAAAATACAATTATCTATGGTCCAATTCAAAATTTCTCTAGAAAAAAAATTGTGATTTTACTTGTTAAAAAACTCACAAAATATTTTTAAGATATATTTATATACTACTTGATATATTCACTGCCATCTAAATACAAACTTATATTACTTGATATATTCATTACCATTTAAATACAAACTTACAAATAAATACAAAATTCTCATTCTAATTTAATAATAAGTAAATCAAAACTTACAAAAATAACACATTTACATTACCAATTAACCGAATTATTATTAACAATTTTTTAACTTCAATCAATTACACTTCCATTATATTCTACCATCTTAAAGTCCTCCTTTGAAAATAGACTACGGAGAAGCAAAGCATTAGGCACGAAACATCCAAATTTCCACTTGATAGATAGCATGCGCATGCCCATTTCCATGAACATAAACTTCACCATTAATATTAATTGCCAATGTTACATAGAGATTACCAATCTATACCAGGTCCACATCTAGAGGTGGCCACACAACTCTAGAAAGTCAATACTAGAAGTGCCTGACCATGTTGAGAAAGCAATTTAATTAATTTAGTCATGAGATTGGCTTGGCTATAATCAATTTAATAATTTAAAATGGGTTTTAAATTAAAATTAAATAATAGCGGTGTATTATTATATTAAGTTTTGGTGAGTAAGAAAAGTTTCAACCTTTATTAATATTTTAATATTATTATTAATAAGTATTTTAAGAGTGATTTTTTTGAAAAAAATATCAATTTATATATGATTTAATTTGTCTAAAATTAGCAAGAATATATTGAAATCATAAGTTTGATAGGTGAACTCTTCACAATCAAAGTGCTTTAGGGGTTTTGAGGGTGTTGAATCCATATATGTGGTCAAAAAACAGTTTAAAGAGCACAGAATCAAAAAGATAGTTTAAACAACAAAAACCAATATTTGGCCACAATTTTTTTCGTTGGATTTCGACCAGAAATCCGCCTGAAACTCCAAAAAGTTACACTTAAAGACTACTCCTTATTTAAATTATTTGTTTGGAGTATTTATTATTCAAAAATTTATTCTAATTTTACTTTTTTAGTGTTATTGTTTAAATAAGTTATGAAGTGATTATTTTTAACTACTTAAAATGATGTGAAAGGAAGTTAAGATTTTTGGTTTGAAATTTATTGAGAATCATTTTGGATTGAGGAAATTGCAAATATCATATGTTAATATTGTATATGTTGGTTTTAGTATGGCTCTTAAAGTATAATGATTCGCTGCACAGTTCGCCGATAATTTTTGTCCGTTATGGATGGTAGTATGAAGGTAGGTGGTCATCATGCTTCACGGTGGTCGTTATCAACATCTATACTCACAACTTGTTTAAATACACACCTTGTTAGATGGTTTCCTTAGTATGCATTGTTATATGTTGTTTTCTTGTTTCTTATTCAATTGGTAGAGGAATCCTTATGTCGGTTTCATTGCTCTGTTTTAGTCTATTTCTATTTTAGAAAGTTTACTCTACATGTTAGAAAGTTAGTATGGATTTTCCTTTGTTGCATGGGTTGCAACGCCTTGTGTAATCTACTTAAATTTTGGATCTTTGGAGAGAGAAGAG
>APFE031364616.1:6664-17477 GCA_000404065.3 Pinus taeda
GTACTGGGAGAAACGCAGGGTTCTTTGAGCACAATTTTCTCAGATTTGCAGTTGCGGCCGTCC
This sequence comes from Pinus taeda, assembly GCA_000404065.3. Lineage (NCBI taxonomy): Eukaryota > Viridiplantae > Streptophyta > Pinopsida > Pinales > Pinaceae > Pinus > Pinus taeda. Next base: position 6,728 of record APFE031364616.1, read on the forward strand.
TCCAAATCTCAGTTGCAAACCCAAATTCGTCTTGCTTTTGTTGAGAGATGAAAGGAAATATATTTTCTTGTTAATCAGCTGGTTAGAATCAACCCAAATTTGTAAAAGAAATCATGTTGTAATTATCTATGTTGTAACTACTCTCTGATCTTTCTCTATTTAAATGAAAACAAAGATCAGAGAGGGAGGACTGCAAAATGACTTCAGAAAGGGGGGAATTCGAATGATGGAGAATGATGGTGGATTATCCATGATAGGATAGGGATTGTTGCATGCTGTAATTCTTAAGCATTTGCTGGTGTAATGATTCCACAGTTTGTTGATTAATACATAATTTGGGCGTTGCTGTTCACTCTTTTTCTGAAGTAACCCAGCAGCGTCCGCTGGAGGCTAAGGGCCCAGCCTCTGGTGGAGTACGCTGCTGCTGTTGTGTATCATATTTTTACAATTGTTGCTGTATCATTATACTGTGATTTCTGTGTGGATTGTTTATATAGTTTGGTAATCTGACGTATTTGTTATATGTTGTTCCATGCTCTGTTACGACTAATTCATTAATGGTTTCATTCAGGAAGTTTAAGTAAGTGACTCTATGTTGCGTAATGAATCTTTTCAAAGTTGATTACATGTTCACTATTTAAAACGACTGTTTCTGTTGTAGAGCCTTCATATTGAATATTGTTGTATTGGATTCATTTGAATTCTTATTTATGAGAATCCGGAAGTAATATTATTCTTTCTGGAACTTAGTCATATTTTCTTGAATCATCAGATTACAATAGTACGTGTGTTGTGTATATATGATAAATGTTGTTCCATAATTCATTTGTAAATATATTCTCGTAAAGTAAGGTTCATTGGAATTGCTTTTTCCGATTGTTATTTGATTGCGGAATGGGAGTTCAGTTCTAACTCACAAGATTTAGTTCTTTGAATTACTGTTTCATTTGTTGCTGTTCTATTTCCTTTTGCTACTTCATTTTACTTTCTGCCATTCCATTTACTTGCAATTGCTACTTTGGTGTGAGAGAAGGTCTAAAGCTGTAGTGAGTCAGCAAGTCGCTGCTTAGCTCCCAGATCTTTAGTCCATGCTCTAATTTCCTTTCCATAAATTTCTAGAGAAATGAGTTATTGCTACTGTATCCTCGATTGATGGTTGTTTGAATGGATGATTTAGTTTAGAACATTTCAGTTTCTTGCTGTTTCAATTAGATTTTTTTTTCAAGCATTCATTTACTTTTGGGTTTCAAGCACTATACTACAAAACATTACTCTTGAGTAAATAGCCACCTCAGACTGAGTACACTCTTGAAATAAAAAGTCATCCCTGGGTTGATAATTAATGTGAAGGTAATTAGGGGTTTAAAAGACACATTTTTATCGCTCCACAACTACGACCCAATACCTTCAAATCCACTTCTCTCTTCTAACCTTGCCTTCACATATATCTATTACTTTTCAAAAACTAAGACTGTATTTCCACTTAGAGCCTCACGCTATTTATACAATCCCATGGTCCATGGACCATGGGTAGGTCGACACACTTTACATTAAATTACATTATCTTAGGGTGGACAAGCCTAGACTCTTGCGCTCTACACCCGCATTTCAAGGGGTATTTACAGTACACTTGACCAAAACTTGGGCTTCAAGCCCTAAAAACATGTTATGGGGGGATTTGTTGCCCAACAAGTCCCCAACACAATCATCGTGACTCATCCTGAGTCATTCTGTGAGTGTGGCGATATTTGCATGAAGTTATTCCAACTGTGTTTGGGTTGCGCGAAGGTCCACAACGCACTGCTCTACCATCCACTAGATCTGCTCTGCTCACCTGGCTGAATGCTCACTGTCAGGGTTAAATCCTTGTCTTAGGTCATGCATCAATTTCATGTGTGCGAGTTTTCCTTTGATGTCGGTTGTGATGAGGAAGGCCTCATCAATCCAAGGCTAGACATGTGCTTTAATTATTGCCTCTTTTTGGCACACTATGTCCACTTGCTCCTTCAATGCCTTCACCTGTTGTAGCCTCACAAGCCATTGTGTTAGGACTACTGTCTACACCATCCCATGCACACTATCATATTGCATTTGAAGCTCCCATGCCTCTGTTTCCAACTACTGTATGGTGGGGTCCTCTTATAAGGTTGTGAGGACCCCAAAGGATTCTACCAACAAGGTAGTACAACTCTACACTACCTGTTCAATTTCTTCCAACCCTTTGCAGATATCGTCGGCGCATTGTTCTCAAACTTCTGGGGGTGTGGAGGGCTACGCCTTTAATCGTAGTTCAGCAATTTGTAGGTTGAAGTCCACCTAGATCCTCGTAGCTTCCTCCTTTGCCTCATGGAATCCATTGGCCAATTTGTGGATCCGCATTCCTATTGGTAGATCTATCGTAATTTCCAGTTCTAGGATGCAACGACATACTTCTTCTATGATTTGCTCCAACTGCTAGTTCTGCACCACCGCTTCATTGTGTTGTAGGCTAAGTCATCCGATGTTGATTCGTTGTTCACTTAGAATTTGCACTGCGTGTCCCTCCTTAGCATGGAGTTCTGCTGTTGCTTTGTCCTATAGCTGGTATAAAATATCCCGTAGAAGGGTAGCCAAGTTTAGGCTGAGTCCCTTGATCCATCCTACCACTGCTCTATCCTCCATATTGTCCGCTATTAGTGCTCCTTCTAGCAACGCGATGGTGTTGGCCATATTGGCCCACAACAACTGTTGTGTTGCAGATGCTCCCGTGGCACCATAGACGGCTACTGTTCCCACTTGTGGGGGTCACACCTGAAATCCCTGCAGTTGTGCCCTGAATGCACCCAACACATTCTGCTATTCTGTCATTGCTTCTTGGAGTGCTTCCCTAGTGACCTCACGAACTGTGTTGCCGATTTCGTATAGGTTGCCCTTTGTCAGTGTCATAGGTTCCCCATCTAGCTTGGAAGCTTTGGTCTTCTTCTGTGGCCCTGTTTTTGTACCATGTAGCCATTTCAATTGTGTAGATGTTGTGCTTGGGTCTGTGCCTTCCACTGTGTTGTCTGTCCCCTATCTTGTGGTCAGGTCCAGGCCTCTTTCCCCTTATGTTGTGGTGGCCCCCGTTGGTGCTTCTTTTTTGGCGACCTTGGTCTACGCTGCAGCAACCTTCACTGCCTCATGGGAAACCCTTACCTCCTTGGTGAACTGCTCATTCTGCTTCTATTGTGCTGGCAGCTTAGTGACATCCTTTTTCCTTTATATCGCTGCCTCATCGCATGCTACTAGATCTAGGGCATGCGATTCGAGTGGCCATGAGTCGAGCACTGCGAAAATAGCGTCATCAATCACGATGAAGGGGAGTTTGGTCCATTTCTTCTTTGGATCCTTCCGCGCCCAGATATACACACTGTGCATATCAGCCTTTAAGTCTGCAAAGCTCTGTAGACTGTCGTATACCGTGGGGGATAGGTGCAGCCATTTGTTGATCCACATCTAGACACTCACTTCCATGAGTATCCAGAAGATCTTAATCTTGTGGATTCACGTAGCATGCCTTGTCGCCCAGAGCGACACGTATTTTGCTGCCTCTGGCAAGTCCTAGTCAAGAGGAGGAAACTGACTGTTCTCTGGCAATTCCCCTGCAACCAACAAGATGGATAAGAGCAACCATGTGTAGTGGAAGGTCTTACCCTACTCCTGGGCCTCCTTGCAGTTTGTTAGGAACTCCTCACAGAGGAATTGTGCCCAGTTGAGCTGTTCCCCCTGGTCCTCATTGCCGCAACATTTTCTCATCACGTTTCCTGCCAGCAACTAAGTGGCTATGCAGACCCCTTTGTCTTGAATGCTAGTAATGACATAGCCCCTCTGCTTCTTCTCCAACCTATATTTCTTCTTCATGGCTTCTGCGAGTTCCAAGTCTCTGCTTTGGCCAGCTATTTTTGTGGGGTCCCTTCCTGTACAAGGAAGGTGAGAAATCCTATGAATCAGCTCCAACGTGATGGGAATCGGCTCCTCTGGCCACAAGTAGCCATCATGTACTAAGCAAAGAAGTTGCCTGATGATGAATATCGTGATTGGTATGCAGTGAAAGTGTGGAATCCATAGTAGGTGGAGTAGCCCATCCTCCTCTACACCACGCAGCCATTTCTGTGGCTTTAGCACTGTACTGACCCCTCCTTGCTTTGTTTCATGAGTTGGCTAGTTTCCAAATATGGGAACTTTTCACTGTCTAGGAGGTCCCAATATTCAAATTTCATCATGGGCACGCGACCTAGAACTGATCCTTCAAACAAAATTCCATCTGGGAGAAATGAGGCTTGGAGTGCACTCTTAAAGGCATCCAAATCTTTGGGTACTTTCACTCTCCCTTTCTGCGGGGGGACATACTTGGGTAGTTTTGCTTTAGTGCGCACTGGCTGAATGTCTTCCTCCATTTCTTCATTTGCCTCGATTTCTTCTATGAACACTTGGAGATCCTCCTCCTTGTCATCTATCTCAAGATTAACAGCTTTTTCCTTGTCTTCCATAGACAGTTTACCAAACCTCGGATTTCACGGGGACATACGGACTAGTCCCGCTGCCTGTGGATCCATCTTAGGCCTTGGCTTCTGGGGTAATTTTTGAATTTCTAGTTCCACCTGCAGCAAAATTCTTTGGTCGACTTCTTTGATGGTACTTACAATAGAGCCTACACCTCTCCTGGTAGTTTTCATCTTGTTTGAGCTATTTGTAGTTGTTCGCGACTTTGTAGGCTCAAACACTGCTCGATGCTCAACACTGTAGGCTCTCTTTAACAGCTCCAATCTCAAACAAAAAAGTGTTGTATCGTGGTCTGCCTTGGTATTTTTATAGTGTCCTTTGAATTTTAATTTGACCGTTTCCCCCCATTTATGAGTCATGAATGCATTCTTGGCAGCAGATCGTCCCAAATCTATTTCCGACTCTGTGTCTTAATTGCCCGTCGCCTGCTCCTTGTTGCCTTAAATTGTACATCTTGTCATGAACAGTGACACCAACGGTCATTTCCCAGCCTACCTGCATAGTAGCACAACCCCCTATGCGCGGCGGTGACCCCTGTGTCATATAGATCCTGTGCACAACCTCCATGTCGCGCAGCGCCCATACAAACTCTTTTATAGTCCCGCGTTCTCAACTACTTCGAGTGCTAAGACTATGCTTCCTATGAATAGGCAAGTGTTTGCACCACCGATGTGAGGCTTCAAGTCACCTTCCAACCCATTTCACGGGAACCCCTTAGCTACCCTCGTGCCATTCAGCACCTCATATTCTTCCTTGTGCGGTGCACTTCCCTGGTTACTTTTTCTGGTAAGGTGCAGTCGCAGCCATGGTACTAGGGCCAAAAATTCTTGGCAAAAATCTTCTAATGCGGTGGTATGGCTGCCCATATCTTGTCCTGTCCTTCTATTGACGTGACATTCTTATGCAATTTACATTTCCAGTTTTCTTATTTTTTCACCCATTAGCATGCTTTTATGCTTCAGTTGTACCCAATCTTCTTCGAGTTTGTGAAGCTCAAGTTTTCCTCATTGAATGGCTTCATGATTTTACATATGTTCGTCCTCACGCAGCTTCATAATAAATTCATTCTGGTCCTCACGTGTTGTCCCCAATATGGAAGTTATTGCGTGAGGATTCTTTTTCAAAGTTATGGCCTCGTCTCTGCTTGTTGTCTTTGGAATCATTCCCGCGTTCAGGTTCTTGTGCATCGCCCTATAGGCCCATCAGACCACTGGTATGCGCAAGTCCTAATCAGTTCGCTCCACCTGGTAAACCCTATTAAGGATTCTGCATACCTTCTTGAATACTTTTACATGGAACCCCTGTGAGGCGCATCACTTTTCCTGTTGTTGCGCCTAGTTCTAATTTTTGATCCTTAGTCTGGGATGTGTTTGTGTGGACTGCACGGCACATGTCTGCACCCATCAACATAGGTGGGCATGCAAGCTACTTTGTCCTAGCTGCCCTGCACTCATTTGACACCGGGGGCTTCCAAACCACAAGCACATCCGCCTTCTACATTTGTGCCAGTTTACAATGGTCTCCTGTTGTGTACTCCACCATCATGAGAGTGTTTCACACAGTGCCCATTCCAAGCACTGTACCACTGCCGTTTTGGTACTGTGCTTTCAAATTTGTCGAGGAATTCATCCACCCCTGCCACTCCATCATATGTTGGCAGTTCCCTTGTTTCTGTCATCACGCAGTGCAGTGATCTAATCATCATGTTGTAATTCAGTGTTGTCACTTCGTGCAACTAGTTCTGCCAGCATTCTACTTCTTCGTCTGAATCCGAAGTACGGGAGCTATCACGCTCCCACACAATTCTCCCATCTGTAGTTGGGTTCACCTGATCATAGTCTCGTGTCATTATCTGGTAAATACAATCTAGCTCATCAGTACTTTCATCGTCGTGCACTGGTTCAGTGTAGCGTGCTCCTTCGGCTGGGTCCAATGGGACTACTACGTGTAGCAACTTTTTCTTGAAGATCATTTTGCACTTTTTTAGATTAACGACTCCATTCATATCAGTGGCCCATTCTATTCCTAGCAATGCGGGATAAGGATTGTTTTCATCGATAATCTCTATTACTTCAAAGTTCGTTTGCGTGCTTGCACCTTCGATATCAACTGTCACCTCTGCAACCTTCCCATGGGAAATCTTCTATTGGTTTGCCATTCATATGTCTACTTCAATAATACGTTCGTGTCTGAACCCAGATCTAGGATTACCTGATCCATTTCATACTCAGAAATCTACGTTGTCAATCTCATTTCCCTCCTAGTGCACAATGCATGCTTTCCCAGTTTCTAGACTACACATAGTTCTCCTGACCCTGTGCACCTGGTGATCAACTATTGTAGTCCCTTAACTGCCTTATAGTCATGCAGTAGTTTCATGCACGTATCCAAAAAGGTAGTTAGCATAGAAGGATCCATCCTTGGCTCTGGTTGATCCTTACTACCTGAAGTGGAGGCCTCCGCGAAGCTCTTCTTAGCTTCCATGAATGTCTCCTTTGTGTTTTCTAAGTCAAACACAAGTTCCTTTGTAGGAGCCTTACAAACCCATGTATCTTCCTTGGGCTACTTCCCCTTATCCTCCCTTATGGTCGCACCACTTCTGAGCACCATGTTCACATTTGGGTCATCTTCGCGAAGTTCAGACCTCATCATTTGGATATTTTGAGTTGGAGGAGGCTAGAGTACCCCTTTCTCATGCATCTGTGTGATCAGCGTAGGACAATCTACCATTTCATGATCAAAATAAGCACAGTATGAATAGGATATTCTGATTGGGTTGGTACAATCACAGGTGTAGTGCCCTGGTCCTCCGTAACTATAACAAATTAATTGTTTGTGGCCCCTTCCTAGTCTCATTGCTCCTCGTGCCATCCCCGTAGCTAGGTTGAGGACTCGTGTTTGTGTTTACATCCTATATGCTGGGGTCAAATCCATCATTAAATTGTAACCGCGACAAGTGCACTCATTGTGGCCTACCGACCTGCAAAAATTACAAAACAACCGTTGGGGAGTCTGCGTATACTTCTGAAACAAATGACAATTATCCGTCATATGTTTTCCTCCTATCTAACAGATCGTGCACCATAACATGGGTGTCATACTTGGCCCTAGCTATGCCTCCAATCTCAATAGCATTGCCCCCCCCCCCCCCCCCCCCCTCCTACCAAGTAGTTCGCGAATACTAGATAGTGGTCCTTGTCATGGCCCCGACCTTTGCATTTTATGCACCATACTTCCTCATGCACCTCTCTACGTGGTGCCTTGTCCTGCTTCAAGCTCTACATTTCTAGGTAGATATTGTGTTGTTGCCAGTGGATTTGTTGAAATCCCAGCCCCGGATGTTGTATTGGTGTCTCATGCAACCTCATCGCTATTTCCAACACTTCGGCCTGGGTAGAAAGTTTCTGTTGCGACAGCACTGTCCTCACGTGTAGTGTCAAAGATGCCAAAAACCATGTGTGATGTTGTGCATCCATGAGCGTCATATTAGCCTCACGGATCGTAATCTTTAGTCGTTGATACATATCTCAAGGGTCTCGCTTGGAAGCATCACAATCTCTCTAAACACGATGATTGACCATGTATCTGATTTCGGTCGACTAAATTCTCTATTCAACACATTCTGGATCTCTACTATCACTTCATTTGGGTGGTCATTAAAGTGCTTGATATACCATGTCAACGCGAGATCCTGTAGCACGCTCACCAGTGTAGCCTTCTTAATTTTGTCGTTTTTGATCCCTTGCACTTCCCACACTGCTCTTACCACGAACCACAACTCGTCTGGATCCGCATTCCCTACTCCTCTGAATACCTGTAACTTTCTCATGCTCACCATGCTGAACTATGGGGTTGGTGGAGGTGGAGTGGGTGGAGATGTAGGTGAAAAAGGTGAAGCGAGTGGTGCCATGGGTGGAGGTGGTAACTGTGGAATGCGCTACCTTATCAAACTGACCGCCTTTCTCGGAGAGACCCGAGTGAGCTCTTTCTCACTCTCTCGTGAAGGTGAAATTAAGGGACTGTTTCCTAATTCCCCACTACTTTTGTAGATCTTTCTGCTCCATGTTGTTCCAAACATTAATGTTTTCTCATAACCCGCTTTTGACATAATAGCAACTTAATCTAGGCATTCAGATATTTAATGTACTTACCTCGTTGTCTCTTGAGAAAACATCATTTTGCTTCATTGTAGATCACTGTCGTATCTACCACAAACTCATTGTTAAGTCCCCCTATTATCGGTCTAGCCAATGGTCCACAACTTGCATGATCTTATCTTCTGATGCCTCTAGTTTGCACACTAATTCTGGAATACACACTATTTGTTGGTCGATCTTACACCTTCCCTGGCTGTCGGCTAACCTCACGATCCGCTCATACAGTTTAGAAGGAAAGGATGTGAAGAAGATCTCGTGGATTTTTGTATACACGTAGCAATCCAGCCACCTTTTCTTGGATACTTACGGAGTTCTTTTTTCCTGTGTCACGAACTCGTGAATATTCTTGTCCAACCACTCTTCAATTTCCTTCTTTGTTGGTGTAGGTTTTAACCCCATACAGAAATTACCTGCATACGGATTCTAAAACATAGAAAATAAACAATGCGAGAGCATAACACATAAAACACATATACACAGAGATTTTCCCTTGGATCCCAAAACCAGGACTACCAGCTTGATTTTTCATTATGTTCCTTTCAATGTTATAATACATATTTATACATGTTGAAGCATCCAATACCATGGACCGAAAACCATCATTTCCAAAACCTGGGACCGAAAACCATCGCGTCCAAAAACATGTGCGAAAATGATTTAGAAAACCATAGGTGGGTCTGCCGAACCTAACATGGGTTCCAAAACCAAAATTTTCTGGGGCACTGCCCCCGACCCCATGGAGTGGGGTTATCTGCACCCCTCAAACCCCTTGTGACTCCCCCCACTATGCAATCAACGAAAACCCCCCGATTAATTATGTGGACTAGTCATGGAAAGAATATAACACAACCCAACATTCTCCAACTTCTTGTTTTCTTTCCACAAGGAACTACAAGAGAGCTTAGTCATTTATCTAGCCTTGTAACGCCCATTTTTTCTCTACACCAAGAGAACTTTTCAGAGCTCACAGATTTTGTCAATGCATCTGCAATATTCTTCAAAGTGTCCACCTTTACCAACAACACCTCTTTGTCTTCTATCATATCCCTCACAAAGTGATATTGAACATCAATGTGCTTTGTCTTTGAATGATATGCAGGGTTCTTTGCCAAGAAATTTTCACTTTGGCTATCACAGTATATTTTTATAGATCCTTGTACTAAACCAATATTTGAACATAATCTCTGTAACCAAACTGCTTTCTTGCTTGCATGAGTGGCCGCCATGTATTCTACCTTTGTAGTTGATAGTGCATTACAGATTGTTTCTTACTCATCTAACTGACTGCACCTCCAAATAGGTTAAACACATACCCACTTGTAGATCTTCTCTGGTCAAGATCTCTAGCCTAGTCTGCATCAACAAAGCCACAAATATCCAACACTTTGTCCAATCCTGGTCTTCCTTGGTAGCACAAACCATAATCACTAGTGCCACATGAATACCTGAAAACTCGCTTCACTGCTGTCCAGTGCTCCTTCCTTGTTTTTAACATAAATCTGCTGAATACTCCCACTACATGTGCAATGTCTGTTCCAGTATAGAACATTGCATACATTAGGCTACCAACTGCACTTGCATATGGAACACGGGACATGTCCTCTTCCTCTTCTTGTGTCTTGGGACACTGTTCAGTAGATAACTTCACACGTACAGGAATAGGAACCTTCACCGATTTACTATTTTGCATATTAAACCTCTATAATATTGTCTCAACATACCAGTTCTTTCTTATCCTTTACCGCAAAGCCTTTAGGTTGCTTCATGTAGATTTCCTCTTCCAAATCCCCGTGAAGAAATGCTATCTTCACATCCATCTGTTCTACCTCAAAATCAAAAGCAGCAGCAACAAATAAAAGTAATCTAATAGAAGTTACCTTGGCAAAAGGAGAAAAAATATCACCAAAATCAATTCTCGGCACCTGGGAATAACCTTTTGCTACCAACTGAGATTTTTATTTCTCCACCTTTCCTTCTACATTTGTCTTCTTCTCAAACACCCATTTGCTGCCAATGGGTTTCCTTCCAGCTGGCAACTCCACCAGATCCCAAGCCTCATTTTTGTGCAAAGATGC
>APFE031364616.1:18731-28777 GCA_000404065.3 Pinus taeda
GAGAGCTATTACTCATACCTTCTACCATACCTTTACCATGAAGTATTTGAAGGCCCTTCTCTCCAATATGTCCAAGCCTTTGATGCCACAAAATGATCTTCTCTCCAGAGACCACTAGATTTTCTACTCCACTTTCAGGAACCATAGAACTATTGCACCCATCAACAACCGTGCTACCTTGAAGCTTGTACAGAGTTCCAATCTGAACTCCCCGCATCAATACCAGTTCTCCCCAAACCATCTTGCAGGTATCCTTCTCGGACATTGTTTTTACACCTGCATCATCCAACTTTCTTACAGAAATTAGATTTTTGGCCAATGCAGGAATATGCAGAACACTCGGAAGTGTTCTAACCTTTCCACCTTGCAACTTCAACTTTACTTTTTCGCAACCAACGATTCTATCCTTCCTATCATCCCCTAAGAAGACATCACCACCATCGTATTTCTCATACTCACAGAACCACTCTCTATGGGGAGTGAAGTGAAAGGATGCCCCTGAGTCAATCAACCATGCCTCATGATCTACATGTGTACTTGAAGAAGCCAAGTACACATCCCCACCTTCAGCTAAGGTAGTTTTCACCTCTGCAGAAGGAGCATCATCAGATACCTTTCCCTTATCAAGAGCTTTAGATTTATAGTCCCTTTTGTAGTGCCCTTCCTTTCCGCATTTCCAACACACCAACTTTACAAGTTTTCCTAGAGATTTAGATCTCACTCTAGATTTAGATCTCCCACTCGATGACTTATTTTTGTTTCTGTTCTGGGACCGTCCTCCTACAGACAAGGCATCTCCATTCTGGAAATCCATATTTTTCCATCTCATCTCCTTCATCAACAAGGATGAGACTATTTCATTAAACTACAAGGTAGTTGCATTACTACCTATTGCAATAACCATACTATCCCATGAATCTGGTAGAGAACATAACAAACTGATGCACTTATCTTCATCTGAAATTTTAATATCAATAGATGCTAACTGACTTACCATAGTATTAAATGTGTTCAGATGCTCTGTTACCAAGTCTCCATCTTTCATCCTTAGGTTATATAGCTTTATTCTGCAAGAACAGTTTATTCACTAGAGACTTAGATTGGTACAAAGTCCCTAACTTGTCCCACAAAGCCTTCACCATAGTTTCCCTTGATACATTCAGCAATACTAAATCTGAGACACATAATTGTGTTGTGCTCTTTGCCTTTCGATCGAACTTCTTCCATTCTTCATCGAACACTCCTATTGGTTTCGTACCTGGATCTACTGCGATCCACTAATCTTTATCCACCAACAGATCTTCCATCTTGAGTTTCCACAACTCAAAACTCTGACCATTAAATTTCTCGATCTCTATCTTTCCACTGCTTGCCATCTTCTTTCACCACCAGAATTGATTTCGCATATCTCCCACTAAACAGGGTCTACCACAGGCCCGAGTGAAACCCCTCAATGACAAAGGCGTCCCCTTGAAGCCAAAATAGCTCTGATACCAAATGTAGGTTTTAACCTTGTACAGAAATTATCTGCATACGAATTCTAAAACACAGAAAATAAACAATGCGAGAGCATAACACATAAAACACATATACATAGAGATTTTCTCCTGGACCCCAAAACCGAGACTACCAGCTTGATTTTTCATTATGTTCCTTTCAATGTTATAATATATATTTATACATGTTGAGAAGCCAATACCATGGATCAAAAAACCATCACGTCCAAAACCATGGACCAAAAACCATCACGTCTAAAAACATGTGTGAAAATCATGCAAAAAACCATAGGTGGGTCTGCCCAACCTAAAATAGGTTCCAAAACCAAAATTTTCTAGGGTGTTGCAATAGACCCCATAGAGTGGCGTTATCTGCACCCCTCAAACCCCCTATGACTCCCCCTACTACGCAATCAGCGAAAACCCCCCGGTTAACTATGTGGGCTAGTCGTGGAAAGAATATAACACAACCCAACAATTGGGTTCCAGTGGCACGACATTAGACATCCCTTAGGTAGATCCTGATCCTGGCAATAGAACCTTTTGTTGGCTGTGTGGGGCCTGAACCATGTTCAATAGAGAGTTTAGCCAAGCAAATCCCAATATTACTGGCCCTTTCGGGAACTGTCTACGGAGCGGACTTAGGTCTCACCCAAAGTAGTATGGGAGGGTGCTAGAACCCGGTTTCTACACCCTAGGGATGTCTTGATGAGTGATCTAGAGGGTCGTGATCTGAATTTGCGCACCGTGCTACTCTACGCAACTTTCTATTCTTTGCAACCCACTTGTGCCTTTGTGACTACCATACTATTCTGATCCGATCCTTATTATGCTATTATATTAGTGCTTAACTTAGATTTTACAGGCCCAATATTCTTATTACTTGTTCAACTTTCAGATTAGTGTGCTTACTTGAAAGAAATATAAATGCATAAAGATAACCAGAACATAGAAATACAGATCTACAAACCAACACAAAATATTCTGAATCAATCTTATCTTTATTAATACTCAAGTTCAGTTACAGACCCGACTCTGCCCTGCACACTCAGTTGCAGGGGTCCACGCACTTAGTTGCGGACTCTACTAGACCTCTATGCACTCAGCTCCAGAGCCTATACCTATCACTATGACCCAATACCTTCAGATCCACTGCTCTCTTCTAACCCTGTCTTCACGTCTATCTATTACTTGTCAAAAACTAAGACTGCCTTTCCACTTAGAGCCTCGCTCTATTTATACAATCGCATGGTGCACGGACCATGGGTAGGCTGACACACTTTACATTAAATTACATTATCTAAGGGTAGACAACCTTAGACTCTTGTGCTCCATGCCCACATTTTGCAGGGTCTTTACATTACGCTTGACCAAAACTCGAGCTTCAAGCCCCAAAAACATGCTATGGGGGGATCCACTGCCCAACAGTAAGTGATAGTACTGATGATGAATATGAATGTAATGGGCCAATCAGAGTAAGAGAGAAGAAGTCTTAAAGTAGAAGGAAGGATATACAACTATGTGCACAAAGGCCTAGAGTAGAGTTCGCATTTGAGTGTGAGGACCCCTGTGGCTAAGTGCATAGGGAAGTTGTGGGTCGATAAGGTTGAACTTGTTATAAATAAAGAAGATCGTGCAGAAATACATGTGTTATCTCTTTACTTCTATTTATATAAATGCACCTTATGTTATAATGAGTTTGTGAAATAATGATCTATTAATGCGTGACTTTACACGACTAATATTTTTATATGAATGCAATTACTGTTAATTGTTTACGCGAAGATAATCTTGTTGTATGTTGAGGTTATCAAACAATTAATCTAATCTAAATAGTTACTAGGTTATACGTAATCGTTGATGCACTTAAGTAGTGGATTCACCTATTCCAGATCCATAAAAGATAGTCGTAAGCATTCGCGGAGGTATAGAAGCTGAGTAAGGGGAGTTATATTGATAAGCCCTAAAGGCTTATCGATCTATGTGAAGGAAGATTTAGGGCATAAAACGACATCACACGCATCTCTAAGTGTGGAAAATGGGTTCCAACATCCCCCCATACTGCTTCGGGTGAGACTTTAGTCTGTGCTCCGCGGGTTGATGCCGAAAGGTCCAGTAGTGTAGGGATTTGTTTGGTGAAAATAACTCTGAACTTGGGTCAGGACCCATTAAGTCAAAACCTACGAGTGCTAAAGGGGACCCATCATATGCTCTAATTTAATGTGGGAAGCAGTGATCTCAGGGGATTCAAGTTTCTTTTGGACTGACTTTTGACATGATTCAAGTGGATGCCCCCTCATTAATTACACATCTATGTATGGTGAAGTTTCAAAAAATGAATGAAATCTAAAAGGCAATGATTGATGGTAGTGGCAGTTTTTCTTTGTCCAATTCAAATGTTATTAATCTTTAATCAGATGGGTCAATTACACTGAAGATGGAAAGTAGGATTTTTTGGTTAGTTCGATGAGTTTGCAAGACCTCTAGCACCGACATGGCAGAGAGAGACTACACAAGGTCATCAATAATGTTATAACTATAAGATGTCTTTGAATTATAAGCATCTCAACGTAATTCCCCTTTTAGCATTTTGGGAGAGGTTCAATAGGGGGGAATTACAATGTCAAAGGTGGCATAACTATAGCGTTAGTTTATGTCGAAGGATTTTTTTATGAAGGGGTTCCATAATCATGATCTCATGTTTATAAGAGAACATTTATCCCTGCCATGTAAATGTCACAATTTTCCATGTCATTAGAACTACCTCCATATTGGTTTTGATATGGTGAAGGGGTAGCCTGATGTTGTGTGGAGACTACTCCTTAGTGAGGGAAGATATTCTGCATTACTACAGATTGTTGGTTGGTTCTGCCTTACCCCCTCTCTCATGTGCTTTAAGTCGAGGAGTTGAAGGTAATTATGGGTGTAATGCCCATACTATCGACAAATAATGTAAGCATGGTTGGTTTGAAGACTCACATTCTTGTTTTAATTTTGTGGGTTATTTGCACTCTTATTCTAGTTTTGGTTTTGATTAGGGGGATTTCCCCTAGTCGACTCCTATGAAGGGTGATGGTGTTGGTTTCCTCCTTGTCCTTATTCTCCTTTTTTCTTATTCTTCCCTTTATTTTTGTTAGCATTTGGGCGGTTTGCAGTGTTGATCTATTTAAACAAGTGCACTGTTGAGGGAAGGAAGCTTGCACAAAATTAACCCTTGCATTTGTCTGAGTTGTGGGGTTAGTTTCTTAAGGTGTTGGGAAAGGATAGTAAGCATTCCTTTGACTTGGATTATTGTAGCTGGTTTGGGAGGTTGAAACAATCTCCATGGTACGTGAAGGTTACTAGTTACCCTGTATGGGGGAACACTAGATACCCTATCTGGGAGGGTTATGGGAGGGCATAGATTGGTTGGAGTAATAGCTAGTGTTATATGAGAATTGTGTTATGGGTGGCCCACCAAATTATTGGAAGTGAGGTTGACAGACATACACGTTTCTAGGGTGTTGGTAGGTACTTCAAGTTTTAGTTTAGGTAATGTTCCTAATTAAACCATCCATGAAATTTGATGCTCCTAATTTATCCCATCTAAATTACTGTAAGCAAGGACCATAAGGGAGTACAAATTAAATATACACTAACTGTGTGTAGATAAGCTCAAATTATTGATATTTACTAATGGCCTCTTCCTCTATCTGGGGCATGTATGTAGCCACATCTTTTGTAATTGGTTTCAAAATATATTTCAAAAGAAATTGAGGTGAAGGTATTTTGTTAGATTCACTTTATAGAGGCTACGAAACTTTCACCACTCAGGGACATGGTCTAAAATATGAGTGGAAGTTGTTTTCCTGAAGTGACTCAATAAATCCAATCTTGTATCATGACGAATAAGGAGCTGGAAGAAGGTGAGGTATGAGCTAGCTAAAGACTTGAAAGTTCCATGGGAACCTACGATCTCGCAGCACTCTCGCTTACATACCATTTTGTGGTAGGGCCTATAAGTGTGTGTTGAAATAGCCTTAGTTGAACTATGTCCTCCATGATGCTATTGGATGAACACCACAAATCGTAGTTCATAATGTGATTGGTAGAATCCTCCCCCTATTTTCCTTCAAACTTTGGAATATCATAAGGCAAATTCTTTGGAATCGGGGGCCATTGTTTATTGTGAGCAATGGGATCGTTTGTGAGCATGCTTAGATATGGAAGGTTTAAGGAAGATAAAACTGGGATTTAGTTGGTATTCACCGTCATAAAATGATTTTGAAATGCAATGTGTAATGGAGTCTCTTCTGGGAAAGTATGAGTGGGGCTGCTTGGAGGGGTAGTATGTGGACTCCCCTGATGGGTCGTGAAAGGCATATCTTGAGGAAGAAGGTTCTCGATCAATGCTCCTCTAGTAAAAAATGAACCAATCAAAGTGGGTCAATGGCATCTCCTATACTGAAAAGGCAAGAGACTAGGCACACCTCCTCATAATGGGGGAAGTTCCTAAAGGAAGCAAGAGGAACGGATAACTCTTGCTTCCCCTATGGTGACTTGTGGGTGTGTGTTACTTATGTGGTAAGGGAGGATTATTTGAATAAACCAAAATGAATCACATTCATAAAACAAAGTGAGAAATAAGTGGTTAATTTTCCATTTATCTATCTAATGTGTGAAATAATTAAAAAAAATGGTTTTTAAGGTTTATTGTGTATGATAAAGATCCCTAAGGACCTAAACTTCCCTTTCCACCAAAGTAGTAACTAGAATCTTGATATGACTCCTTAATAGGTTATTAGGGCAACGTCCCAAAAGTGCTGACGAAATTTCCAGTAACCTAGAACCAACCAAGGATGAGAGGGTTAAAATGGGGGGTATTGGGGCTACATCTCGAAAGAACTATTGACACTTCCAACAACCTTACCAAGATCACCCCATGTCTCAATGATCCCACACCTACACCTATAAGGAAAGATGCCCTAATTATTGGCCACGAAGTTACTTATGTCCAGTGGGAATAAGTGAATCACATTTTCTAGTTTCTAGGTTTGGATTTAATATCCCTACTATGCATCGGGAGACGACATGAAGGTATGTGAAATTCTGTCCTCTAGGTCTTACTGCCTTCATGATTTTCCTCTCATGTACCTGATTTGTCACTAGATGATGCAAGATTTTAAGCTCCCTAGAAGACAACTTGTATGTTTCAATGTGAAAAACAACCAACGATGACTTATGTGTTGCCTACCCTCGTGGTCCTAAGCTAAACTATAAATTATCTTGTGGCCCCTATGGGAAATTTAATGTGTTCAAATTATGGTTGCTTTTAGAGATTCTTGATTCAATTAGGGTGTGAAATGTAAGCTAAAGAAACTAAGCATAAAGTATCTAGAAATTGGATACCCTTTATACAAAGTTTAAGTTAGCTTAGTGAACTTGTGAGCATACAAAGTGTGAAGTGATGGATATGCAGTGATCCTTTAGAACTCCCCTAATTATACTATGTTATGCTTGTTCCTTGCAAGAAAATAAATAATTTGTGGATGATGAGCCACTTATGTTAGGTCCCTATAATACTAGTGATTACCCCATTACTATTGTATTTGTATCCCTTATTAATATTGTTGTGCCTCTATTGTCCCCATATTGTTATTACTGTGCCCCATAGAATCCCTCTATTGTTATTTTTGTGCCTTTATATTATTATTGTTAGGTCAGCTGGGTTATATTGTGACTCCTTAGACTCCTATATATAGAATGGAGATTTTTGAATCATAAAAGAATCATTCATTTGTGTAATGTAAAGGAGGATTCCCCCTCGAAGAGGCTGAATTCTAAGGAGTTGATCTATCTTTTCTATCTTTTTGTGAGCTGGTTTCATAACATTTGGTATCAATGCTTTGGATTCTAGGGTTTCGCTGCTCCAAATAGGTCATCATGGAATTTTCACTATAACTTTTTTTTTGTGACATTTCAGAAGCAAAAAAAAAACCCATTTGAGATGAAATCACACTGAACCTCGGTTCTAAATTTCAGAGCTTTTCGTGCTATATTTGCGGAGATATGATATGAGGAAGTTTGTCTTTTTGCAGATTCCTGAATTACATTCCAAACATGTGACCTGGGGAAATCGTCATAACATTCTCTCTGAGCATCAGATTGAAATTTTGTAAGAAGGTACAAAAAGACGACGAACTGTAGTTTCTTGTGTATATTTTTCAGAGCTAAAGGTCAAAACAGGGACACGTGGCACGTCGTACAAGTTTGCTCTACTGGACTAGTCTATAATCAGGTCACTATGGGATATTTGGCATAACTCTTCCTTGGAGAATCGAATTTGGATCAGACTGGTGGCATTGGAAAGAGAACATAGAGGGTGACTGCAGGTCACAATTTTAGAATTGGATGATCTAAAATTACAGAGATACATCAAAGGCAATATCGAGCTCCTACAAAGTGAAAAAAAGTGTGCAGATTTTTTTAAATTTTTGCTTAAGCTTGGCTTGAAAAAAGATTTTGAAGGAATTCAAAGGGCAAAGGAGAGCATTATTATTGGTAACTGATTCCCCAAGGAAAGAAAATGCAAACACCTAGTAAGCAACCTGAAATCTCTAGCATAACTCATGAAGAAGAGGAAGAAATGCTACATTATATATCAAAATTACAAGACCAAGTGCAACAAATGTCACTCTCACAAAAGCTAACAGAAGCTAAGATAAATGGCATGGAATCCAAGATAAAGGTCGTGGAAGCTAAGATGAATGGCGTGGAAGCTAAGATGGACAATTTGAAGATAGATTTGAAGATAGGCATGGCAGATTTGAAGACAGACTTGACAAATTTTCTACAAGAAATACTTACTAATGGTGAAAGGGTCGAGAAGGAAACTCATGATGCAAACAAAAGAAATGTTAATCATGATTTCATAGACTCTAATATTGGATTGAAGACCCACCATATTCCAAAAATAAATATGAGGAATTTTGATGGCAAGGATCCCGCAACATGGATATTACAGTTGGAGCAATTTTTCGATCTCAATAATGTGCAAAACACACAAAAGGTATGTATTGCAACTTTATATTTGGAACCAAATCAGTTTGTATGGTATCAATGGCTTCACTCTCATAAACAAATTATCACTTGGGAAATTTTTACGGAAGAATTGACAACACATTATGAGGATACAAAAAGCAACACTTTTTTTAGCCAATTGATAAGTCTCAAACAAAAGGGTTCAATAATGGAGCACATTGAGGAGTTCCAAAAGTTGAACATAAGGGAAAAAAATATTCCATAGGAGCATAAGATTGATGTGTTCATAGGGACTTTAAAGGATAATATCCAACATGATGTTCGCCTTTGGGAACCTAATTCATTAGAGAAGGCATTCAGGTTAGCAAGAAAAATGGAAAGCAAAATAATAACAACCAGGAAGCATACCACTCACAACTATAAATATGGAAGTGTTTTTTCCCCTAGCCTTCCACAACCTATAAGGTTGACACCACAACAATTAAAAGAAAAAAGGGAAAAAGGGATTTGTTATAGTTGTGATAGCAAATACATTAAAGATCATAAGTGTGCTGAGAAGAAATTATTCTACATAGATTGTGAAGAGGAAGAAGAAAAGGAGAAAGAAAGGTCAAAAGAAGAGGATATACTCCAGGAGAAAAACCTAGATAAAGAAGAAATGAATCCAACCATATCTTGTAATGCATTGGCTAGAATTACCACTCCTTAGACCATCAAGATAGAAGGACAAATCAAGAAGAAAAAGGTAACAATGTTGATTGATTCAAGAAGTACCCACAATTTTATTCATTGTAAGATATCAAAAGAATTGAATTACTTCCTACATCTAGCACCACAGTGTCAAGTGATGGTTACAAATGGAGGAACAATAAATTGCTGTAGAAAGTGCCATAATATCAAGTTATCCATGGGAGAATATGTATTGACTAGCCCAATGCTTTCCATTCCAATGGCAGGTGTTGATGTTGTACTAAGGAGTCCAGTGGCTACAATCCTTGGGTATAATAGCTTTTAATTTTCAAGAACTTTTCATGAAATTTTTTGCGGAAGGAAAGGAAGTAGAATTAAGGGGTATTGTATGGAAATCGGGAAAGATAATTAGCTCTAATGGTATGACAAAGTTTCTAAAAAAGAAACAAAGAGGTGTAATTGCACAATTATGTTCACTAGATGTTTCCACGTCGAAATCATCTATTTCTCTAGATCCCCAAAAAATCTTGGACAATCATTCCAAGGTATTTGAGACTCCCAAAGGTCTCCCACCTATTTGTGATCATGATCATACTATTCATCTAATTCCAGGAAGTTTTCCTCCAAACATTAGGCCATATCAATATCTCTATGCCCAAAAGAGTGAAATTGAACATATGGTTGCAAAAATGCTAGAGGTTGGTATAATTCAACCCAGCCAAACTTCTTTCTCTACTCCAGTAGTATTGGTGCATAAGAAGTATGGATCATGGTGCATGTGTCCAGATTATAGGGAGCTCAACAAGCTCACTATTAAAGATAAGTTTCCCATTCCTGTCA
>APFE031364617.1:1548-56772 GCA_000404065.3 Pinus taeda
GGCAACATCGGTCCATTCCATGGACCCATGTTGCCCCGGATTCCCCAAAAAAACGTCGTTTAGGGCCTCAAAACGGCTCCGGAAGTTCAGGACCCGAAAAACTGCTAAAAATAGTAAGTTGTGCTACAATTAAGGAAACTGAAAATGTTGAGAAAGACAATGGTGGGGGTCCAGGTGGACTTGACAGGTGGCCACCAATATCCACCTGGATCAGTTACACCAAAACCCGCAAGTGTTAGTAAACAGACACATCGCTAGTGTTAATCACATGCCACTAAACACACGGGAGCGTCGACCGTCTACATTGCCATTAACAGGGAGCCAACAATCTCCCCTCAACGCGAGAAAGATCTAAAAACTAATGGTGGTGTGGAAATCTAGAAAAATCTAGAAACTGTCATTAGTTCTAGATCATTCCAAATCTCCATCTCAATCACTTACAGGATTCTAGATCCTTTTGCCTCTATAAATTTGTAATTTCTCTGGCCAAGGAAAGCAAGCCAAGGCCCAAGCCTGTTATGTAATGCAAAGTGATTTATGTTCTCGAGTGATTGTTTTATTTATTTCGTTGTTTTTCACTGAGTAATATTGTTGTTTCTCCATTTATTTGTCTCTATTAATTATTCTTTGCTATTACCGTCTAAGTCTCTGAATATGAATCCATTATGAGTTATGTATGCTCTAATGTAACATTAAAATTAATTTAATTTACCGACAGGGATGGTGGTTAATTCTTTGCCATAGGATACCCTCTGAACACAAGGGATTAATCTAGAGGAACTGAAAATCTATGCTTTCATATCACACGGATTGTTGATGGGCTAGTATATTGTATAGGATGCCTTCTGAACAGAGACTGAACAGAAATAGATAAATGCAGAGTAATGAAAGAAATGGAAGGCAAAAGTGACATTTGGAAGAAAAAAAAGGCATATATATAGGTTGTTGTTTCAAAGTTCTGAAAAAATCAGAAAAGAGAAAAGTATAGAATCTGTGAAAGTGATTAATTTTATGAGGGATTATTTTCCACATTTTTACCATATTTTACTTAATAAATCTGATTTCCTATTAAAACTTCATAACTATACCTCACATATAAAGATGTTAACTTATCAAACTTGCCATGGACGAAACAGGCTTTCCCCATCTCAATTTTCAGAAGTTGATCACTCAACTGAAAATGCTTTCCGCAGCTCAATATGAAAAGATACTAACTGGACATTTCACAATTCAAAAAAATTGTAATATCAGTTCCGTAAATACGACCGTTAGCCACTGAAAAGTAAAATTAAAAACATAAAACAGTCCAAAGAATATTCAAAACAATTGAATCTCTTTAACAATGAATAGAGTAAATATGGTAATTATTACTTTAAATAGGCTATATATTTTTGAAAAATAATGGTAAATTTTGTTAAGATTTTGAAAAAATTTATCAATTTTTTTTGGAAATTCAAATTACAATATTCAAGCTTCACGATTTTGAGTGGTTAAGAAACAACTATATTTTAAATTTTGCATTTATTCCCAGTTTGACAAAACAAGTGGTCATATTCTCGGTTTGCAGTTGTCTATAATGAGACTTTTTGGAAGCTTTTCCTGTGGGTTTTTCCGGTCAAAATCCGGCAGCAATTTATTGGAATCGCAAGTTTGATAGCTAGTTTCTGCACAATCAAAAGCGTCCCAGGGGTTTTTCAAGGTGCTGAATCCAAATATGCAGTTAAAAAACCATTTTAAGTGCAACAAATCAAGATTTACCTTAATTTCTTCAGCCGGATTCCATCACCGAAATTTCCAAAAAGTCGCATTATAAACAACTCCGATTTGCAGTTAACATTTATCACTAGTTTTACAAGATAGATTTTTAAAAACACTGAATCTATTTCCACAGTTTAAAAGTAAATAAATAAAATAAATATTTCAAACACTCAAGCGGCCATATTTCTAAAAAAAAATTCTCACCAAATTTCACCCAAAAATTAACCATCAACTTTAAACAACTTCGTAATTATATAAAAGAAGCAGAGATTTCATACACAAAGAAACGACACCGCCTTCATACATCATTCATTCATTCAAGGGAGAGTGAATAGAGAAGATATATATGGACCGTGTCATCTCTTCTGCGCACGAAACACAGCGCGCCTTCTGAGGATCATCTCCTGCACGATGGCATACTCCTGGTATCATATATCTACAGATGATATATGCATACTCCTTGTATCCTTGTATGTATATATATAGTTGATATACACATGGGAATGTATGGATGGGTCACTCCATTCAGAAAGAAACGAAATTGGTGAGTAATAATGGTAAAACATGAGGATCATCTCCTGCACGATGGCATACTCCTTGTATCCTATATCTACAGCTGATATATGCATACTCTTTTATATAATAATATATATATATATTATATATATATAATACTCTGATTCCAATTAACATATATATATATGAGAGAGAATCTATGGATGGGTCATTCTATTTAGAAAGAAACGAAATTGGTGAGTCATAATGGTAAATCATGGGAATCGTCTCCTGCACGGCATACTTCTTGTATCATATAGGAAACTCTTATTTCCACTTTTATAGGAAAGTAATTGCACTCTGTAGATTAGGTAATAACAATGGCCTTCTTTATAGCACGTGGATCGAGCGTGAAAAGAGAACGAACGCTATTTACCTCTATCAGAGCGTAATTACTTTCCTCTGGACATGGAAATAAGAGTTTCCATATCATATATCTAAAGTTGTACTCCTTGTATTTTATATATATATTATAGATGATATATACAAACATTGGAATCTATAAACGGGTCGCTCCATTCGGAAAGAAACGAAATTGGTGAGTCATAATGGCAAATCATGGGAATCATCTCCTGCGCGAAGGCATACTCCTTGTATCATATATATATATAGATGATATATATACACACATTGGAATCTATGGGTGGGTCACTCCATTCAGAAAGAAACGAAATTGGTGAGTCATAATGTTAAATCAAAGGTGGCATCTGATTTGAATGGTTCATGTGCAGTCCATCCAACCTTGTGACCAGTAATTTCATCCTAACATAAATTTTAAATGCGTGAGTGGTTCACGATATTCCTCCACTATTGTTATTATGTCTCCCTACAGCTGCATAAAACGTTAATTTTGAAAGCGGATTGGTGTTTGTTTTCTTTTGTTTTTCTTTTAAATGTAAAGCCACGACATAACCAAATCAATTTGGGCAGGCACGGTTTAAATAAAGAAAGATAACAGAGTTATCAGTGATGACGAAATTTTAAATAATCTTCAAGGAGGAGAAAATTAATGCAAATTATATTAGGAAGCAAAGAAGCAGCGTGTATGTGAAATTGCATTTAAAAATAATAATAAATTTATTCCAAAATAATATGTTTTAATTAAGAAAAAGGAAAGATAGAATATAAATTTATTTGAAAAGAATATGTTTTAGTTAAGAAAAATGAAATATAGATTATTCTATAAGTATAGGATTGGTGTTTAAATGTAAAGAAAAAAGAGCAAAAAAAAATATGAATGATAAGAGAATTATATAGAAGAATATATGGAGTATAATCACTCAAAGAGTATTTATTTTGGAGTAGGGTTTTTAGAATTTTGATTTAATTATCAATAATTATTAAATGGATGATAGGGATTTAACTTCCACAAAATACTCTATAATATTATTAGTAGTATTCACAAATCAAAGGTTAATATTTATTTGCAAAGTACTTATGTCATTTTTCCAATTTAGTTAAATTGATTAATTTAAAAAATGTCATATTTGGATTTTTGGGTATGTGGTATTGATAAACATAGTTCAAAATGTTGTTACATGTTTTTTGTAAATGCATATATGTTTAACTTATATCTTAGTTCTTTTTATATTTAATAATAATAATAATTTAAATTAAATTTATAATTGATTTTTGTGATTTTTTTATTTTAACAATGTGAAATGTATCATGAAATAAGTGTTTTTATGTTTATGTAACACCCCCTCCTCCCAAGTCCACCCAAGCAACCAATCAGCTAGGGTAAACATGTGATGAGAGAGGTCACTATACGAGATTCAATCTCTTTGGTAACCTTAAGGAAATGGAATTGATGGAACACATCAAACAACCCATCCACATCAGCAACATCACTCCAAGAGACACGTCAGCCACTCAGACATCCTGCCCTAGGTCCCATTGATGTTTTAGGCCTTTTAACTCAAATTCGCTCTCATGGTATAGGCATGACAACGTCTAGCAACCCAAAGTCACTATCATGGGCCTATGTGCCAGCGACTATGGACTTTTTTCAGCAAACCTATGCCAGTAACCCCGAGATTTGAGCCACTTTCTACCCCAAATCTCGGCCTCTACTCAGAACTTGCTACAACCTTCAGAATCCATCAAAGGCATGATAATATACTGATAAATCAAAAATCAACCTCAGGATTAGGCCTGAGCATCCCCAACTGGCACTGAAATTTTGTCAAACACTTGACATCAATGCAACCTACAGGTCTAGGATACAAGGCGGAGCATAAATAACAGAAAGAACTTATGAAACATAACCATAAGTATCACCTCCTTCTCCATTGAACTATCATATCATCAATTAGGTCTTGCGTCCATCCATTTAACAATTACAAGTAAATACATGAAATAACCGAGACATGAACCAATCATTTAACCATGCTTATAACCAGTATAAAACCATATAAATAACAGAGATATGGAAACAATTAAATCCACATATAAACCAATGTAAAAGTAAGAGAACTTAGCTTTTATTAATAATAAGAAAATCCGACCAGGTTCGGGACTTCCACGTACCACCTAACCATAGACATGGTTGAACAAAATATCTATTTCAGCCAGTCATCCCTGTTTCATATTCAAAGCATGAATGTGGGATCTCATAGAACAAAAAATCCAAGAACAACCAAGGGAATCTAGAGGTTAAACCACCTCCACCTCACCAAACCATGATCACATCAATACCGATGCTCTGATCACAATCGAACCAAACTTGGAATGCCATCCGAAATCCATCACTATCCCTGAGGAGTTTTTCACCCCCTTGTCTCTCATGCTTTACAGCAATCCAATCCCAGATCATTAGGCCATAAATCGATATGAGTCTCTCAAGCTTTACCGCAATCCAAACCTGGATCACTAGGCCCTAAACCGAGACTTCTTCCTCAGGCTTTACCGTGTATCTCACCAAAATTGGTCAAGGGATTCCTAGTCCTTTGGGAATGAACCTTGAGACCACCTCCACCCTGGATTCCAAAATCCATCCAGCAAACCAAAGCTCAAAACTGAGATAAACATCCCAACATTCCATGGCATCCAAAAAAAGGCAAGGCTAGGTTGAAAACCACTGTTATAGCCCAGCAAAGCCATGCCACTGACAGCAAGATAACCATACACCAACATGCAATGCCGTGCATGTCGAAAACAACTAGGAAATAACATATGCAAAAGGTTACCTACAAGTATTCATGTTGAAGTTGCTTGATCTGGTTGTCCATTCCTTGATCCTTGTTTTCCTTCCTTTCCTTTTGTTTGCTTTTCCTTCCTTGATCCAAAGCTAGAGTTCTTCCAAGAAAACTTTGATTGACCAAGAGTGAGAAAGAGAGAGAGAATAATGAGAGAGCTCCAAACTTGAACTGACGAAATGTTAGCAAAATCTTGCAATTGATCATCATAAGCCTTTTTATTAATGAGGCCTCTATTTTCTTCATTTTTGTTATTTTCCTTCAATTTTCTCCTCACATGCAACCTATGACCTT
Source organism: Pinus taeda (assembly GCA_000404065.3). NCBI lineage: Eukaryota > Viridiplantae > Streptophyta > Pinopsida > Pinales > Pinaceae > Pinus > Pinus taeda. The sequence continues at coordinate 7,353 of APFE031364617.1, forward strand.
TCACTTTACTTTTCTCCTAATTTCCTCTATTTTCATAAATAAATGTGCCAAAAATGCCTTTTTGCCTTTGAATTCCTTTGTCTTAGCCTTTGCCATTTTTCCTTAGCCAAAACACACATCCAGTAATGCCCACTAGGATATATTTTCCCAACATTTAGCTTGGAATAAGTGTCCCTTAACCATGGTCTTATTTTTCCTTTATTAACTTTTATTACATGAAGTTTTCACCAAGGATGTTACAAAACCTTCCCCCTTGGGGAACACCATCCTCGGTTTTAAACCACACCAAGACCTCTACAAAACTATTGAAAAGAAAAATTACTACCCATGGAGCTTTATAACTTAACTCATTGCAGTATTTACAACGAAAGACCTGCTGAAAAGAAAAACATCATGACAACATGACAATATAACAACCATAATAATATGACAACCATACCACTTATTGGAGCTTTATAACTTAGCTCATGGTGCTATTTACATCCGTATACATATACATACATATACCATAACATCAGTAAAAACATATGCCAACATCAAACCAAAATTGCTTTGCCTCAATCGACAAATAATGAAGGATATAGGGCCCGTATCTGATCCGCCATTTCCCATGTAGCTTCATTGGGCCCAAAGTGCTTCCACTGCACTTTAACTTTCTCTATGGCTTTGTTCCTAAGCATGAAATGTTTCCGCTGCAATATGCACTGAGGCTTTGGTTGGAATGCTCCTTCTTGCTCCACCTGCAATAAAAACCAATCAATAACATGATCAGCATCCTTTATATACTTATTAAGCAATGAAATATGGAAAACATCATGGAATTTCATTGTTGGAGGCAGTGCAATTCGATATGCCATTGGTCCAATCCTCTCAAGGATCTCAAAAGGTTTACATACCATGGTGCCAACTTGGCACATGAACCAATCCTTAAAGAGCTTTTCTTGGGCTTGATGTGAAAATACACATGCTCCTCAACCTAAGACTCCTTGAATACCATGTGATGATCCACATAGCTCTTCTGTCTATCATGTGCTTCCTTTAGATTCTTCTTTATAACCTGCATTTCTTTCTCTCTGTCTGTCAACATGTTCATGCAATAAGTACCATGTTCATTGGATCACTCCAGCTAATGGTGTGTTACAACTCTGCCCATACAATGCCTTGAAAGGAATCATCCTCAATTACTCCTAATAACCATAACTAAACTAATGGAAGATAATCCTCACATTTATTTTGTTGGTGCATCACATGCATCCTCAACATATCCTCCAAGATTTTGTTGACCCTCTCTATCTGCAGATGATAAGTTGTGATGAAGGCCAACTCTGTGCCCAATCATGCAAATATCTCCTTCCAAAAATTGGAAGTGAACTTCGCATTCCTATTCAACACAATCTTCTTTGGAACACCATGTAATCTCACTATCTCTCTGATGAACACCTATGCTACCTCACTAGTTGAATGTGTAGTCTTTACTAGAATGAAGTGAGTTACCTTACTCAACCTGTCAATCACGACCATAATAGAATAATGTTGCTTTATTGTCCTCAAAACACCTGTAATGAAATCCATGGAAATTACCTCCCATTTCTATTATGGAATCACTATAGGTTGTAGTAAACCACCTGTATGCTTACATTCTGCCTTTACCTGCTGACAATCTAGGCATCTAGCCATGAACTCTACCACTTTCTTCTTCAAATTCGGCCAATAGTAGAACTTCTTCATCGTTGTCAAAATATTTTGATATCCTAGATGATCCGAGTATGGCTTGGCATGATACTCCCTCAAGATAATCTTCTTGAGCATACTGCAATTCAACACATAGATCCTGTCTCTAAGTCTCACCAAACCATCTGTCGTGAGATGATACTCTGCATCTTGATCACCTGTACCTGTACCTGCGCTCTTCTATAATTTGTGCATAATCTCCGTGTATTTGTCATCCCACTGTCCTACCTGCAATATCCTATCCTATAACTTTGTCCCATAAGAGCTCATAGATGCTATATGATTTACATGTACCTTTCTGCTAAGAGCATCTGCAACTTGATTCTCCTTCCCTTTGATGTATCTGATCTCAAAGTCGAACTCACTAAGGGTAGCCAACCATCTAACTTGCTTGGCATTTAGATTCGGCTGATCAAACAAATATCTCAACCCACTATGATTGATCATCAATGTAAACGTCTTGTCAAGAAAATAGTGCCTCCACATATTCAATGCATGTATAATCATCGCTAGCTCAGATCATGCATTGGATAGTTTTGTTCATGCTCATTCAGTTTCTGTGACTCATAGCATGGTACCTGTCCTTCTTACATGAGAACTCCACTAAGTCCTCTCTTGCAAGCATCTATACACACTAAAAAGTCCTTCTTTGAATCTATAATCTTTAGCACTGGTGCATGTGTCAACAACTACTTAAGCTCCTTAAAACTAGCCTCACATTCTTCTATCCATTCATACTTCTTGCCTTTCCATTGTAATTATGTGATAGGATATGAAATGTGTGAGAAGTTCTTGATGAACCTCCTATAGAACTTTCCAATCCCATAAATGATCTCACCTCATCCACATTCTTAGGAGATGCCCACTCCATGATGGCCCTTATCTTTTCTGGATCCATTACTATGTCATCCTTGGAGACAACATGCCCCAAGTAATGTACCTCCGTTTGAAAGAAGCTGCACTTGCTAAGTTTAGCATACAATTGGTGTTCTCTTAGCAATCTCAACATTGCTGCTAAATGCTTGGCATGTTCTTCCTCATTCTTAGAATATACTAGTATGTCATCAATGAATACAATACCAAACTTGTCCAAATAAGGATGCAACACACTATTCATCAAATGCATAAATGTAGTTAAAGAATTATTCAAATAGATTGGAACAACAAAAAACTCATAATCCCCATACCTGGTTCTGAACGCAATCTTGAATATATCCTCTTCCTTGATGCGTACCTGATGGTATCCCGATCTCAAGTCGATCTTAGAGAACATTGTTGATCCCTTCAACTGATCAAGCAAATCATCAATCCTCACCAATAGATACCTGTTATTTATCGTTACTTTGTTCAACTACCTGTAGTCAATGCACAATCTAAGAGTACCATATTTCTTCTTCGTGAACAACACAGGTGCACCCCAAGGTGATACACTCGGCCTAATGTACCCCTTGTTCAACATTTCCTTTAGCTGTATCTTTAACTCAACCAACTCAGGTGTGCTCATCCTGTAAGGTTTCTTTGATGATGGGGTTGCCCCTAACACCAACTCAATAGAAAAGTCTACCCTCCCTGTGAGGCGATAACTTTGTAATTCCCTCAAGAAATACATCCTGAAACTGCTGCAAAGCTGGTACCTGCTTAGCACATCTACATCCTCAACTTATTTACTCTTTTCATAAATGTGTACTGCAAACATCACACAACCTTTTCTGCAACTACACTTATCTTGCATAGCGGTAACCATCCTCACTGATTTAGGCTTCTTCTTCCCCTGCAAAGTACTCTTTTCCCCACTATCATACACACACTCAATTTCCTTTTCAAAGCAATCCAATTTGGTTCTGTGAAGGTATAGCCAATCCATACCCAAAATCATACTATATGAACACAATGGAAATACATTCAAATGTGTTGTTGTAGGCATGCCATTTAACTCAAATGCATAAGATCTTACCCAATGGTGAACTTACTTCTTTGTACATGTAGCCAACTATACCTACCAAGATTTTGCATGCACTTCTTTTCTCAAACCACACTTCACCACTAGGTTAGGATTAATATAGCTATATTTAGATCTGGGATCAATCAAAATAGAAACAACTTGATCACAAATCTTAGTGTCCATTTCAATGATCGACGCCTAATATTTTCCTCAACTACATAGATCCGAGGAATGCAATAACCAACATCACCAACCATATGTTCCTCCTGAGCATTGTAAATCTGGTGTTTACCACCACTCTTATACTGCAGACAATCCCTCTTACGATGATCCTTACCACATATCCAACACTGCAATGGTTCCCTACCACCGCCTCTAGCTTGTTGCTCTCCACGTCCCTTCTCAGCTATATTGAATCTCTTGTAAGGAACTACATTTTCTTTCTCACTTGCATCTTGAGGTATTCCTCTGTTTGGTGTCCATTTTCCTTTAGCTTTATCATTTCTTTTCAAGTCATTATTAGGCTCAAATTTGTGCTTCGACTACTCATAACAATGCTTCAACTTTCACATCGCCTCCTCCAACGATCTAGGCTCATCGAACTCAATCTGGTATTTGTATGCAACTGGCAGTCCACTGATAAATCTTTGAACCTTGGCCTTCTCCTCCCTGAGGTAAGGCACATATCTCAACAACTCCAAAAATCTGTTAGTATACTCATCATCTGTCATAGAACGCATCTTCAACTCATAAAACTCCATAGCTCTGTCATCATAGTACCTCTCAAACAAGTACTTTTTCTTGAAGAGCCTTTCAAATGCATGCCAATTCAAATTCTCTTCATGTATACCTTTAATATTCTTCACTATTCCCACCAAATATCTGCTTTACCTTTGAGACTGAAAATGGGTATCTTTGCTTTCATGTTTTCTAAATAATCATTGAATCGGATGAATTTCTTCATACCAAGAAACCATACTTCTGCATCCTTTGATTTCTTCATCTCTCCATCAAAGGTAGGTGGCTTTTCATTCTTAAACTCATCCAAAAAGTATCACCTATCACTCCTCCTATAAGGATGATAACGATGACGATCATGATGTCTATCAGAACCAGAATTGGAATAGTACTTGTGTTGATCACCTCTCCTATATGGAGCGTCCATTAGCCAGCCCTCTTTGATCATGTCCAATCTATCTGACCTATGTCTACTAGGAGACCTACTGCGATATTCCCCATTAGTTTTTTCCTCATGTCCATGGTTGATCCAAAGTGGTCCTTGTCATTGCAAATCTAACAAACTCTGAAGTAGTATCGCATTCGCCTCTGCTTGTTTCTCTTGTGCCTGCATGATTTTGTCATTGTCTGCTTTGCAAACCCTTATTTCTTCTTTTGGGCTTCTCAATGTGTCTACCAAGTCAAAATATTGCCCCACACCACACTTACCATCGGATGCGTAGGGAGATTCTATGTATTCTACCATCTTGCTAGCCATCTAATATATTTCCTGCAAGGCATACTATAATAGCTAAACCAAATCACAATAAACCAATGTACCTTAGCATAATTCAAGGAGGATATCTTATCTACAAGATCATAAAATCAGCGTGATACATGTATAACATAATCATAACATCGTATAGACATATATCAAATAAGTGTATCAACCCATAAAGATCATTCTAAATAGGGTCTAGTCATCAATGCAAGGTCATATCAACAATGCATGTTATGACCTCATGCATGACAACAACCATTACTCCATTGCACACACTGCCACATGAAACTATCAACATGGATAAGCAATTCCTAATCAAATACACATATGTATGAACGTGTGTAGTCAAGCATAAGCGATCAATTCTTGTAATCAACCTACAAGACTGATACATGTAATCAAAACATTCAAGAGTGCACCTGACATACAAGGATGTAGTCCAACGACATATTATCAACATGTAAGTGATATCATTAAGGGAATTTTGAGGTCTAAAATGGGCCTCCTAAGAAAAATGTACAACTAAAATCAACTTTATTAGAACCAATAGGATTCAAGATGATGATGTCAACCATGGGGAAATGATTCACCAGTTTTGGAGTAAAAAGGTTAAAATAGTAAAAAATAATAAAATAATAAAACTATTTTTTCAACTCATATTTTCAACTTATCTTCCTAAGGTTTTACTCAAATTTCAGGCAGGATTACTCATTGGATGCAAAATTTAATTCTTCATCCAAAGAGTACTAATGTTGCTACATGAAAAATGAGAAATACATGAAAAAACGTGATTGCAATCACGTTTTCATGTATTTCTAATTTTTCATGTAGTATGGTCCATCGAAAATATGCAACATGGTACTCCTCGGATGAGGAATCAAATTTTTCATCGAACGAGTGTTTCTGCTCGAAATTTGAGTAAACTCATAGGGAGATAACTTGAAAATACGAGTTTAAAAAAAAAAAAAAAAAGTTTTTTCATTTTTCTCTCTCAAATTTGATGATGTAATCTAATCTTATTTTATTATTTCCACTATTATTTTATAGTTTCCTTAGGAGGCCCATTTTAGACCTCAAAATTCCCCTAATGAACCATATGCAACCAGTCATATACTTCCGACGATGAATTCCACAAAATCACATCGAGCTCCTCATGACAACCTTACTACAATCATGATCAACATGATGCCATGCAACAAGTAAATGGAATGCAAGTGTAAGAGACACACATGCAACTGACATGCATGCATGACCAAGCACCTTCACCCAAAGAGAGCACAACCACACTTTGAGAACAATCTATAAAACCGCCTCCTTGGTAACCTTAAGGAAATGGAATCGATTGAACACATCAAACAACCCATCCACATCAGCAATATTACCCTTAAGAGACATGTCAGCCACTTAGACATCCTACCCCTAGGTCCCATTCATGTTTTAAGCCTTTTAACTCAAATTCGCTCTCATGTTATAGGCATGACAACATTTGGAAACCCAAATTCACTCTCATAGGTCTATGCATCAGTGACTATGGACTTTTCTCAACAGTCCTATACCAACAACCCCGATATTTGAGCCACTTTTCTATCCTACAATCCTGGACTCCCCCTGGAACTTTCTACAACCTTCAAAATCCATTAAAGACATAATAACAATGCTGATAAATCAAAAATCAACCTCATAACTAGGCCTTAGCATCCCCAACTGGGACTGACATTTTGTCAAACACTTGGTATCGTTGCAACCTACAGGCCTAAGATACAACACAGAGCATAAATGACTGAAATAACTTATGAAACATAACCAGAAGGTTCACCTCCTTCTCCATTGAACTATCATATCATCAATTAGGTCTTGCATCCATCCATTTAACAATTACAAGTAAATACATGAAATAACCATTGCATGAATCAATCATTTAACCATGCTTATAACCAACATAAAACCATATAAATATCAGAGATATGACATTCATTAAATCCACATATAAACCAGTGAAAAAGTAAGATAAATTAGCTTTTATTAACCATAGGCAAATTCAACCAGGTTCAGGACTTCCACGTACCACCCGACCATAGACATGGTTGAACCAAATCTCTCTTTCATCTAGTCACCCCCGTGCCATATTCCAAGCATGAATGTGGGATCTCATAGACCAACCAAGGGAATCCAGAAGTTAAACCACCTCCACCCTTACCAAACCGTGATCACACCAAAATTGGTGCTCCGATCACAACTACACTGAACTTTGAATTCTATACGAAATCCAACACTATCCTTATGGAATTTTCCATCTCCTTGTCTTCCAGTATTTCTGCAATCTAACGCCGAAGCACTTGGCCCTAACTCAAGGCCAGTTTCTTGAGATTTACCATAATCCAAACCTGGATCACTAGGACCTAAACCAAGACTTCCCCCTTAGGCTTTACCATGTATTCCACCAAAATCGGTCAAGGGATTCCTAGGCCTTTGGGAATGAACCTTGAGACCACCTTTGCCTCAGATTTCGAAATCCATCTAGCAAACCAAAGCTCAAAACTAAGATAAACATCCCAACGTACCATGCCATGCAGAAAAAGGCAAGGCTAGGTTGAAAACCACTACCATAATCCAGTAAAACCATGCCACTGATAGCAAGAGAACCATACACCAATATAAAAAGCCATTCATGTCTAAACCCGCTAGGAAATCACACATGTAAAAGGTTACCTGCAAGTATTCCTATTGAAGTTGCTTGATGCTGCTTTCCTTTCCTCGATCCCTGATTTCCTTCCTTTCCTTTTTCTTGTTTTCCTTCCTTGATCCAAAGCTAGAGTGCTTCCAAGAAAACTCTAAGTGGCGAAGAGTGAGAGAGAGAGAATAATAATAGAGCTCCAAACTTGAACTGCCAAAAGGTTAGCAAAATCTTGCCCACTGATCCTCAGAATCCTTTTTATTAATGAGGCCTCTATTTTCGTCATTTTCCATTATTTTCCTTCAATTTCCTCCTCACATGAAACTTGTGACCTTTCACCTTACTTTTCTCCTAATTTCTTTTATTTTCATAAATAAATGTGCTAAAAATGCCTTTTTGCCTCTTAATGCCTTTGCCTTAGCCATTGCCAATTTTCCTTAGCCAAAAGACACATCCATTGATGCCCATTGGGATATCTTTGCCCAAAATTAAGCTTGGAATAAGTGTCCCTTAACCGTGGTCTTATTTTGCCTTCATTAACTTTTAATACATGAACTTTTCACCAGGGTTGTCACAGTTTATCACAAATTCATGCTTATTAGCATTTATTAGTATTTTATTTATATGGTTTTGTAAAAAAATTAAAACATAATTAAGGGTAGTTTGAAGTTATATTGTTATTGAATTTTTATAGTTAATAGTATCGTAACTATATAATTTTATTAGCTAGTAAACATTGATAGGTATCAATACATTATAAGTTTATCATCAATACCCTTATCTCATTTTATCTCTCACATTGTTATGATTCATTTTTTTTTTCAAGTTAAAATTTGTATTACCTCTTAAATTCAAGATGCATCATTAATAGACCATTTGTCAAAAATAGACCGGCCTCAATCTGCAACAAGGAAAACTAGATTTGTTGGCCAATAGAAAAAAGAGACAGATCTTCATAAAAAAAAGACTGCAATCGATCACAACAGTGTTGATATATATATATATATATATATATAATAATATATATATATATATATATATATAATATATATATTTATATATATATAATAATAAATATATATATATATATATATGCATTAATGTAAAACTATAATAATAATAAATAATGATTAATTAGTAACTAGTTAATGAAAAGGTATGTCCCTAAGGACATAATCCTTGGTGAAGAGGTACATTCCTAAGGTATATAAGTAGGCCCTCACCCTCATTGTAAATATAGCTTATCAATTATTTTATACAATATTCAATATACAATTACTTGTCCTACCATGGATGTTTACATCTTTGAAGTGTTTTGAAGATTACTTTGTTGTGTATAGGAACCTTGTTTGTTACATTAATATCAAAGTCATGTTTTCCAATCCCAACCATTGGCCATTAAATTTTTCGTCAACGTAGTTGTCATCACGATAAGGCATTTCACTATAAGAGTTTGGAGTTTCTCCAATTCATCAATTGGCCTTTGGCCATATTAAAGAAAAAATAAATAAATAAAAAGAGAGAAAAATATATTAAAAAAAATTGTAAAGCTATTTAAAAATAAAAACAAAAAGACAAAAATATTTAAAAATTAAAAATTAAAATAAAATAAAATAAATCAAAAATTGAAAAAAAAACAAAAAACAAAAAAGAACTATAAAAATAATCAAAACAACAACAAAATAAAAATAAAAAAATCACTTACCTTCCATTCAGTCCGCTCATTCGCTTTTTGCAGCAACCGACATCATCATCTACTACCAAATCCAGTCCCCACATCTGTCAAATATCTCTCCATGAAGAGATTGCGCTCTCAGTTGTCACAATTCCATTCACACTGCCACTTTCCACTTGTCACAACCTTTCTTTCACAGCACGCCACCACTTCCCTTCAACCACTACTCTCGTCTACAACCACCGAGCTCCCCGCTGAACACACCAACCACCATTTCCTTTGAAAACACATCCATTGTTTCCCTGCATACATGTCTCCCTTCCCTTCTACATTGTGTGTCTGCCACCTCTACCTCCCTTAACTGTTGACTGGGTGCTCGACAACAACCAACTCAAGCATCCACTCATTGTCATCAGAACCACCTACGTCATTGCCATCTTATGTGCATCCATGCTATTGGAGCCCCAATCTCGTGGCAATCATCATAGCTTTGTTTGAGTTGTCTGAATCCTTCAGCCGCACAACTCACCCAACAATGTAGCCATTCAACCACAGTCGTATTTTTTTTTTTTTTTTGCTAAGTGATATTTCTTTGCCCTGCCAATGGATACTTATGTGTGTCAGCATTGTCTGATTATCACTACCCCTGAAATTTGTATTAACTCTACAATTCAAGATGCATCATTGATAGACCATTTGTCAAAAATAGAACAGCCTCAATCCGCAACAAGGAAAACCAGATTTGTTGGCCGATAGAAAAAAAAGGCCAAGATTCATTAAAACAAATTGCAATTGATCACAACAGTGTCATTACATGACAAAACTACTAGATAAAACAAAGTAATCATAGAAAAACATACTCATGGATATGAAGATCTCATAAGAGCAAGGCCCCTTTCACTTGTATCGACTAGTACAAATGGCTTGAGCTCACATTGGAGGTGACTCTCCAAGTGGGCCAAGCGGGCATCCAATCTCTAGAGGGAAGACCTCTAATAACATTGAACTCTTTGAATATCATTCATGGAGGAAATGATATCATTCATATATTCATGTTTTCCCTTCAGAACTTTGCTTAACAGGGTCTCGAGTTGCCAATGTAACGTGATGGAATGGTGGTATTGGTTCCTTCATCCCTTGGTATAACTAGAGTCAAAAAGCCAGTTGAAGACCTCCTCCATAATTCTTGTAGTTGAATATTCCTGGCGGTCATTAGTAGTATAGATATCCAACTGTTGAATCTCCTCCTGAATGCTAGGAGAAGTTTCTAAGTGATAAATGGTCATTTCTTCTTAGGTCTGGGTCTAAGCAAGTGACTAGGCTTGTTGACCATGCCTTCCAGCCCCTCTATGGCCTTTGTGACTACACATCCTCTAATGAGGAATTATGATCAAGGAGAAAGGATACCAAACATAGAACCAAGGCCACAACGCACTTCCCCATAATGAAAAATAATCAATATATGCCCCCTGCAGCGCACCCCCCCGAGTTGATTGTAAACCAGTAATAGAAACAATAACAGAGGCCCATGAACCCCCTGAGGCAACAACTAACCAAAATATAGTTGATGCAGAGAGACTCAAACAAAACTAAACACCAAATAACCAAGAAGTCGTGGGAAGAATGTTGTAGAACAAGGTTGAATCAAATATCCAAACATCAACAGAATTAAGCCATATTAGCCCCTCCAAGTGAGAGATAGGACCAAACTTGGAAAATGAGAGAGGAAACACTAATAACCCCAAGGCCTTGAAACCCAATAAACCTGGATAAGATGAGATACTTTCATAAGGGAAACCATAAAATAACCATCCAAGGATCCATAGAAGGAAAGAAATTCAAGTAGAATATAATGAACCATTACTCATAAGATGCCACCCACGAATGTCAGGACCAACAAAATACATAACATTACTTGCTAACTGGGGCCACCGGTAATCATCACTATACCATGTAAATGACCCCATGCAATCTCATTAGGAAAAGCCCTGAAACCTTTAGGACCTGGTGCAACAATCCCTCCCACTCTCACGAATGGATAACATGAGACACCAGGTGAATAGGAGAAACTAAATGTTGGCATCGATCATTGCCTTTGTTTTCCCATTAGCAAGTGACCCTTGCACTGTAAAAATTTGAGTCTCATTCCATTGTTCAAGAAAGAGATTTATGTTTGTAGACCTCATAGTGGAAAGCAAGAGGAAAATTAATCCCACCTGTGATAAGGGTGCTCTTCAAACTTGGTATAAAAACCAATCTCCAAGCATAAGAAAAACGAGTCGAGGGTCCTGTGAAGGATAAACCATTACTCCATGGAAAATAAAGCCTTTCATTCTTACTTGCATGGGAGGGGTTCACCATGCCACCCCAACCCCCCCCCCTTCACTGCAGTGGGAGGCGACAAGGTTGCAAGCACCACTCCCAACCTCCGTTGTCAGTTATCGTGGCACCTTAATTGGGGGTATGATTAAAAAAATAAAAATAAAAATAATTTTATTATAATTTTATTTTAAAATATTATTATCTCTGAAATGGGTTAATATATGATATAAACATATATAAATAACAAAACATAATTTAATATTTTTAACCATGGAGATTCACCTCCACTTTACCGTTAAGATCCATCGAGATTCACCTCCAATTTACCATGAATATTCTTAACGTGTACATATGGTTTGTTACATTACCATGGATTATTAATACCACATGCCCAAAAAACCATAGTTCATTTCACATTCAAAATATTTTATTACATTGATACATTGTTTATTTTGTAAGAGGGCTTTGAGAATCACATGGAGTTGTAAATAGGTTTTCTTACCATACCATGGCTTATTAATACCACATGAACAAAAAACCATAACTCATTTAACTATAAAATATTTCATGTGTCTTTGTCTCCTTGTGGGACAACCGAGTGGTTGGTACAACCACCCAATTTCAAATCCCATGGGAGACATCTTTGGCCCATTGTAATAAACCTCAAGGAGTGTGCTCCCCCACTATCAGGGCCTAGAGTTAGGCATTCCTTTAACATAGGTTCATGTCATGGGAGACATCCCCATCACATGATTGCAATGAAAATGTCAAAAGAAATGTGAAGAAAGAGATTATTGGGCAAGGGTGTGACTACATGAGCTGTCAAAAAAATGGCACTTATGGTCTCCATTCGGTGCATGTGGAAATATTGGTGGCATGATGGATGTGGGTGGTTGAGCACCCGACTTTCCCTAATGATGAGTGAGGAGGACCAAGACAACACCATGGGGAGTAGCATGGACACCCTAAGACATAGAATAAAATGCCCCTAGACAAGCAACCAAGTAGTGTACGAGGTTATCTGCGGATGAGTTAGACCATATATGGGGCACCTCTGTGGAATTATCGTGGGTTGAGTCCCCAATATAAGTGAACTAAAATTTGGCATCACTAGACAAGATAAGTTTGATGAGAAAACATTTGGTGTTAGTTGATATGACTTGGGCAAGATGAGCTCAAGGTGACCAAGAGAAGATGAGCCAGGAATGTTGGAAAAAACAAAATAAGTCAATGACACTAGAGATAAGACAAACTGAAGGTGTTGTTGGAAATACTGAGAGGGGAGAGAGGGGGGGTGTGAACCAATATTTCACTAATTCTTCCAATTTAGTATCATAATCATTTAGCAATCATAACATATCAAAATTACATAAGATTTAAATTAAAAAATTATTTATTTTTTAGGGAAACTACAACTTCTAGTTTACCAGAGACAACTAGAAGCACCAAACCCCAAGTTTACTAGCTCCCACTAGAAGGAGGCGACAACCTATTGAAGGAAGCTACAACTTCCTTTTATAGAACCACACTGTCGCCCTTAACAATAATAGATAAAGAAATAAATCTTGGGCTCTCGTACGAAAAATAATGACCCAATTACAACAATATAAATGTTGTCAACTTCTATCAACACGTGCTCAAATTATGGTCTACAAAACTCTTTCAAATTTCTCAAAGTGTCATTGTCTTGTTGTTGCAAAGATCATACTTCAATACTGCTTCTTAAACATTGTTCATTAACTATAGTACTGAAATGTGTCAAGGAAACTCATACCATTTGTTGGGTCTCCTTTTTTATGCCTTTAATACCCCATATTGTCCTCTATTTTTGACCAACTGTACCTCAAACCTATTCACCACTTGCCTATCTTCTTCAAGAACATAACTTTTAGCATCCTTGTGTGTCTCTGAGGTAATTTATATTTAAAGCATGGTTTTTATGATTTCTTGTTAGTATGAATAGAATAATTGATTCCTTACATTCTATAATTATTTGGATTGGCTTAAATAGATTTTAAGACTCGGTTCTTGTTTGTCCAGCACCAATATATCCATCTAGTACCAACCATGTTCGTTCGGTATTTTTCCTCATCTGGTACCTACATTTTTCCTATGTTGAATGTGTTCATCTGGTACCATACCTAATTTCTCAGCTTTCGATGTTTCGAGTGAGCTACTTCCGATGAGGCCAAGGGAACTAATGGTCAAAGCATCATCTTTTTATGGAAAATAAAGATACACTTCATCCTCATGCACTATGTGTCATGAGGATGAATCCAAATATGTGAAAGAAAGTGACGATGGATTGATCGTAATATTTACACGATGATTTGACAATATCCTTAAGCTTTGTATGTAACAACCATCCCTCTATCATATAAGGCGCATAGATGATAAGTGATATACAGATATTTAGAAAGTATTGTTATGTTGGAGATCTAACTAGCAAATAGCTTTGTAAACCTTTTCTGAAATCAATGGTATGAGGATTAGTTGATAAGTTTGTTGTTTTAATAGAGTCTTTAGTTTTGTAGTTCTCTCAGCTTTCCTTGTTATCTCGACAAGGGACCACCGAAGCCATCAAGGTAAGTTTTTATTATAATTATTGTGAATATAGCTTGGTTTGTGTGTGAAGAATGACTAAGTGTTATGATTCGATTTCAAAACATTTGGTGTGATTTCAGTTCTATTTTATGTGAGTAATCTGTTTGAGAGTGTGTAATATAAGTCTGGAGCTATTAGTTTCTGAGTAAGGATTCATTATTTTTGTGAATACAAACTTTGTTTCTTGGGCTATATGTTTAATTGTTGATTTCTATTTTGAGGAGGAGGAAAAGTTAAGGTAAGAGATCTCGCCATTCACCTACATGTGTTGTTAAATGAAGACTCTTGTTATACCTAACATTTCTTGTATAAGAATGCATAGCTTCCTTTAGAACTAGTTAAATTAGGAACGATTTATTTCCTTGATATTTGAGTGCAGTGAGTTAATTTCAGTTCAGTAATTGAAACAAGTTGCTACAAAACATATTTGAATCCATATTTTATTTCATGAGCTTGTAAATGGACAAACCCATTAGTTGAGCAAGAACCTTTAGATCACATGCTTGTTGAGATTCTATTTATGAGTTTTTCTTTTTGATCTTTAAGTTGTGTGAGGAGGATAGATTTAAAATTGTAAAATGGAGTATTGGTTTTGAGTGCTTCTTATCTAGGCTATACTCATCAAACATAAGAACTTATCTATTATCAGCACATATAGTGAATCATCTCTAATGATTACGATTCCCTAGTTGATAATTTAATTTGTGGCGATATATCATTCATATAATTGCCCCAACATTTTTGGTGTCGTTGTCGAGGAGTTGCAAATAGTAATGGGTAATGGTTTGATTTTTCTGATGATTTTTGAGTGATATTTAGAACAACCTAAGGGCAGAGAGAAGATGGTAAGACAAGAGGTAAGAAATTACACATCCACTTTGGTAGATTTTCTCCAAAGTTAAGTTATCCTCTATTTTAGTAAGTAGTTAAAGTTTGATGTTTTAAGTTCATGAGAAGAATTAGAGATAGTAAAGGTAGATTTGTTTCATCAAAAATCCCAAAAAACATATATGGTCCCAAAAATTTTAACCCAACTAATTTTGCTAATCTCTATGCAAGGAAAAGTCTAAAGGAAGAAATTTTGGTGGTAGAAGTAGAGGGGACATCAGTAAAGTAGCTTGGAGTAGAAACAAAGACAGTGGTAGAGGATGTTCAGACTATAGTGGACATAGTACCTTGGAACATTGCAAATAACCCAGTGTCTGAACTATCATCTTCTAGATGAGAGACATCTCCTACTTCCACAAATTCCAAATTGTGGGAAGAAATAATGGAAGGAGAAGGAGGAAGAGTAGACAATCCAAAAAAAACTGAACCAAAAACGTTTGGATTTCCAATTCTTGACATTACGAGGGATGTCACCATGAAGAACATTCATTTTTCATCGCTACCTCACTTCAATGGTATGTCATTTGAAGATCCTGATTCATTTTTATTCAAATTTTATATACTGTATAGAAGTTATAATTATATAGATAATTCTCAAAAGTTGAAACATTTTCCGACCACCCTAAAAAAATCAACATTAAGATGGTTCATGAGTCTAAGGGAACACACTATTACATATTGGGATGATATGAAAGCAACCTTTCTCCATAAATACCTTGATTATTGTAGGCCTAGGGAGACCAAGAATGGCATCTTTAAAATGCAACAGACTGAAGAAGAAAACCTAGAAGACTACCTAGAAAGGTTCCTTTACAACTACCAAAAGATCAAGCAAGTTGCTCTCGACCTAGCCACAGATAGAATCATTTTTCTAAAAGGATTACGGGATGACTGCATATAATTACTTTACCTCATGATCTCTAATATTTATCAAAAATCATTTTCCAGAATTGTTGAATACTGTAAGAAGTACTCTTGTAGTTAAGATAAAGCTAGGAAAAGTTCAAGAGAACTTACAAGTTGAGTTGGCAAACCCACCACAAGTGGTGTAACCATAATATAATTGGGGAATATATTGGAAAATCTTAAAACTGATATCCTTAGTACAATTAGTAACCAGCTAGATATACTCAATATTAAAAGGAAATACGAAGAGGAAAGCATTGCTTTAACTATCTTTTGTCCTTGTTGTAGGAAGAAGCATCCTGAAAAAGAATACCCTTTTAATGCCACAGAGGTTTGTGGAATTTTCATGGATAATCACCCAAATAATGAATGCCCATCATTACCTAGGTTCCAAGCTATTTACAAAGGGGGAACAGAACTATAAGATTCACCTTACCCCCCTAGGATACCATGGGGGCAACAAATCCCCTCCATGTTCCACGACCCTTCCATGCAGTTTAAACAACAACAGTGGGCCCCTCAAATGCCTTACTCTTAATGGGGGCCTCAACCATCACAAGGACATTATTTGCAATAAGGTTGGATGGGGACTACCTATGGGAATATTCCTCCACAACCATACCAAACAGCTTCTTACCCAACCTACACACAATATCCTCCAAATATTTCTCAGTTATTGTCAAGGTTTAACCCGCCCCTACTACCTTCATTTCCTCAACAACAGATACCTATGAACCCAAGTTCACAACAACTTTCTCTTCCCATGAATCCAAGTCAAAAACAATTGCCTATGAACCCAAGTCCACAACAACTTGCTCTGCCCATGAATCTGAGGCAACAAAAACAAATGCCACCAAATCCAAATCCTACTCGACCTACTCAATCACCTACATAGCCTATTCCAAACCCTAATAATAGGTCATCTCAGCTTGTATAGAATATGGAGTTGCAAACCTTCCCTACCTACACTATCACTTCAGTTCCAATCAATGAAATTTGACTAAGATTCAGGAAGGTCTTAAATAAAACAGGACCTGGAATGGTCATTCAAGAAGAACAACCAACAAACCCACCTCTTGAAGACAAGGACAAAGAGGAAGATTCTCCTCCTGATGAAGAAGAAAACCCTCCCTCAACACCAATCAATTATACCATACAACCTAAACCATCTCAGGAGGTTACTCAACAACCCTATCGAGAGAGATTACTTGTCAAAAATCCTGAGGTCCCACTAGTATATGATTTAGAGGCTAAACTACAAAATATTTGTGTAAGGATACCCTTGCTGCAAGCTATCAAGGATATCCCTATCTATGCCAAGATTGTAAGGGATATTTTCATTAAAAATCTAGGAAGAAAAAGGAAGGATCCCCCTATTATAAAAGTAGTTAGCTAATTGTTAGAAACCATGTCAGAGATTCCTTCTAAATACAGTGATCTTGGGAATCTAGTAGTGACCATATATATTAATGGTATATATTTACCAAAGACTCTTTTTAACCTAGGTGCAGCAATAAATGTCATTATTGTGGATATTATGCAAAAGCTATAGTTAGAAGGCTTGAGGCCAACCCAAACATTATTGGAGTTAGTAGACAAATCCATCCTTAAACCTGTAGAAAGCCTAGATGACATAATAGTCATATTGACCTCATGGGAATATCCTATAGATTTCTTTGTGATCCATCCAAAATCCTCCAAACCTAGACATCCAATAGTACTAGGTCGACTTTGGCTAGCCACTGTTGATGCCTTTATTGGATGCAGGTCTGGAGAGATGACAATTTCCAAGGGATGTCAAAGTCAAAAAAATATTTTATTTCCTCCTACCCAACCTGACACAGAAATCCCCTTATGGATAGAAAACCCATGTGGAGAGGAGGAATGTACTCAACCATTTTTAACAATTAAATAGTCTAAAGGTCTTCCAAAAAAAACTAAAGATCAAGTTTTGAACTTGTTCTTAGCCACGACAGGATGTATTTATTTTCCACAATCCTTTCAAGAATATGAGCCCATTTTCAATTCTAAATTTCATGAAGCATGTCATACTTCTACCTCCACATTGTTTTCCATAATAGAAATAGGTGAAGGTAAATATTCCTCTGTCCATGTTGTTGAAATTAACCTTAGGAAGTGTCTATATATTAATTATGGTGTAGAAGTATAGAAACAAGAACAATATACTCAAATGATTAAAAGACAATGTGGTGCTTTTGCATGGGATTACTCTGATATGAAAGGGATCCCTCCCCAATACCTACATGCATCACATATATACAAATGATGAAATTAGACTAGTGAGGTTGCCTCAAAGAAGGATGAATCCAAACCTAAAAGAAATATTAAAAGAAGAACTTCAAAAACTCTTAAATGCTAACTTCATTTATCCTATTTCTAATAGTAAGTGGGTGTCACCAATAGTCGTTGTACCCAAGAAAAATGGTAAATGGATAATTAGTGTGGATTTTAGGGAACTGAATAAGGCTACCTTTAGAGACTACTTCCCCTTGCCTTTCATTGTTCAGGTACTGGATACCTTATCTGGTAAAATATATTTTTCCTTTTTGGATAGGTTTAGTGGCTATAATGAAATCCAAATTGCACCCGAAACCAAGAAAATACTACCTTCACTTGTCCTTCAGAACTAGTTAAATTAGGAATGATTGCTTTTCTTGATATTTGAGTGTAGTGAGTTGATTTTAGTTCGGTACTTGAAACCAATTGCTAAAGGAAAACAAAATTGAATCCATCTTTTATTTCATGAGCTTGTAAATGGAAAGACTTATTACCTGAGCAAGAACCTTTAGATCACATGCTTGTTAAGATTTTATTTATGAGTTTTTGATATTTAAGCTGTGTGAGGAGGAGAGATTTAAAATTCTAAAATGGAGTAATGGTTTTGAGTGCTTCTTATCTAGGATATACTCATCAGACGTAGAAACTTATCTATTATTGGCACATATAGTGCATCAACTCTACTGATTATGATTCCCTAGTTGGTAATTTCATTTGTGGTGATATATCATTCATATAATTTCCCCAACACCTTTATATAGCCATTGTATAACATAGAATTCTCCTTTTGATCAGATCAGCCAACCCATACCTTCAATCAAACCTTAAACAATCCCTTAAACATGGCCTCATATCCAATGAATAAAAGCCTCCAATCCTTCCTCAAATAGTCAGGTCATGAAAGTGACTCAGACTATCTCTAATGAGAATCTTGGATCAGCCTCAAAGGAAACTTTGGACTGGCCTTAGAATAGTGTCTTGGAATAGCTTTTTATAGGACCTTGGATAGACTTCGGATAGGGTCAAACTAACGTTATCTCAAGGTTGATATTTTCTATGATAAGAGTCAAGCCTGAGGCCAAAACATAGTCCAAGTCTATGGAAAATACAATTCATATTTTTTCACTTCAAATGCTTATGAAATTCACTTTGGATGGGCCTCAGATTAGGCTAAAAAATATAGCCTCAAACAAGTGAACCTGATGCAGCCATATGGCCGCAAAAACCAAAATTAATGTAGACCTAAGACTAACCCTGCTCAATCCCAGTATTTCATTCTTTATATATTTATCATTGTCATACAACCAACCAATAGGATGCTCACTGCTATCATTGTTACAATAATGCATAAGTCAATGGCATGCAATCAGTGTTACTCTTACAGCATGAACAAATTGTCAAGGATCTGTCGCACAAGGTTTCTATTATGTGTCTAGGTCTTTAGCTATCAATGCTATTGGTGAGCTTCAAACCTAGGATCACAACTTGAAGAGAAGCAACTAGTAGAGCCTCCTAGTCTGAAGATAAATATCACAGATACCCAAAGAAAAGCTCAGTCTTCTCAAGTAATGGTACTTCTAAGTTTTCTACTGAGGCGTGACAACACAAAATTGTACACTGCTTCCATTCTATTTTCTGAGGGGAAATGTACACTCCGAGTAGGCACTTGTGATATTAAAACAGTGAGCTTCGAGGTCAATATAATGCTTAGACTTATTGAGAAACAAGAGCTAGAGATATTCAATAGACAAAGATGGAGATGGGAGTTTCAATGGACAGTCTACTTCAAACAATTTCAGCTCACGAAATCAGGAATCGATTTCAATTATTATGCCTCTATATAATCCATTCTCTGATAAAGGATTCATGGTAGAAATACCTTGAAAAAAAACATCATTCCTCATATTTTGGCAAAGATGATAAGATTTCAGAAATGAAAAATCAAACACTTGTAACCATCACCGATGTTAGATTTATCACTAGACAAATCTAACACTCAAAATTCAAATTCACCAAAGAGTATTTCAAAGGAAAATCATCATGATAATAGAGTAATATGGAGAACACCTACAAATCTATGCTACCAACATTTTTCCAAGGAAAATAATCTTGCAAATTGAAACCCAACGAGACCCTTTATGAAGAAACCAAAAATACCAGAAACCCTTGTCTTCTCATTAGATCTACCAAAATATTCATATAAGCATAAGTAATTTCAATGCTCTTCCACAAGAATCCTCGACAAACATATTATAGCATGTTCCACTAATCCAAGTGGATATTGGTGGCCACTCACCAATTCCACTTGGACCCCCACCATTGCTTCTTTCAGTTTTTCAGTTTCCTTAATTGTAGCACAATTTACTAGTTTTAGTAGTTTTCGGGTCCTAAACATCCAGAGCTATTTTGAGGCCCTAAACGATATTTTTTCGCCATTTCTTCTTTCAGTTTTTCAGTTTCCTTAATTGTAGCACAATTTACTAGTTTTAGCAGTTTTTTAGGTCCTAAACATCCGAAGCCGTTTTGAGGCCCTAAACGACATTTTTTTGGAAATCTCCACTAGCAATTTTTTGTCTAAAATCATATTTTCTATCTTAGTCCTTAGAGAGATCTTTCCAATGGGCTATAATGTGCGTCAAATGGATATAATATGACCAAGTTGCGACCCCAGGAATTTGGTTGTCCAACTCACCCAAACAGGGCCCATAAACACTTGGTGTTACATCTCCTCGGGTTAGGGTTTTGGTTGTTCAGGGTTTCCCCTTATTGTTCAATAATAAAAAGGCCCTTGAGCCTCATTGTAAGATAATTCAAAGGCATGTAGCCATCACATCTCTTCTCAGAGATAAGCTACCATCGCCCTAGCTAGTTTATTTCCATTCATGTTTGTAAGCATATTTTAGTGTTTTACATTAATGAAATGAAGTATTATTTCCACTGCATCTCTATGTTTATGGTTATCTCTATAATTTTTTGTGTTCTTGTTTAAATCTGGATCATCCATTGACGAGGACTAAAGATTTCAAACACGGGTTCTGGATAGTGGCTAGCACAAGTGTCCTAGGAAATCTACAGAGGTAATTCACTTGAGAAGTTTGATCCAAAAACATAATTCATATGAGAAGTTTGATCCACCTACAAAAGAAGAGAGACAGTGAAACCCAACAGGATGTAGACTTATAAATTGTAAACCTGACAAGCCATCAAAACCCTAGTCAAAAATAAAACAAAAACTTTTCCAAACAATAGTCAATTTTCTAGGAATCCTTTAGCCGCATGGAATAATCACGTTTGATATGCGTTTTCACCCTCGTGCACATTGTGTTTTTGTATTTTCATTAATATAACATAATATAATTACATAGGCCAATATCCATACTCGTAAGGCCCAATTTACAACCTCGAGCCAACCTCCCGAATCCTTCAAATGTTTACAATATATACAAAGAGAAATCTAAACTAATTTCAGTTCAAATCCAATAATCTCTCAATCTCTCCTAAAGCTTCTCCCAGATCCATTATTTACTCAACCAAAATCCCATATTATACCTCTAGATCCCTAAAATCCTTATGAGATCTCAACTAACCTAAATCTCTCATGTCCTTCTACATTCGAGAACATTTAGAATATTCCTCACAATATTTAATTAAATATTATTCTAAATCACTCAAAACATTGAAAATTGCATTAATTAAATACTTAGGGAAACAAAACCCTTGAAAACACAAGACCCCCTAGGTTCTACTAAATGTACAAAATTTGGAACCATGATGCTCCTGCATCAAAACCACAACAAGAAGAATAATAAACAAAACTGAACACTTTTAGTCCAGGAAGGATTTCGGTAAGTTGTTAAAGATTAGAAGATGCTTTGTGTTTTAATGTTGATCACAACTCTTCATACCCTAAGATTATTCCTTTTATAGGTCTCGATCTGCTTCAAATATTGTTTCCTCAGATGCACAAAATTAGATGCCATGATATTTTCTTATGAGGCTCCATGATTGGGTTATATATGCAATTTAGAGGAAGCCCTATATTAGGGCCGACATGAGAAAATTATAAGATGTTCCCTTTCAAAAAGGCATGTTTATATCATAGATTATCTGAAGTCGACTTGAACCAATATAAGGCTAAGTTAGAATCCTCATTAAGTTAAGGATTATTTATGGTAAAATGGGCATGTGAATAAGTATGTGGGTGTATCTATTTTCATTTGTTCATTAAATAAAGCTATTATTTTGGCATATGGTATCAATAATTCATAGTGTTGGGATATTATATTAGTCCATGTTATTGTAACAAAACTTATTTATAGGTCAAGAGTCATCTATGGTAAAATGGGCATGTGAGTAAGAAGTATGTGGGTGTATCTATTTTCATTTGTTCATTAAATAAATCTATTTTTTGGGCATATGGTAGATATTTCATACTATTGGCCAATTATATTAGTAAATGGTATTGTAACAAATTTTATTTATAAGTCAAGAATCATCTATGGTAAAATGGGCATGTGTGTAAGAAGTATGTGGTGTATCTATTTTCATTTGTTTATTAAATAAAGCTATTTTTTGGGCATATGGTATCGATAATTCATAGTATTGACCTATTATATTACTCCATGGTATTGTAACAAATTTTAGTTATAATTTATGAATCATTTATGGTAAAATGGGCGTCTGAGTAAGAAGTGTGTGGGTGTATCTATTTTCATTTGTTGCGTAAGCAAATCTATTTTTTGGGCATATGGTATCGATAATTCATGTTATTGGAATATGATATTTTGTCCATGCTATTGTAACAAAACTTATTTATAAGTTGGGAGTCATTTATGGTAAAATGTGCATGTGAGTAAGAAGTGTGTGGGTGCATATATTTTCATTTGTTGGTTAAATTTAAAGATACTAATCCTTTTCCTATGGTTTTTCCATTTCTGAGTGTTGCATATAAAACTGATGTATTTTGGTAATTTTATCTTTATTCCTTTTATTTAAGTTTATTTTGTCTTGTTATTTAATTTTTTAATGGTATCGAAGTTTTTGTTTCTATTGGTATAAGTAAGGTCTCTTAACTAGTATGGAGACAATTTCAGTGAGTGATATGGAGAAGTTGAATGGAACCAATTTCACGCTATGGGGATCACATATGGAGGATATATTGATTCTAAAGGATCAACATTTTCCAATTGAGTGAGTGGAAAAAAATACCTCATCGATGATCGATGAAACCTAGGAATTAATGGAAATAAAGGTCATTTTTACAATCAAGCAATACATAGCAAAGAATGTCTACAATAATGTGGCTTATGAAAAGACAACAGAAGGACTGTGGAAAAAGTTGCATGATTGTTTGAGAAAAACATGTCATCAAACAAAGGTGAAACCATTGTTGTAGTTTTAGAAAGTGATGTTTTATTTATTTATTTAGTATAAAATGCATGTTTATATACTTCTAGTAGTAGCATTGATTGGGACCTTGACTCTGTGGAATCTCACCATATAACTACATGCAAAAACAATTATGTTGCATATGAGTTCAATGATTATGGTAGGGTAAATTTGAGAAATAATTACTACTATAATATTACTCGAGAAGGAGATGTTTGAATCAAGACAAAGGATGGACAAAATATCTTACTAAAATGCGCTATGCATACCCAAAGATGTGTATCGGTTTGATCTCTATGGGACAATTAACTAATAAAGGTTACTTCACAAGCTTTGGTAAAGGTTGTTAGAAAATTAGTAAAGGGTTAGTTATGGCTAAAAGATTCATGAAAAGAACCATGTACCCATTTATGACAATAATAAAAAATATTAGATGTGGTTTCTATTGCAAAAGAAGGAAACTAGATGGATTTATGGCATAGTTTCTTCGGTCATATCAGTGAAAAGGTTCTAAAAATCCTTGTTGGAAAAAAATTTCTTCTAGGTTTGAAATCCTATGAACTATACCTTTATGAGAATTGTATATATGCTATTTAACAAAAAGTTTCATTCATGAAAAGGTGGCAAGAAAGGAAAACTAATCTATTAAAATTGGTACACTCTAATGTGTTTGGTCCAGACAATGTTAAGTCTTTATGAGGAGCCTCACATTTTGTCATATTCATAGATGATGCATCCAAGAAGGTTTTGCTCCTGTCCATAAAAATAAAAGGTAAGGTTTTTAAGAAAAAATTCATGTTGTTATTAAAAGATATACTAACAAATTACTCAAGTGTTTGAGGAGAGATAATGGTGGAGAGTATTGCACCAATGCATTCAAGGATTATTGTAATAGGTTCAACATAAAACATGAGAATATGTCCCCTAATACTCAATAGAATGGTAGGATGGAAAGAATGAACTTAAATATCATGGAGAAGGTGAGGAGTATCTTGTCCAATTCTGGATTGGAAAAGCACTTTTTGGCAAAAGCAGTACGGAATATTGTTACCTCATCAATCAATCACATACTACATCCCTAGATGGTGGCATTTCTTAATAATTTTGGGCTAGTAAGAAGCTAAATTTATCCATATTGAATCATTATATTATTTTTCATCCATTGTGATGCCTCTAGAGCAAAAAAAGTGGAGGAATTAGCTCTCAGGACCATTTTTACTAGTAGGACCCAATTTGGAAAATTAGGGTATGAAACCTTATAGGAGCATGTTGAGGCATCAAACAACATTTTTTGGGGTAAAACTTTTTCGCTTTAGAAAAACACTTGTTTTACTATTCTATACATAAATACCTTTCCAACAACATAATAATCACATCAATTAGAGTTCTTATGTGAAAGTTATGCTACTTAGAAGTTGACCTTCCTGTATTCACCACCATAATTGAAGAGGATGCCACATCATCCCCCATTATTAATCTAAAAGGGGATAGTTGTTGGAGAATCAGGAAGGGTAGCTATTAAAACAATTCTCCTTATCCTTGATAAAATCTTGTGAACACGAGTTATCTTTTTTTATTATTTGTTAGATTATTTTCATCAAACAATTATCAAGGCCAATAAAACATGAAGATCATAAAAAAAAATGGACACAAGAAGCAGGCTCCAAGCCAAGGATAAACCCATTCAAAGGGTAAACCCTAGAAATAATCTCTTATCTTCTTAAAAAATTAGATCAAATGATAAATCCAAGACCCAAATACCAAATTCAAAACCTCCTCCAAGAACCAAGTTAGCCCTCCAACAATTCCTTCTTCAAGCAAGCTCAAGGAAACAAGTTCAAGAGAATTAGAGCCTGAAATGTATACCTCCCTAGTGCTCATCTATTAGAAAATCACCTATGGTGTTCTTTTAATTATGAACGATACCAGGGCACATAAAAAATAATTGCAGTCCTAGTGCTTTTGTTTAAACTCACAGTGTCGATGTGTCTTATTTGTTTAAACACACCAGTGCATTAGGGATATAAAAGGATGGATGTTGTTAATTATAATAATGCATCGGGGCTGGAAATAATATTTTTTAGCATCAAGGTGTTAGTTCTATGAAAGCATTGTTGCATTAAGAATTACAATGCACCAAGGCGTTAATTGTAAACAATATCAGTGCTTGTACAAACAAACGCCTTAGTTTTGTCGTTTTCCAAAAAGACACTAATCATGCAAAAATATGTCATCACGGTGCTTTTATATAACGCAGCGTACCCATGCATTTTTATGTTATGGACGCATCGGTTTTTTGTAAGAGATTTTCTCTTTTTTGAAAACATTGTCTTGTTATAGTGCAATTATTGTAATTTTACTAATTTGTTATTCATCGAAAAATTGACATATATCTTATAAGAGTATCCATATAAATTAAAATTTTATCAGTGCATTTTTATATAGTGTTTGAATTAATTTGTTATATTATCAGATTTCACATCTCTTCATTACAATATTTAATCATCCATATATCTAATCAGTGGTGTAACATTTCATAATGACATTGGATAAAACAATAGAATAAATTTAAATGTATTTTATTATATATCAATAAGAGGTTCTTTGTAATACAAAATGGGATTGTTATTGGTAACCCATTGTCTTTCAATTGGGACATTATGTCCATTACATTAAACACAATGTCTAATTTTCATAGACAATATTTCAAAAAATACAATAGGTTGCATTGATATCCAAATAGATCATCATTCTTCGTTGGAAATGTTATCATTCCTCGAGCTACTTCCATTACTTGGGTTATTTGGAGAAATGTTTTGTTGATTGCATCAATTGTTTTTGTCTTCTTGATCTTGTTTTATCTGCAAACATAAAAATAAAGTGTAATGAGTGTATCTACATTGGTGAGAATAATGAAAATTGAAATAATAATATACATCGATGTAAATCAAATAGAAATGTACTATAGCAAAAAGTAACTCATAAACCGTGCACATGGTTTCAAAACCAAGTCTCATGATTTGTTGCAACAAGTATTCTATTGACACAGTTCCATACTTTGTTTCCTGCATGTTTTAAACCCCATTATAAATCATAGATTTAATATAACGGATTTTTTTATAATATTAATTATAAACTAAGAGAAGTAAAACAACATATATACTTGCAAATTCCACAATTAATTTTTGATATGCCAATCTATATGCACAACCCATATTTAACCCAATCTCAATTAATTCTTTGGATGGCTCTTCTTTGTATGTTAACGCCTATTTGAATACATTCAAGGATGGTTTTTGTAAAACAACTTTAAAAAATACAAAAATGAAACATTGAGTTGTTATAAGGAAATATTAAGAATTACTCACAAATTTTAAAATCAACCATTTTCTTCCTTGTCGTCATGTTTTATGTGTTGAATGAGTTCCCTTTTGTTTTCTTTTCTACAAGAAAATATTTTAAAATTAATATATAATACTAAAAAAAATTTATATGTACAAAGTCAATCATGATTACATACAATTGAAGCACGATGTTGTTGAGTTGGCTCCTCATATGATGCAGTTATGTCCATTTATTTGACCATCTCTTTGTACACTTTGTTGGACATTCATACCAGCATGTGCATATTAGCTCGTTGATCATTTGGGATATTCATAATCTTCATGAAAAACGTAATAAACTATTTTTATATTAATATATGGAAACTAAATATAACAAAATTGATATAAATAAATGAATGCTTTGTAGTAATATATACATATAATTCTAGAAAATCAATTTATTTAGGAATATTACCTTTTGAATGATTATCTTTTGTTGTTGTATGATTTTTCTATTACAAGTTTGACATGTCTCATTGACCATTGCTCTAGAAACGCTTCATGTAGTTTAGATTTAATTTGGTTCTTAGAATCATTGGATTGATTTTTGTATTGTAAGTGGAAAGTACGTTTATATGTTTGTTCCACTAGATCCTTCATAGTTTTGTAAAAAAATATCCCTCTTTCATTAACTTCCAACACCACTCTAGATGAGCTAAGGACCAATTCATCATCATTTACATGTTCTATAAAAAAAATCTTAGAACGATATTGATCTTTTCCTTCATTGTTTCTCATTGTAGAACATTAAACATATATGAATTGATAGATTTTTTGAAACATGTTATATAATATTCTTAAATATTATTATTAATAAAATTCAAAAAAAAGATCATATTGAATAGTATTTTTTCATTCACGAGATCCATCCTTCTGCAATATTTTATCAGGCTTTTACACCTCTTTTGCACTTAGATTAGAAATAAATATTATCGACCTTCTTCATTTTTTGGATCTACAGGACACGCACTAACTAATACATATTAGTTAAACTTACATATAGTTCAAACATATTAATTTTGTAAAGCATATACAAAGAATTTGCCTTCTCTAATTTTTTCGATATGCTATCATTGTGTCGATCAATATTTTTATTACTTGACACATTCTCATATATTTTTTATTAATATATAACTTGTGTCATTCAATACATAAGCCATTAGATATATTTTATAAATAAATCAAATAATTTTCAGCCAAAAAGGGTTTTGGTAACTGGTGTGTTTATCTGAATAAACACACTTTAATTGTTCAACACCATTAGGGAAATTAATTTTTTTAAATAATTTTAAATTATTACAGTGTAATTTGTAACGCTAAATGCTCTAAAATGATTTAAGGGTTCTAATTGGAAGAGGTGTGTCAGTACATTATATTACACTGCGAGGAACAATGAACAAATTAGACAGCAAAAGGGTTATAATATATCGGTTTGTTGTATTACACAGGCAGTGCATTATATTACACAAGGCATAATGCGCAACATATATCTATTTTTTTTTAAACGGATAGGGCCAACAGGGTTTGGATCTAATTCAGTAAGTGATTTCCCTACTTTACATGTCAAACACCCTATATATAATAAGTACATAAACCCATTAAATCTAAAATGCCTAAAATGAAAAATCCTAATCGTGAAATGGTAGACGAAGTTAAACCCTAAGGTGAAATTTTGTAAGAAGAAACAAAGGTTTAAGGTAAGTATTGATTTTCTTTTGTTATTTTTCTGAATTTTAATTAAATTTAAATAAGAACAGAGATCATAAAAAAATTAGTGGTAAAATTAATAGTAAATTTTTAATTACAATTTATTTATTTATTATTATATATATTATTATTATTTTGAGTTGTGAATAAATCTAACATAAATTGTAAAACAATTTAAACAGTAAAAATTTAAAATTTTTTCTATCCCGAGTTTTGAGTGAATCACCATACCTTTCAAATTTCTGATCTTTTTGTGTTCCAAAAATATATTTTTCTCCAGAGTGTTCCCAATGTTCTCTCTTGCAAATGATCTCTATTTTGATTAAACCCTAATATAAATTGTAAAAAAATTGTTAATAAATAAATAATAAAATTTAAAAATTTTATTATCCAGGATTTGAGTGAATCACCATACCTTTTAACTTCTAATCTTCTGAATAGTTCTTCTGCTCCAAAATATTTTGTTGTTGCACAGTGCTTTTGGTATGTCTCTCTTGCAAATCACTCCTTTGAAATTTTGGGAAAATAATGAAATAGTGAATAACTTTTTACTCTTTAAAAGATTATGAAATTAAATTTCAAAAAAATCAATTTCCGCTAGTATTTTAATTTTATGAAAAGAAAAAAATCATGTTTTTTATTTTCAATTTATCTGAACATCAGTGTGCTCGACAGTCAAGTGCATTGGTGCGTTTGTAAGAAAAGTGCACCGACATTATCGGGCATCAATTTTTTTCAATGCACTGACATGATACAATTCCTTTTTTTATTTTCGAAATATCGAAACAGTGCGATTAATTTTTTAATGCAATGGTGCAATTTGTGTTTAAAATTATCGGTGTTATAATTGGTTTAAGAGCATTGAGATGGTTGAATTCGTTCTTTTTTCTAAAATCCATAAACAAGTGCATACTAGTGTTGTTTTTCTTTGAAATGCATCAGTGCGTTTTTGTACAAGAGCATCGATATGATAACATTTTTTTCAAACTGCAGGAAATTGATGCAGGTATTATTTGAACGCGTGGGTGATGGTATTATTTGAACTTATCGATGCACTTTGTTTTGATAAGCGCACTAGTCGTGTTTAAAACCTATTTGAAATTTTATTTTCATATAAAATGGCATATCAATCTCAAATTATCTTTTAGGATGCATCCACATGAATTATAGTAGTTCATTGTATACATTTTCCACTTAAAGTCACCTTATTCTTGAAAAACGGTTTGAAAACTATATTAAAATTCAGATTGTGGTTATATGGTTCTCAAGATTAATTTAGATATGCACACAAAATTTTGATTTTGATATTTCTCAAATACAGGGACAAAAGCTCAATAATATCAAATGGCCAATTCTTCAAATTCCAACTTGTTCAATATTGTTGATCAAAGTTCTTAATAGAGTTCTCCCTTTCCATCTCCTCTAAGTTCAAATTTTATTTATATTTTGATTGTCTAATTGAATTTGTTTATTTTTAATCCATGTCAATTTGAATAAAAATGTATCCAAATTCGCGGGATATTGATTCAGAATCAAGTTCAAATGTAGAAAATATTCCTCTATTTCAAAAACATCGGAAGCTCTTATTAGGAGCAACATATCTCTCACGTTATGGAAATTAACGTTCATTTGTTGCTTTGCCTTTCCATAGTGAAATGTATTTTAATTACAATACAAGCTTATATTACCTCAACTTCCGAGCTCATTGTATTTTTAATTTGATTGCATTTGAGCATAATTTGGAGACTCAAACTGTGTATATGCACAACTTCACTCTTTGATATTTTTGGTTTTGGAGAACATAAATTAGGATAAATTATTTTTTATTATTTATTTATAATATATGAATATATTTAACAACATTTAAAATATTCATATCATACAAATTACACATTTCATAGTTATAATTTCAACAATTTCCTACATCATTAAAACAAAATCAATTGAAAGAAATCGGGAAATAATTAGAATACGCAATTCAACAACTCTTTCAAATTGGGAGGATGTCATCGTGACCTGACAATTATATTTAACAGATTTTTCAAATTTGGAGTACGTCATCGGTGTCACGATAATTTTATTCCAAGATTCCAAGTTGAAAATTAAATATAAGTTGACTTGAATATCTAGAAAAAATGTAATCATATTTTTTAGGTTTTGATTTTTTTTTAAATATTTTTAAATCAATATGATGAGTTTTACCGCAATGCTAACAAGAATATATTATATACAAAAGTTCAATAATAATAACTGATAAGACTACATAATAAGGTGTTGCGTGTGATATATTATTAAAATCTATCGTGCCCAGAATGTTCATTGAAGGTCATGAACCTAAGCCATATACATCATGTCATTGAAAGTCACGAGCCTAACTCATATGCATCACATTGTCGATTTGAAGGACATCAACTGTACGATACGTCAAATGGTACACTTGCAATTTTTCACTGTATTTGGTCTGTGACCGATAAGACCCATGAAACCCTAATCTCATATATTTTCTCCATACCAATTCCTTCTAATTTCACTCTTATTTTACCATTTGAATCAGTGGCAT
Source organism: Pinus taeda (assembly GCA_000404065.3). Taxonomy (NCBI): domain Eukaryota; kingdom Viridiplantae; phylum Streptophyta; class Pinopsida; order Pinales; family Pinaceae; genus Pinus; species Pinus taeda. The sequence goes on from APFE031364617.1 coordinate 38,929, forward strand.
TTAACAAAATATAAACTTTTCACAATTCCATTTCTGAAATCCATGGTGCCAAGGCAGATTGTAGCAGGGACCTATGAGATCTAGGTAAGACACCTAGAGTGTGTCTTGTAGGACAACAATTAGGTGTTATCCCTATCTCTGGCTTCCCATGGTTGGACCATATTATATGGGTCGGTCATTTTCTCCTGCCCCTGTTGTTGCTCCCTTTACCGACGTCTCTTTTACATGATTGAAATATAAAATACATCAATCTCATACATCAAATACATTTTTTTTATTAAATGAAAATTTTATTTATAAATATGGAAACACAACTTTCAATTAAAAAAAATCATCTGTGTGCCCAAAATGCAGTGATGCACTGGCTCCAGTGTATTGTCAAAAACAACCACACCGGCGACACGCATGACCCATCGCCGTTGGTTCACAAATTTAAATTTTCATCACAATGCATCACACTTATGCACTAGTGCGCACATAAAAACTTTTCGCACCAGTATGAAATGTTCATGTTATCGAATGTGTCGAGCTATAGCTATATTTTTAAATATCATTTTTGCAGTACAATTCATAGCTTTCTTGGTGCATTTTCATTTACAAAACACATCGTAAAAATAGTGGTGTGTTATGTTCACGCACCGAACTACGGTGCAACTTGTAAATTTATAGGGTCAATGATGTGAGTTGAACATATCGAGCACACCACACTACAGAAAAAAGAAAAAAGAAAAGAAAGAAAATGAAAAATTTTAAGCTAATTTGAAATTATAATCCCCTAAAAAAATAAATTAGAGAAAAACATAGACATTACTTGGACATTTGGTCATCGAAGAGGGATTGTTTACATGTAATGGAGAAAAAAAAAATTTACCACGGTTTGAAAAAATTGGAAAGCCGAGTAGTGAGCATGGTATAGAAGGATCATGAGCAAGAGAAGCATTGATGATAGGGCACTTGCCTGAGGCAAGAGTGGCATCGGTGCTTTATAGCTCTCCAACACTATAGATGGTAAAATGAAATTTATGACCTAGAGGTTTTTTTTTTTATTTAGCCATCGTCTAGTGCATTACGATAACCACACCGGTGAGGAAGATATCGAAGAGCACCATGTTTTCTTAAAATTAAAAAATCTATACAAGTGTTTTTGGTAAGATTCCCTCAGGTGTTCTAATACAAGTATCGCACCAATGCTTTGTTTGACTATAACACTGCTTTTTTTAAAATTAAAAATCATCTAATGGTGCTCTTTAGAAGACGCCCTAGGGAATTTTAGTACATTTACCACACTGGTGCATCATTGGAAGATAGGACCAATTTTTTTTTGAAATTTAAAAACTATAGCAGTGCTCGTTCATGGTATGCACCAGGGTGTTTTACGACATGAAGTGCACTGGTGCTATAGGATTATATGGCACCAACAATTTTTAGAAGTTAACCTTTTTCGGTGTTATCGATTATTCAAGAACTGATGCATTGTGTTATTTAACACACCGTATTTTTTTGTTTTATAAAAATAAATTTTCCACGATGCTCTATGTGGCACTAGTGCTTGTATGGATAGTAAAACACCAATGCATTTCTATATTGTAGACACATCATCTAAAACCCATCCACACGTATATTTGTCTGCCCACCTCCACTAGTGACCTCCACTACAAACGTTTTTGGGGGCAATTTTTATAGGGGCTTCCAAAAAAATATCCACTAGAAAGTATTTTCCTTGTAGTGAGTAGAGTCGAATTTTTGAAGTAGGAAGGCTGAAAATCTGAGTTATTGCAAGATTGAAGTAGTTTTACTAGAGTTGAATATTGAAGTTTGCCTAATCATATTGGGACACTGACTTGGTGGACTGGAGGAAGTTTTTTGGTCTGTTTGAAGGCCTTGGTTATCTCATTTCATTTGGTTCAAAAGGAAGAGGAGAAAATTTTTGGGTTTTTCCCCTAGAATAGGGATTTTATCCCTAGCTGAGAGCCTATATCTTGTGTCTCTATTGTGTTGATCTTCATGTACTTATGTTTTTGGTAACTCCTTGATGATAAGAAGATAATAATAAGATAATAATAATTTAAAGATAATCACAAGTAACTATCAAGATAAGAAAATATTTCTACCATTTGATTTTCTAACAAGATCACTTGCTAAAATTAATGAACTCAAATCCAACATACCATTGGCATCAAGTCAATCCAAAAACGTCTTTCTGTCTAAAAAAGAAGCATATATATTGAGAATATGTAGTCACATACTAGAACCTCTCGAATACCTAGATAAAATTATCCTTGCAAAAGATATATAATCTCTGAGGTTAATAATTTTAGGATCCCAAATGATGGCCAATACCCCCGAGAGTCCTAAAGCACTAGTCGCACACACGTTCCATTGAGGACAAATATTTAACTAGAATTCCCAAGCCTTATCCCTATTAATCACAGTCTATTTAAATAGAACTATCGTTGGCTTTTCATTTGAATAATACTACAAAGAGAAATTCTTTTTAGGGCAAATCCCAGACCCCTAATGTTAAATGACATAATAATCATTCGGGAGGAACTTTCACAGGTGAAATCCCTCTAAGGACTTATGAGATGAGAATATCAACATTTTGATTCCCATCTACATAATAGAATGGATCACTTTGAGGAGGATGGGGATCCTCCAAGGACTCTTGAAAAGACGAGAGAATGTCAGATGGGACCATAGAACAATTTGACACTTTTTTGTGTTCAGTTCCTTTCTTCTTCTTGATTGTTACGTTTTTCTTGGAATTTGGACTAACAAAAATTGCTTTTTCAGAGAAGAATGATTTCTTAATAGTAAGAGGATCCAAGCCAACAATATCATTCCTTGTCAAATTACCCAATTCCATGTTCTTAAAAACCAGAGAAGATGGATTCTCTGAATAAGTCATGAATCTAATAAGAGAAGAAAAAATGGCCCCATTTGAATTGTGAACCCATCCCACCTGATCCTTGTCCAAGACAACAAAGGAAGATACATTGCATACATATACCGGCTTAACTGGGCCCATATGACGACCAATGGCTGAAGACAGTGATAAATAAATCCCCACACTCCTCTCCCAAATAATAGGACTAATACACTTCTAAAAAAGGGTGTTATCATAAACAAAATGTTTTAAGAAAAGCCTTTCGGTAGAAATCACATAAAAGAAATTTTTAGCCGAGCATTTCGAACCAACAAGTGTGATTCATAAGTAATGGCTATATTAAACAACGAGTTTTTGAAAAATAATATTTAAATTAATTTATTAAAACCAAATATTATTAAAATATTCTATTACTAGAAATAAATCAAACTCGAATGAACTTCCTTTTTTTTGTAAAGTAAATATTTTATATTGTTGGAGCTCTGGCGATCTCTGGCGAACCCTCGCCCACCTGCACCTGCACCTGCTCTCCAGGCCCTACTTGGTAGGGCTGCTGCCGCCCTCTTCGATCTCCCTTTGACCTGTTCGTTCCCGCATCTCTTTCATTAGCCCTTTCGTTGCTTCCTGCCCTCGTTGGGGCCCAGCCTGTCTCGCGCTGACCCTCCTCCGCTTTCCCTTGCTGGCCATTCATTCTTTGAATGGTCGGGCTTGCTCCTCCCCTTCCAAGCTCTAAGAACCATGAGGAAATTTTTTCTTCTCTTTTCTCTGACTCAGCCATCTCCAGAACCCGTCCCACAGTGACCAAGTTCATTAAAAAACTTGATGAAATCCCCGAGGTGAATCTCCCTCCATCCCTTCCAAGGAAGTCAGCAATCATCCTCGCTGAAAGAGGGCTAGTAGGTCAGTTCACTGGTCTCTGGCCCTCCCCGAGATCAGTCCAGAAATGGGTTGAGCACAACTGGAGCGCGATGATCCAAGGAAAGATAGCCATCCGATTCTGCGGACGAGGTTATTTTACTTTTCTCTTCGAATCAAAAGAAGACAAGAATCTCATATTCAGAAATGGCCCCTACTTCATGGATTCAAGAGGCCTGTACTTGAACAAATGGACCCTGGACTTCGATCCAGAAATGGATATCCCAAACGTTGTTCCAGTTTGGGTCCGACTCCCTCATTTGTCGCTCCACTGTTGGGGAGACGAATCAGTAAAGACAATAGGGAATGCAGTGGGCAAATACATCGACAGATCGAAGCCAAGGGAGAACATGCATGCATGCGCAAGGATCTGCGTAGAAGCAGATCTAGGGAAAGGCCTGCCGGAAGCCATCAAGATCAAGGTCGACCAATGGACGCATATCCAGCAGCTGGACTATGAGCAACTCCCCTTTAAATGCAAGGTATGTCACGAGTATGGTCATTTCGCCAATAGATGTAGTAAGTCAAAAACAAATGAATCAACTGATAATGAGGAAAATCCTGAAGGCTCCTGGGAACCAGTAAAAAGGAGAAAACCTTCCCACCCCTAAGGTCCCAGCACTAAAACCCCTTCGGATCCCCTCCCTCACCCTCCTCCCCCTCCTCCCAGCTCAACTCCCCCTTCAACCTCCAACCCCTTCGAATCCTTGTCCGTAGAAGATCCTTCTTCCCCTCCATCTTCCCCCCGATCTCCTCCCTCTCCCACCCGCATAATCACTCTCCCTTCCCCTCCTCCAACCACAAATAGAATCCTAACCAGAAACAAAATGAAAGAAGTCAATCAATCCACAGATCCTCCGAGAAAGGCTGGTCGAAAGTCTAACAAAGAGCTCAGAGATGAAACAGCTGCAAAAGAGATGGCAATGGGAACGCAACAACCAATGGACTCATACCTAGGCAAGCTGAAAGGAAGTGGAGAAAAGGAAAAGGAGAGGAGTGGTCCTCACCCAACCAATGGTAAATAATGATTTTGGTCTCTTGGAACTGTAGGGGGATGGGCTCTCCCTCAAAACTAAAAGCAATCAAGGATTTATTAAAACAGGAGCAGCTGGATCTCCTTCTCCTCCAGGAGACCAAAATTTCGGCACAAGACTTTCAACACCAAAGCCAAAACTTCAAAAATTTCACTGGGGTATCAATAGGCTTAGAAGGTGCCTCAGTCGGAATAGGAACAATATGTAACAAGAATAAATGGGAAATCATCAATTCCCAATTTTGCAACTGGTGGGTTAGAACGGACCTAAAAAACAAAGGATCTCAGGAAATCTACTACATATACAACATATATGCTCCAAATCATCACAGGGATAAAGGCCGCTGCTAGGAAACAATATCCTCAGACCTTCAATCTGTGCAAAACAGGAACATAATTCTTGTGGGAGACCTGAACTTAATAAGAAATGTGGAAGAAAATCTGGGAGGAAACTACCACGCAGACCCTTCGAGAGACATGCTAGAATCCATAATTCAACTTCACAACCTGATGGACATTCCCCTATCCAATGGAAAATATACTTGGAGCAATAAAAGGACTGGCTTATCTAATATTAAAGAGAGACTGGACAGATTTCTACTTCAGGAAGGAATCGCTGCAAGTTTTCAGTCCATTAAGAGTCATTTAATCCACGCCTCGGCCTCTGACCATAAACCCGTGATCCTAAATTTGGACAAAGGCAGAAATCTGGGACCTCTTCCTTTCAAGTATAACAAAATTTGGGACCTACAAGAAGACTTTCGCACTCTCATCAAGAATCAGTGGGCCAAGGAAGTCAACGAGTCGCCTTACTATGTATGGGAAACCAAGTTAAAATCATTGAGATTAGCTATCAAACAGTGGGCAAAAGAAGCAACGATCTTGGAGAACAAAAAAAAATCAGACTTACTCATGAAGATGGAGCAGTGGAATAAGGCCAAAGAAAATATCCAATGCACAAGTGAAGATATAGATTATGAAAAAGAAATGTACAGAGAGCTCTATCGCCAAAACAGAGCTGAGGAAGAGGATCAAAGACAGAAATCCCGTTGTCTTTGGCTGAAAGCTAGAGACAAAAACACTTCTTTTTTTCATAACAATATAAAGCTCCAGAGAGTTGGAAACCAGATAGACAAAAAAGAGGTAGAGGGAAAACAGCTTAGTGACCAAGAGGAAATCAAGGAAGCAGCTCACAACCACTTCAAAACTCTCCTCTCTACTGCTCCTCAGCAAACGGACAACTTCAAATTCCTCAGCGCAGTAGAGAGAAAAATCTCAGATGCTCAGAACAAAGAACTGGATCAGGACATCACAGAAGAGGAAATCCGTGCAGCAACCTTCAGTATGCAGCAGGATAAGGCCCCGGGACCGGATGGATTCACGGTTGCCTTCTATCGAAATCATTGGGAAACAATCAAAAAATATTTTGTGCGGATGGTCAAGAATGTTTTCCAAAACCACAAGATGGGAGAAAATACCAAGTCTTCACACATAGCTCTTATCCCCAAGGAAACAAATCCTCTCTCCTTTGACAGATTCTGTCCCATATCCCTTTGCAACGTCTCTTACAAGATTGTAACCAAAATTCTAGCCAACAGGCTCAAAAAACTTCTTCCTCACTTAATATCTTAGAACCAGGAAGGTTTTGTACCAAGCAGGCAAATCACCGACAATGTCATCCTAATTCAAGAAGCCATCCATAGCAGCTTGAACAGAGGGGAAAGAGGAATGATAATCAAATTGGACATGGAAAACGCCTTTGACAGAGTTGATCACTCCTTCTTAACAGAAACTCTCAAAAGATTCAGGATCTCAAAAAACTTCATAAGCATTATCAACGGGTGCATCTCCAACCCTTGGACCGCTCCTTTGATCAATGGTCGCCCCAGCAACTATTTCAGAAGCTCTAGAGGGTTGAGACAAGGTTGCCCCCTCTCCCCCTTCTTATTCATAATCATTGCTGAGACTCTGAGTATTCATTTAGAAAACCTTCGAAGACAAAAAGAGATCACTGGTATCCGGATTGAAAGAGGGACCAAAGAGATCAATCATTCGCTCTTCGCGGATGACACTCTTCTCATTGGGGGTGCCTCCAGTATAATGGCTAAAAGATTTAAGAAAGTGTTGGATGCTTTCTTAGCAGCCTCAAGAGGAAAGTTGAACAATAGAAAATGCAAGATCTATACATGGAATGTTCCTCTCCAAATCCAACAAAGAATATCCTTGATCCTGGACATTCCAGTGCAAAGGAATTGGAGTTGCTTCTCTTATTTAGGCCTGCCTCTTGCTAAGGAAACAGTCAAGGCAGAAATTTGGGTCAAACACATCAAAAGAATAAGAGGCCTTCTTCAGAGCTGGGGAGTTTCTTGGCTGAACCTGGCAGGCAGAGTGATCCTTATTAAGGCTATCCTCTCAGCTCTCCCAATCTACCAATATGTAGGCATCATGGCTCCGGCAAGCATCCATAAACACATGGAAATCATCCTCTGTAGTTTCCTTTGGCAGGGAGGAAAACAGGAGACCAAGAAATTTAGTCTCGTTAAATGGGACCAGGTAACCTTACCATATGAAAAAGGTGGTCTATCTATCAAAATCCCGAGCCTCTCCAATCGGGCCTTGGGTTTTAAAATGATTTGGAGAATTCTAACTGGCAAAGGATTGTGGTGGGTGGAGGTCATAAAAAGGAAATATCTCAGTGGTCCAAACTCTAATCTTCTCTCCGAGCCAATAGTGGAAAGACCCTGCACCCCAATGTGGAAAATTATCAAAAAAGTGCTCCCTCAATTCAGAGAAAACACATCCAAATTCCCTGGAAATGGTAAGACCATCAACATTTGGTCAGACAGAATCATGGGCTCCAAGCCGAGGAATCTTCTTCAAGCTTTTCGACCTCTCCAGATCTGGATGGATGAAAGAAAATTAACCACCTTGTTTGACATTTCAACTTGGAATCAAAACATCTGGCAAGACTGGAAAGATCTTAATCTCCCCAACGACCTCAGGGACCTTTGGTCCAATCTCAAGTGCTCTCTCTCTGGTTCTGCGCCCACAAATTCAGGGGTCGAAGACAGGTATATTTGGGATTCTAGTGGAGGCAAATTCACGGTTAAAGAGGGGTACAAATTTTTACAGGCAACTGCTCAAATGGAAAACTGGAATCTCCACACAACTGCCTGGAAATCAGAGTGTCTACCAAAGATCAAGCATTTTAATTGGACTCTCCTCAAAGGAAAGATCCTCACTGCTGAGAATCTTAGGAAAAGAGGAATCATGGGTCCTTCAAGATGTTGCTTCTGCTGTGCAGAGGAGGAATCCATACAGCATATCTTCCTCCTCTGTCCCTTCGCCCAAAGCTGTTGGAAACAAGTGATAAACCCCATGACAATCAGCGAAAGCTTCGATCAGATCTCCTCTCTTCAGAAAAACTAGGGGAAATGTTATCCCTTTCCCAAAAAAGGTAAACACAATATCAACCGACTATGGAAATGCATTCCAACTACTCTTTGTTGGCAGATTTGGTTAGCTAGGAATAACTATGTCTTCAACAACAAAAAGCCATCCATTTCCAGCATCCTAGCTAAAACAATAGCCATCATCTCAGAAACAATCAGCACCAACTTCATCGCTCTCCCAGATCAGTCAAGCTAGCAGCAAGCAAAGATTGAATGGTACAACAAATTTAACTTCAGTTACACCAACATTCAACACCCTAAAACAAAAGCCCACAAGAAAAGGATACACTAGAAACTCAGAGGATCCAAGGAAGAGGTCAATCAGTGGATTTCAGATCAGAAGCGTCCTACTTTACATTTTGACGGAGCCTACAAGAACAACCCAGGGAAAGTTGGAGCTGGGGGCATCATTAAAAACCACAGAGGAGAAACTACGGTAAGCTACGAATGGGGATTGGGAAAAGCCTCTAACAATGTGGCTGAAGCATACAGCCTCCTTCTCGGCACCTCCATTCTGAACAGGCTGGGAATCAGAAATCCTATCATCATGGGGGACTCTGCAATCATTATTGCAGCCTTGGTCTCAGGAGCAGACTTTAACAAAGCCATTCTCAGCAACATAAAGCTCAGGATTCAGCACAATCTCAGAACTTTGGGTGAAACGACGTTTAAACATGTCTTAAGGGAAAACAATACAGCAGCGGATTTTTTTTCCTCCAAGGCCATCAGCAGGCCGAGTGGACAAATCAGGGAGAATGATCACCTCTATGACAAAGCAATCCCTTAGCAGATCAGCAGGCCCGACATCTCTTCAGAATAACAAAGCCAGTACGCCTCTAAACCCAAGTCATCTCAGTTGTCAAGCTTATTCTGATCCCTTCTGCTTCATCCTAGATTTTCTGACTCATCCCAACTCCCTCGTGAACCGTGTGCCTTATTCCTCCCAGCCTGTTGACCGGCCTGCTCTTGAAATCCGATCCTGTCTTGCCCCTCGTGATCCTATCTCTGAGAACTCTAGCTCAAGTCCTTTCGTAATCCCTTCCGACTGCACCAAAGATCTCATGGATGATCCCGAGCATGTCCAAATTCACGAGCTCCCTCAGTATCACCTGCCCATCTAGGCCTCTCAGTCGATTTATAAAATCCACCCTCCCCTCTATCCTCGACAGCAAAAGGAAGACTTTGAGCATTTCAACTTGCTCCAGAGCTTGGCAGCATCAGCGATCGTTCCCAGCCCTTCTCAGCAGCGCGATCCCCTCGCTCTCGGATCCAGAAGAGCGGCATCAAGCGAGGCCGCTCCTGGACTATCTCTGAAGCGCGCCTCCTCCCGAAAGGACCCAGGTATAATCCTAGCTTATTTCAGGTTCATTTGTTGCTGACCTTCTTGGCTGTGCTCTTCTCCCTAGACATGGCGGAGCCCTCTGAGAGATTGCAGAATGAAAACCAGGCAGGCAGTGAACCACCTGAGAACCCGTTGGACCGCGTGCTTGGCAACAACACTTGCACACTCTGCAAACAACACTGCTTCATGATTGCCAGGTTCATCAAGCATTTCAATGAGCTCAAGGAAGACTTTCAAGCTGATAGTCGTTCCAAGAGGAAAAAATTGGAAAAACAGCGAGCTGAAATAGAGAGCCTGAAAGAAAAATGTAACCACATGGAAGAGGCCATTTCTCACATTAAAAACATCACCCAAACCATGCAAGATGAGGCCTCAACCAGAGCAAGCATCAAGAAGGAACCTCAGATGGAGGACTCTGTCAACCAGTTTTGGTAAACAATCCCATGGCCAACAAATTTTGCTTTCTAGCAGGGCTCTTTGTAAGGGAATATAGCCGTTTTTTATTTCAGTATATCAGTCTTAACTTTACTCCCAAGAAGTCAGGGTCTACGCACCCATTTTGGACTTCTCTTCCTCTCTCTCCACTTTCTGTAACAGCGCTTATTATCAGCAGTTTTTATAATAGATAAGTACCCGATCATGTTAAAAAAAAAGAAATAAATCAAACTCTAAACAAAAATAGAAGTAAAAAATTATTAAAATATATATAAAATATAATATTGTAAATTAATTTGACTACGAATATTATTATTATTAATATCAGACTATATTATTAATAATATAATTAAATGAATAAATAGATATTACCTTGTCTAACTAACTATTTAATTATTTTGTTTTAACCCTAACTTTACGATTTCAATTAAAATATATATAATTGTGATTATTAAGAAATTACTTTTTAAGCTAACCATTAGAATGAGTCTCGTCATTACAACCTATTATTATATTCTTAATATATATATATAATTATATATATAATATATATATATAATATATATATATTTATTATTTATATATATTATTAAATAAGTAGTAAATTTCTTTTTTAAGACATACAACAAAAAAGTAATAATATATATATAAATTATTGTTAATCCTAACTTTTTATCTTTATAACCTTATTTATACTTTTATACATTATATATTTATATCATTAATTATTAATAAAATAAATAAATTCTTTTTTATAAACTAACCATTAAAAGTAATTTAGTTATCTTTATATTTTCATCTGATGTAACTTATTTCCATGAATTATAGGAATAATAATAATATTAAAAATTATAATAATATTAAAATAATTAAATAAGAATTTACCCTCGGTCCTGAGGTCAAAATTAGCCGTTGGTCGTTTTAGCCGTTGGAGTCTCTGCTCAATGTATTTAACTCGCACAGCTAGATTTGTTTCTTCAACTTGTCCTCACGATGAACCACACTTGTTGGTTCGAAACGTGTCGACAAAGGTCTCTCTATATGTGATTTATGCTGAAGCTCTACTTATAAACTAAAAAATAATGTTAGTTTTATAAATAAAAACTAAAATACAAATCAAATTAATAAATACAAAAATCAAATAAAACAAAAATATTTCCAAATTAAATATAAAATAATAAATAATACATGTTTATAAAAACAAATATAATAAAATAAAATAAAATAAAAAATAACTACCAAATATTAAATAACATAAAATAAAAAAAAATACATCTAAATCAGTGGGAAATACATCATCGTTAATAGGAGTGGTATGAAACCAAATGATCAATGTTGTCCAAATGTTTGTCCTTTCCCCTTCAAATTTTCTTTGAAGGAATTTCCAATACAACAAAAAAGGAAGGGCATTAAGATAACCCATCGCATGACAACCAGACACCAAAAGGGGATACCAAGTAATTGATGCTTTGGCGAAAAGAGAAAGGCATCCCAAATGGGTCAATCTCTCCCGAAAACCCTTCAGAAAAATCCATTTCTACCAACGCCCATGCTATCCTTTTGTCTAGCTTCCCAATACTCCCTTCCTCCAGAAAAAAAAAAAAAAAATAAAAATAAAAATTAAAAATAAAAATAAATAAATAAATAAATAAATAAATAAATAAATAAATTTACCAACCTTATCTGCGATCGCCATAATGGATTGTTTTGACCACAAGTTCAGTGGAAGGCAAGGCAATTTCCAAAGAATTTTATGCTTTGGCGTTTCTGTGGAGGATTAAAACCTGCATGCCAAGATTGGAGAGAAAGAAAACGCCTGCCTTTAACCCATGGAATAACAGTTATACACCCTGCATCTTCTGAACATAGAAATTGAAAAGAAAACCAACCATTGAATAAGACATTAACCCTCGGCCTGTACATTAGGATTGGGGAATAACACTTATTCACCCATCCTTTCATCTAATCAACATTTTTGAAAAATCCTATCTAACGTCTTCCAAAAATCTCACCGGTTTATGAGTGCTCTATGAACGTGCTTGAGACCTTTCACTTTATCTTAGAAAAAGGTTGAATACATTAAGCAAATGAAACCTTCCACTTTATTTTAGAAAAAGGCCGAATACATTAAGCAAATGAAGAAGCATTTTGTTCTATAAACTATCTTTAACCTGGTAGACTTTAAAATAATTTCTTTTTTCTTCAAGACATCCACCCCTGAAATTACAGTTAGAATTTTATTAGAGAACTCAATTTTCTTATTTCTTCGATCTCTTTCAATCCTAAAAACTGTTGATCACGATGATCAAATTGACTCCTTTCATAAATTGAGTCGACTAATTTGGCCACCCCCGCTCCTCTTCCAAACTGAGAGTCAGTAGAAAGACTACTATGAAGACACTTAGCATTGTTCTCTGTTTCTACCGTAATCTCAATCAACTCTTCTACCCCAGACGAAGAATCCCTCATAATATCCGTACATGACACCATAAGAAAAGAAACCCTTGGAAAATGTAAACAAACCACTTTGGAAAAGTGAATCCACCACAATGGACCAATAAACCGCTACCCAAGCTCTGAAAACCACCGATAAAAGTCGAAAGCATAAACTGATCATTTGATTGTACCAAAACAACATTCCCATCCAACACCTTTCTCCATTCTAACCAAAGAGAATAGCAATCGATGGAGTACCCTTGGAAAATGCAAACAAACCACTTTGGAAAATTGAATCCACCACAATGGACCAATAAACCACTATCCAAGCTCTGAAAACCACCGATAAAAGTCGAAAGCATAACCTTGATCATTCGAAAGCATAACCTTGATCATTTGATTGTACCAAAACAACATTCCCATCCAACATTTTTCTCCATTCTAATCAAAGATTTCTCCATTCTAACCAAAGAGAATAGCAATCAATGGAATTGTTTTTAGTGAGAGTTTTAGGAACTTTCAGTGGATTTTTCCCATCAACTTCTCTAAAATTCGGCAGGAATTCATTGAAATCACAAAATTGATGAGTAAACCATGCACAATAGAAGTGGGGTTTTTCATGGTGTTGAATCTATATATAATCAAAAAACTAGTTTAAATAACACAAGATTTCACATCAAAAACTCTAAAAAAGTCGCACTATAGACAACTCGGATCACTGATAAACCCAGAAAAATCACCCTCACAATGACCTCAATCCAAAAAATACAAAGAAAGTGGGTTTCACTCCTTCACAAGGACAACTGTCCCACCTACTTGACACAGGCCCAACATGCATGTCTCAACAAAAATAGAATGACATAGAATGACAGCACGACAAAAATATAACGAGAAATCCCTCCCTCTCGTACCAAAGCTAGAACAAAAGAACCCCATCAGTATGCTAAAAAAATCATAAAATCCCCTGGGCGATAAAGGTGTTGGAAACGAGATGTAATTCCAACCACCTGATTTAATGCTGGATCTAGAAACCAGCGACTGCATTTAATGAGGTTGTAGAAGTCGGCGGATTCATTGAAGCTTCTCCAGTAAGCCACCGACTGAACCCGTCTCCAGAAACTTCTCCAACTTGTATATATACCTGTTAACTGATGAATAGAGGTGTGTTCTTGTGTTCAGTGTTTCAAAGTTGGTGTTGGTGTGTTGTGCGCCTCTGATCCTTACATGGTATCAGAGCAAGGTTGAGGGCTGAGTGTGAGAGCCCAAGTCGAGCGATCAGAGTGGGTGAGATATCGTTGTAAAGTGAGCTGTGAGCTGTAGCTTGAAGCTGTGTATCACTGTGTGATCGAGAGCTATGTGAGCCATGAGCTGTGAAGCTGTGTATTGCTGTGTGTTGCTATATGGTGAGTGGCAATTGAGTTCATGTATTCGTGAGTGTGGCGGCTGTGGCAGAGAATGGCATTTGAGTAAGTTCTGTGATTGTGCGTTAAAACGTTGGTACGCCCTATTTTATGCTCATAAGTGATGTTTTTTAAGTTTTGGTGCGGCTGATGCTTAAGGTTTTGAAATTCCAGCTCTTTTTTTGAAAGATTACAGCGAAGAAACCGAAGGCTTGAATGTTATGTAAAGACACATTAAGTTACAAGGTCTGAGATTTGTGGGTGCTTAAGTTCTGAGTCATCTGTGTTTTGATCTCTTAAATTAAAATTTGTGGGCTGGAAGATTTAAGGGTCTCTAGTTTCATTGATGAAGTATGATAATTTTGAACTTGTGCGTGGATATGAAAAAAATCAGTTTTGTGGTCTGCATATATGAAGTTCCGGCCTTTAGTTAATTTTGGTAAAGAGTTCAATCTAATTTAGGAAGAACTTATCTTCTACCAACTACATAAATGTCAGAAATGAGTTTATGTCTGACTGGTTAATTCTATATTCAAGCTACAGTATATTATTTTACCTTGCAATATATATTTGCAACTTAAAAAAAGGTGGAAATTTTTTAATAGGGAAAAGGAAAAGATTTTTTATGATGCATGTGTGAGTTTTCTGAGATTTAGATTTGGTGGCATTTTTGTGATTGGAGGAAGTTTTTTTATCATGGCAAATTTATTGCTTGATAATTATATGAATGAATCCACCAAACTTGATGGAGAAAATTATGTGAATTGGAAATTTAAGTTAATGACTATTTTAGAAGGAAATAGTTTGTGGTCCATTGTAAGTGGGGATGAGCCCAAACCCACTGTTGCAGGTTCTATTCCAGATTGGGAGAGAAGGGAGACAAAAGCAAAGGTATTGTTGCGTATGTCCGTAAAGGACAACATTATTCCTCATATCCGAGATTGCAAGACATCAAAAGAAACATGGGATACGTTGAAGGGTTTGTATGAAACAACAAATACAAACCGAATCTTGTTTTTGAAGACTAAGCTTTTATCTCTAAAAATGGAAGCAAATGAAAGTATAAGCAATTTCATATCTCGTGTCAAAGATTTAAGTGATAAGTTAGGAGATATTGGTGAAAAGGTGTCTAATACTGACTTAGTCACCATCATATTAAATGGCTTAGTGCAAGATTATCAAATTTTTGTTTCAAGTCTTGCAGCTAGAGAGAAACCCCCTTCATTTGATGAATTGACAGGAATTCTTTTACAAGAGGAGGAGAGGATGAAGAACTTTAATTTGGGCTCTAGCAGTTCAGATTTGGCATTGGTGGCCAAGGGAAAATATCCATACAGAGGCAAGCGATGGGACAAGAACAAAGGAGGCAAGTTTCAAGCAAAACAAAAAGGTATGACACAGTCTAAATTTCGAAAGAGAAATGATGAGTTTTATTATTGTGGCAAACTCGGGCATCATTCTAAAGATTGGTATAAAAGGAAATATAATGAGTCTAAGCAAAGAAACAGAAGGCATAATGGAAATTTTGTGGACAAGGATATCAATGATGGATTTAAAAATCTTAAATTATTTGTTTCTGATGCTGCACTGTCTGTGGAAAATGATGATAAGAATGCTTGGTTCATTAGTTCTGGTGTGTCACTACATATGTCTTGTAACAGGGAGTGGTTTGATGAATATCATGAAAATATTGATGGAACATATGTTTGCCTAGGAGATAACAAATCACTTAAAGTTCAAGGTTATGGAGTAATAGGTGTGAATTTACCTAATGGACAAGAGAAACAAATTCATAATGTGATGTATGTTCTTGATATCAAAAAGAATTTAAATTTTGTTTCTACTATTACTGACCAAGATTTGAAGGTGGAATTTGTTAAATCACAGTGTGTAGTGAAAGACATTCAAGATTAGTACAAGATTATTGCCACAGGGACCAGAGTTGGAGGCTTGTATAAGATGGATGTGACCCGGAAAAGTCATCAAGCTTTGGCATCTACAACAATTTCAACATTAGATTTATGGCATCAAAGGTATGGACATCTAAATCACAAAGATTTAATGCTACTTCAAAAGAACACTATGGTTGAAGGGCTTCCTGTCTTAAAGAATGATCATGTTGAATGTGAAGCATGTGTACTTGGCAGGCAACATAGGGAGGAATTTCCTATACATAAAGAAAAAAGGCAAAGGGAAATACTTGAACTAATTCATACTGATGTATATGGACCTATGCAAACTAGATGTATTGGTGGAGCATGGTATTTTCTTATTTTTGTGGATGATAGATCTAGATATACATGGGTTTATTTCATAAGAAGAAAGAGTGATGTGTTTGAGTACTTTAAAGAATTTAAGAATATGGTAGAAAAACGAACTGGTAATTACATCAAAATTTTGAGATCTGATCAAGGGGGAGAATTCAAATCAAGAGAATTTAATCAATATTGTAAAAGCAATGGGTTTCAGCAACAATTTACAGTGCCACATACACCTCAGCAAAATGGAGTTGCTAAGAGGAAAAACAGAACACTAGTTGAATGTGCACGTAGTATGCTTCAAGGTAAAAATATCTCTAATTTTTTTTGGGCTGAAGCCATTAATACTGCTGTTTATTTGAAAAATAGGAGTCCAACCAAAAGTTTAGAGCTTAAAACACCTTTTGAAGCATTTTATGGGTACAAACCAAAAGTGAGTCATTTAAGAGTTTTTGGTTGCAAGGCATTTGCTCACATTCCTAAAGATGAAAGAAGAAAACTCGATGCAAAGTCAATTAAGTGCATATTTATTGGTTATTGTGATAAACAGAAAGCATACAAGTTGTTTGATCCCAATACTCATAGACTGCTTGCAAGTAGGGATGTGGTGTTTCATGAGATTGCTAATGAAGGTGATAAAATAAATAATACTAGTGTATGGCATGATATTGATAATTATGTCAAATTAGATACAAATGTTGAACAAGAACAGGAACAAGCACAGGAACAGATACAAACTGAAGAGCAAGGGGCATCAAGCAGTCATGATACTCCAAGAAGAGGAGAGGGGACTCCGCAAAGCAAAAAGAAAGATGAAAGCAGTAAAACTCCAAGAAGGTCATCACGTCAAAGTCAGGTACCTGTAAAGTATAAAGATTATGCATTAATGTCTCAGATTATGAATGTTGTAGAACCTTCAAGCTATGATGAAGCTAAAGAATATGAAGAATGGAGAAATGCAATGAATGAAGAATACAACTCTATAATGAAGAATGACACATGGAAATTAATAGAATTGCCTAAAAACAAAGTTCCCATAGGATGCAAATGGCTTTATAAATCTAAATTTAATGCTGATGGAAGTATTGATAAACATAAAGCTAGATTGGTTGCTAAAGGATATTCACAAAAGGAGGGAATTGATTATGAAGATACTTTTGCACCGGTAGCTAAGTTGAACACAATAAGAATCATGATTGCATTAGCTACAAAATATAATTGGAAAATGCATCAGTTAGATGTCAAATTTGCATTTTTGAATGGTGAGTTAAAAGAAGAAGTTTATTTAGTTTAGCCTGAAGGGTTTGTAAAACAAGGACAGGAGCATTTGGTTTGCAGGTTAAAGAAAGCTTTATATGGCTTGAAACAAGCACCAAGATCATGGTATGTGAAAATTGATTCTTTCTTTTATGAGAAAGGTTTTATGAGAAGCAAAAATGATCCTAATTTGTACATCAAGAAAGATGAAGACAAGAATGTTGCTTTAATATCTGTATATGTTGATGATCTTATCATAACAGGAAATGCATGCAAGTTGATTGAAGAAATTAAAAATCAGTTGTCACATGTATTTGAGATGAAGGATCTTGGTGAATTGCATTATTGTTTAGGTTTTGAAGTTTGGAGGGAGCCTGGCAAGACACTAATCACACAAAGAAAATATACAAGGGAAATCCTTAAAAGATT
>APFE031364626.1:0-10004 GCA_000404065.3 Pinus taeda
AATATTTTGATAATAATCGATTTATATGATAAATATTTTTATATAAATAATGTAATTTTTTTCAAATAGAAATTTATTTTTAAATACATTTTCTTAAAATATTTCCAAAATAACCCATTTACTTATAGAATTTATTTTACAATTCAAAATAAAAATAAAATAATACCTATATAAATATGAATAAAAAATATCATTACCCTTTCAACAATTAAAATTGTTTGTATATATACATAATACATTTCACAATACTGGCCATATAAAATTCAAAACAGTTAACCATTTAAAGTAATTCACTAACCACTTAACTAACTTAGGGATACCAAATTTCCATATGTATCTTATTTATTATAATACATTACATTTTTTTATATAAAAAAAAAAAAATGTTTCATGCTATACTCAATGTAAACTAGCTAATATACCATTTAAGAACATTGCTTGAATCATAAATATTTTGATAATAATCGATTTATATGATAAATATTTTTATATAGATAATGTAATTTTTTTCAAATAGAAATTTATTTTTAAATACATTTTCTTAAAATATTTCCAAAATAACCCATTTACTTATAGAATTTATTTTACAATTCAAAATAAAAATAAAATAATACCTATATAAATATGAATAAAAAATATCATTACCCTTTCAACTATTAAAATTGTTTGTATATATACATAATACATTTCACAATACTGGCCACAATTACAAAAGAATAACTTGAATGAGAAAAAAAAACTTGAACCCAAATTAAAAAGATGATTATGAACTCTCGCAATAATATTTTAAAATCACTTTATTAAAATCGTTTACAAAATAGAAAATATTAAAATTGTGCTGGGTTCATATCACTCGTTTACCGAAATCTAAATTTTTTTGGGAATTTAACAACAATGTTGACAACTCTGTCAAATGGAGTGAATGAAATATCAAATAAATCTATCTAATAAGCAAATTCAAAGACGAAGGTTGGTCAAACAAATCCACATATTAAGAAAATTCAATGACAAGCTTGTTCGCCAGAGTATATTTGCAAATATTCAACGTTGATTTCAAAGATTTGACAGCGAGGATATTTCTTTCACAAATTGCAATTGCTATATCAAGTAAATACATATATTATGTAAATTCAATAACAAGGTAAATTTAACATTTATTTCTAAGATTCAAGCTTGTAACTTCCTCCAATCACAACTTGCTGGAATGTTTAGCTTTCAAAGTAGCAAGCCTAGTGGGTTTAGTGAGAGCAATGCTAGTTGAGCATATATGCTCTATGTATTGTTTGCGTGACTTGAACCCACGTGCTTTCAAGTCCTTTGGCGTGATTTTGGTCCTTTTAACCATAGCATCAACATTTATCTTTTTTGTTTTCTGTGGAAATTAAAACATTATCAATAAATATCAAAATCCACATAGATATAATGAAAATATGCGGACCATGTAACGAATATGAAAAGACAATGCATTGACTAGCTATCAACAAATATCAAAATCTATATAGATATAATGAGAATATGGGGAACATGTAACGAATATGAAAATAAAATGCATTAACTAGTCATAAAAATATATGTCAATGTTATTATGAGCTAAGATATGTAGTATATAACTTACCTCTCTTAATTTATCTTGAAGTCTAGGTGAATGCCGCAATGGTTGAGGAGAATGTGATTTTTGGTGAGTATCATGTCCACCATCATACATGTGCAAAGGTGTTTTGGGAAATGTATATTCATTACTCTGAACATTAGATTATACATAGATATAAGTATGAATCAAATAAAATTAAATGTAAAAATATGCTAAATTTACAAGAGTATAAATAGCTTACCTTGCATTGTGACATTGGACGTGAAGATGGTTCTAGCATTTGAACCATTTCATTTCCATTCTTCTTAAGACTTCGACAAGGGGTTTTCATTGATTGTGATGGTTCCAAAGGGAACACCTGCACCATAAATAAGAAATAACACACACACACATAATCAAAACAAATCAAGGATAACGATATATAATACAAAACATCCATTTCTCATCCCATCATTATGGTAAAACATAACAATTTATATATTAATGTTTTTAGTGGAATAGGTTATATGGATTAAAAACTTACTGGCCCAATAACCCCTTGAAAACCTTGAAATCTAGGTGAGCGGCGTAATAGTTGGTGGCTTGAACTTGGGGAATTTTGTTGATTAGGCTACGCATATCAATAACAATGAGTATAATCAATATAAATATTATTTAATGTTAAAATGTCTAAAAAATTAATATACGCAAAAAAATGGACTCAACTGTGTTCTCATTGTCTTGATTAGTTTCATCAAAGTTTAATATATAGTTGTGCCCATCTAATCTTTCTTCCCCCACATCATCAGGAACCCCAGTCCTTGCTTTCTCTTTTAAAGCAATGTCTATGCGCTTCATTGTCTCCATACGTCTACGAGGTAGACTTTGATCCCAACGTTGAATTTTTTCACAAATCCTTTGCTTTGAAGTATCATTAAGCTGATCAAATGTAACAAGTGACTGTGAAAACAAGTTTCAATGAATTTAGTCCACAACAATAAATTAATACTAATAAAAAACATATACAGATAAATACTAATAAATACTTACAGCTGAAAGAATTTCATCATTGACAATATTAATAAAAAAACATATACAAATAAATACTAATAAATACTTACAGCTGAAAGAATTTATTCATTAACAAATCTTTTATATGCTTGTTGTCGTGCACGACATAGCCTTGCATCTAAATCATATTGTATTTTGGCATTTTGCCTTTTTACTACACTTGTAGATTTAACCGCCCATGTAGCATTTGCATCTCTTACTCGACCTCTTTGACGTGGAGGAATTGGTGGGAGATTGTGGTTGGTAGCCTGATGATGATTAAGGCTAGATAGTTTAGATCGACTCAAGTTCCTCGCACAATCACCAACAAGACAAATGAACAATTGCTTGGTGCCTTTGATAGTTACCTCCCATTCATGTCTATTATCCTCCATTTTCTTACTTCCTTATAATGAATATGTAAACAATATTGTTGTTAAAAACATCATAAAAACACTTTAAAATAAAAATCAATATTCATATCTATTTTTTTGTGGTTACCATAACTATCCACTTTTAAATAAAACTGAAATATTTCCAAGATTTCATGGATAAAATTGAAGTAAAAATTCCAATTACAAAGCGATATGTACTACAGACATTGGGCTTCCCGTAAAATATTTTGGCAAGGACATGCAATTTAATCAAATTATTTGAACATACATTAAGTTTCTTAATTCAGATGGCCCACGATCTAACCAAGGCCACTGACCACTGGGTGCCAAATTGAAACAGTAGATCAATTATTTAGGAAGAGACCAGAAGCAGAGGTGAAAACCTAATACAGTAACCACCTCGCTGTATTCATTGTGAGGTGAAGTACTCGGACACAACTGATCTGAAAGTTGCTTCCATGCATATTATTAGAATATATAGCGAGATTATTAAACATCTTAGGAAATATTTATATGTTTAGAAAATTAAAACCTCACCAACTTTGAGCATTACCAGCGTTCTCAGTTCAGTCTATGATATTAGAAGGAATGCTGACTATGGCCGCTGGTCTTGGTCCTGGTTATTACGATGCTATAGTGGACTGAGCAACTGGTACAACAAACATGTTTTTCTATTGTTATTTAAGAACACGTCTGAAACAGAATTAGGCTCAGAGCATAGTAAACTGTTTAGGAAGAAGTCGCTGACTTTTGTGAGTGGCCCAACATGTCAACATGGTTTTATACTGTCATTTGTTTAAGAATTTTTTTGAAACATAATTAGAACATCATATCCAACAGAAGCATGGAAAGTATAAAACAAATCATTTTCAGCTTTGGCGAATGCCTATTGTTAATTAATAATGGCAGCAATGACCTGCTCCAGTGAGGACTGTACAACAGACTATAATTTGCCAAGAGATGGCCCAAAAAAATGATGCTTATACATTTTATTATAAAATCTAGCTCAGAGCTTTTGTTTTCAATTTTCTATGGTTCTCACAGAGATTTTCTCCACAATGAATCTTATTACTGAATTCCCAAATTGGGCAACTCTAGTAGTTTCGATTTCGGTTTTGAATCAAAAGAGAAGACTCGGCCATTGATACTCGCAGGGAAATGCAGAGCTAACAATCCATCGTCTAGTTTCTATGAATTGCAAAACATGTGACAAATACTTTTATTGAAAACAAAACACAGAATCCAGAGCTGGAAAAGACAGAAGATTACTAGCAGAACATTTACGGATGGAGCCGTAGAAATAGTCATCTGTCTATGGACAGAAATATAAATACAACAACGATTTTATTGATGAGATGCAGTCTTTCGTTTGCAAGACGGCAACATAAAGCTTTCTTCTTTCATTTAATTAATTTTTATTTTGTAAAGTAATAAAAAATTATAATTTCTAAACTGGAAAAAACAAAACACCTTCTCCCAAAGTTTGAATTGATTGATTTAAATTTCCGAGTGGTTAGCCTATTGGCGTACGTATTTTAGAAGAGGGCTTCCAACA
The DNA here is from genome assembly GCA_000404065.3 of Pinus taeda. Lineage (NCBI taxonomy): Eukaryota > Viridiplantae > Streptophyta > Pinopsida > Pinales > Pinaceae > Pinus > Pinus taeda. Next base: position 4,571 of record APFE031364626.1, read on the forward strand.
TCTTGAGAGATTGGATGAAATTTCACTAAAACCCTAATTTTCATTTAATAATAATGTGTTTAGAGGTTAATATCATATCAGAATGGCTGGTGTGGAGTGGTCTCTCTGTTTCCTCTCAATGGAGAGTAGTGAAGCACAGGCGTTATGATTCACGGCCTATTACTTTTCGTCTTTTCACAATCACAAGTAATAAGTGTATTTTGACATGTTTTGAATTTCAAAAAAAAAAAAAAAAATCTATTTTAAAATATAAGCAAATCATTTTTAAGAGAAAATAGAAATTAACAAACTAAACCACATGTAAATATTAATTCCTAAAATTTTCCTTACTTTTTATAGTTGCTACATAACAATACATAGATATTTAATTAAAAACATAGTTTTCAAAAACTTTACTCTTGAAAATAAAATTAAATGAAAAATTAGATTTTCCAAAACCCATAACAATACATACATATTTAATTAACCACATAATTTTCAAGAACTTTGCTTTTAAAAATAAAATTAAATGAAAAATTATATTTTCAAAAAACCATTACCATTGAGCAATAAAACTTCAATTATCTCCATCAATTCTATTATTTTAAAAAAACCAAATTCTAAAATAAATAAAAAATCAAATTTTAATATCACACTCAAATTCAACCACAAATTGATCCTTAGACATAGTTAACTATCTGTAAATTACCATTAATTGATCTTTGTATAGTTAAATGTTTAGAAATTAATGTTGAAGTAAGAAGAGGGTTCTGCAATGAGAAATTGCTGCAAATGAGTCGATACATGGAGTCTGCTCATAATTATTGCAAAACCAAAGGGAGGGCGTTTCAGGTGGTGCTGTGCAACACTGGATTGAAGAAGAAGATGCAGGGGAAGAGCAAGAGTTGTGCAAGTAGGAAGGCCGTTATAGCCTGAAACTCTAGTGTTCAGCGCAACATAACAGTGAATGCCCGTGGAAGAGGTTTGCTGTTACTCTAAAATTCGAAATCACCACCATCATCATCTTCTTCACACACATTTTCATAGAGATTACTTTGTTACAGTAGGAGGATCTGAGCAATTCAATCAAAGAAGGGCATTAACTCTCTGCTAAGTTGCAGCAGTCAAAATATATATGTAAATATAGGGAGTTCCTAAATTATCAAATGTAATTGCTGTAAATTTGTTTCAATGTTTCATCGGAGTGAGATATCATCATTTTTTCTATTTCTGCCATTTAAAAATTGTACCTGTTATTATTATATATATATATATATATATATATATATATATATATATATATAGATATATATATATATAAATATATATATATATATATATATATATATATATATTTAGTTTAAATGGTAGATTTTAAAATATTTCCAAATCAGAACAGATGAATATGATAGACTTAAAAAGAATGAAACCAAACATCCTAGCGTTACCCGTGATCACCAATCTGCTTTGCTGCCATGTTCTTCTTCGCTGGTTGCAGGGGCTGCTCTGCCGTGTTCTTCGCTACTTGCAAGGACTGAAACCTGGATAGCGAATGGAGTTTATGGGCACCGTTAATGCGTGGGTTGAGTTGGTAAACAGCGGAGGCGGCCGCAGAGTTTAATGCGTGGGTTGAGTTGGTAAACGGGGAGCTGCGGCAGAGTTTAAGTGCATTAATGGATAGGTTGGTGCACTTGCCATGATGTCAAACCGGAGGCGGGCCGGCGCCGGAGGCCGGCAGGAACGGGCATTGTCGCAGGTGAGTGAATCGATGTGCATCCATGCATCCATGCATGCGATGGGCTCTCCGGGTTACATGGACTATAGCATTAATGATGCTATAGTCCATGAAATAGCACTCGCCCTCGCGCCCCTCCCCGCCGACGAGGCCCTTTCAACGACCCTCCTCAATGTGGGTCCCATCTGTCGCCAATGTAAACCAAACAAGCATTACCGCCCGCGGAGTTTCATTTGTAGGCTCGTCATCCGGGTAACCGTCATCGTCACCATGCCATTCATTTCCTTTTGCTAGCTCATTTGCGAGCCCGTTCGAAGTGACATCTCCCATCTACGGCCACAGCCAGAAGGTGATTTGTTTTACAAATTTTAAGGTTGTAGAAAATATGCAAGTAAAATTTTGTCTTTTAAGAAATGGATCACTTTGTAAAAGCACATAAAATAATGGTTTTAAAACTCAGTTAACAACATAAAAACAAAGACCACTATACCATATACAGTAACAAAAGACAACAAAATGATAAAGGTGTTCACCCCTCATGGGCTACATCTATTGGTCCAGCTTCCAACGTTGGGCCTCTTTCATTAAGTGCTCAAATTTGTGTTTCATGGATTTACAATGCTCAAAATATAAAAATAATGTCTCACATGGCTCTAAACTAGTAAAAAACCCTAAGCTAGACTCTTGTTGGGCTCAATTTGGCCAAAACCTGAAGAAGTTAATCTCTAGAGAAGTTTTGTTGATAAATTCTCTGTAAACTGGACTCCTTTGCTAACTGTTCTATGAATTCTGCAATACGAGGGACCACTGAGTGCCATTTTTTCTCGGCGTTGACGAGATCCCTACTAGTTCGGATGTAATTTGTTAGACAGTTTAAATGTATAATGATGCCTTTTGGAAAAAATTAGGGCCATCTGTAGGGGGTTGAGGGTAATTGCCTACTCCCATCGGCATAGGCCCCAGTCATTTAGGCCATGCTTCCGCTGCATCATAAGTCCCATGGATGGCCTCCAATTCCTTGCACATGTCTACGAAGTACTCTACCCTTCCTCAACCTCTAGTTATATGGCATATGGTTGGACCTCGGGCCGGGGCTAAGCCTTGAGCCCTTCATCGCTCCACCTACGGTCTCATGCATTGTGTAGTGACTAGGGGACAGGGTCTTAGCCCCAACCCCTTCCCCAAACATCATTCCACCGAAACTTTAAATATGTATTCGTTGCTATGACTATTAAGAAACACATTGTAGCTTATTGGTAAGGCGCTTGACTTGTGTGCATGATGTCCATTCAAATCATGTCGATGCTAGTTTAGACCTTAACCAAAATTTTGCATAGTACTGGGTGCCATGTGCTATCCCATGACTAGGCCACGTGGCACCCATCAATTGATCCACTTAACAATTCCAACAACCAATCAAAATCCCTCAATCCTTGAACGAATCTGGTGAAGCCACATCGAAGCCTGCCATTGGCCCAAGGTAGAGTCAGCCTGCTAAGTCATCATATGGACTACCGAGTCAACAGTTGTTGGCTTGAGTGGGCCTAACCCAGGTTCAATGTTAATTACCCAAACAAATCCCTACACTACTGGCCCTTTCGGCATTAGCCCGTGGAGCGTGGACCGAAATCCCGCCTGAGACAGTATGGGGGGATGCTGGAACCAAGCTTCTGCACCCTGAGATGGTTGTGATGTTGTCTGATTTCTTTTATCCCTGCCTTCGTGCAGGTAGTTTCGCTCTAGGACTTGCACGACAAACCCTCTATTCTGGTCCTCAATACCTTCGTGAAAGTATATGATTGACCTTCATGTAACCCTAACCTATGGCTCAGATACTTTCGCATTTGCTATTGCAATGAGCTGTGAGAATTTCCCAATCATCCTAAGTGATTTTCTTACCTCATTGAATACTTAAAGTTAATACATCGTAAGCAAATATTCGTACTTGCGTTTAGTTATTCAATGTAATTGCATTCATTCGTGCAACATATAAGCATAATAAAGGAAATTCATACATAATACATCCAAGCACATTAACAAAACAAAGACACATAAATTGTAGAATAACTGATTTTATTAATATCTTCCAAGTTTTTACAAACTTTGTCCACCTTGCGCACATAGCTGCAGGGGTCTACGCACTCAGTTGTAAACTTCTACCCTAGGCCTCTACGCACTCAGCTGCAGAGCCACTATCTACACTACGACCCAAGACTTAGGCTTCTTCTTCAGAGCTATCACTCTATTACATGATCTCTATTCTATTGATTTATTCCTTGATTTATTCCTAAACTACTTAGATCTTATCTCTTTTATACAATCCCATGGTCCATGGACCATTGGTAGGTCTCTTATAGCTGACTTTACTTACAAAACTAAGGGCGGACTACCCTTTTTGACACATAACACCTTCACACTCGACAACCACAAAATGCGGAGTTTTTACAATTATATTACAAAAAATGACCTAAAAATGGGCTCTTAGCACCAAACATGCCCTTCGGAGATCCCACTCCCAAAAATCCCCCAACACAAACATCGTTACTTGCCCTTGAGTCACTCGATAGGCATGGATATCTTTACGCAAAGCTTGTCCAGCTAGACCCTAATGACCGTAACTTCAGCCGTGCACTAAGCTGCTGCTTGCTTTGCATCTTCAATTGTTTTCTCTATTACTACCCCTTTGCTGTCAGCTTGAAGCTGTTGTTGCGTTGCATACAGAGTCGCAAGCTTGCCTTCAATGTTTCCTATGACTACATAAGCTTCCTCTAGCTAGGGCTTTAGTTGCGCCTTCAGCACTACTTCCTTGTGTAGCGCTAAGTCCACCTGTTCCTTTAGCTACTTAGCTTCCTGCAGCTTAGCTAACCTTTGTGTCAGCGTGATAGTTCATGTTGTGCCCTTAACTTTTTCATAGCATTGTTGGAGTTTGTGCGCTTCTATCTCTAGCCTCTGGATGTTTGGGTCCTCCTGCAAGCTGGTCAGGACCTCAAACGATTGTTCAAACATCTGTGTGCAGTATGCTACTGAACTCTCCACTGTCGCGATTGCTTCTATGACAACGATCGCTCCCTGTTCCTTTACCTTTGGCGGTGTTGAAGGGTGGGCCCCCAACTGGAGCTCTGTAATCTGTAGGTTCAACTCCAACTAAAACCACGATATCTGTGTGCGAGTGTCGCACACCCCTATTTCCAATTTGCTTATGTGGACCTTGAATGGCTCCTCCTCCTGAATGGCCAACTCTGGGACCATTCTACATGCCTCCTCCATGACCTGTATGATCTTCTTGCTCTGGTTGGTCACCTCTGCCTTAGCGACGATGGAAGCATTCCTCTGTAGGGCCATCTGCTCATTTTTATCTTCTGTTCACTCATCACCTAGAGGGTGCGATGCTCGCGGGCCCTTAGCTCTACAGTTACTCCATCATGCAAGAGGTGCAGTGCATCGCATGGAAGCGCTACCAGGATCAGTCCAACTCCCTTCAAGGCACTGACTGTGGGCCTGTCAGCCTCATTTTCCATGGTTAGTGCTCCATCTAGCAGCACTATCGCATTGGAAGCCTTTGCTCGCAGCATATTGGCAGCCTCTGACGTTAAGTATGGGGGATTACGCAGTGCATTATATTAGATATCATTTTTGGGATTCAATTGCGTTAAGTAAGTCATTCAAACGTATGACCATTTCCATGAGAGGTAGTCGTAACTGACTAATTTCTCATGATTT
>APFE031364630.1:0-19218 GCA_000404065.3 Pinus taeda
AAAGTTACTTAATGTAAACTTCATTTACCCTATTTCAGATAGCCGGTGGGTTTCCCCCTTGGTTATAGTTCCTAAAAAGAATGGTAAATGGAGAGTTTGCATTGATTACAGAGAATTGAACAAAGCGACCTTAAAGGATCACTTTCCTTTACCCTTTATTGATCAAGTCTTAGATACTCTAGCTGGCAAAAAGTATTTCTCATTCTTGGATGGTTTTAGTGGTTACAACCAGATTCAGGCAGCACCTGAAGATCAAGACAAAACCACATTTACTTGTCCATGGGGAACTTTTGCCTACTGAGTACTCCCTTTCGGATTATGTAATGCACCTGCAACATTCCAAAGGGCAGTACTAGGAATCTTTTCCGATCTAATTCATGATTGTGTGGAGGTCTATATGGATGATTTTACAGTTTATGGTGATTCATTTGAAGAGGCATTAGGAAATTTGGAAAAATTTCTTATTAGGTGTAAAGAGACTAACCTTTCATTAAGTCATGAGAAATGTTTTATGATGTTTACTGAAGGGATTGTTTTGGGCCACCATATTTCAGGAGATGGATTTAAGGTTGATAAATCAAAAGTTGAAGTCATCTCCAAGTTACCAATTCCAAATTGTCAAAAAGATGTTAGAATTTTTCTTGGGTTTACTGGTTATTATAGAAGATTCATTGAAAACTTCACCAAAATAGCATCTCCTCTCTTTAAATTACTTACCAAGGACTGTGAATTCAAATGGGATCCTAACTGTCAATTTGCATTTGAAGCTTTAAAAACTAGAATATTTGAAGCACCCATTTTGAGGGGACCAAATTGGAAACTCCCTTTTCACATTTCAACAGATGCTTCAGATACAGTTCTAGGAGCTGTGTTGGGTCAAAAGGATTTAATTCCTTATGCCATTTATTACACCAGTAAAAATTTGACTCCCACTGAGTTAAATTATACTGTGACTGAAAAAGAGTTCTTAGCCGTTGTTCATACAATCAACAAGTTTAGACACTACATAACAGGCTATGAAACTTTTGTCCATACTAATCATTCTGCCATTAGATATCTCATGAATAAACCTGTTACCAATGCAAGAGTCACAAGATGGCTTTTACTTTTACAAGAATTCAACATTACTGTGTTAGATAGACCAGGAAAACAAAATACAGTAGCGGATTTCTTGTCTAGAATTCAAAATACTAATGAGGATTCTCCAGTAGAGGATAAGTTTCCGGATGAATATCTGTTTGCAGTAACTACTAAAACTCCTTGGTATGCAGATATTGCTAACTATTTGGTTACAGAGAAGCTACCTTCACACTTATTTCCTAATGAAAAAAGGAAAATCATTCAGGAGAGCTCAAAGTATTCTTGGATTTCTAATGAATTGTTCAAAACAGGGCTAGATTGTGTAATCAGAAGATGTGTGCGGGAAGATGAAATGCCCGACATTCTTAAGGCATGTCATGATGAACCATGCGGCGGACACTTTGCTGACAAGAGGATGGCCTATAAAATCCTTTCTTTAGTATATTACTGGCCTTCTCTCTTCAAGGATGCAAAGCAATATGTTAGAAGGTGTGACAACTGCCAAAGAGTTAGGAGACCAACTCCTTCAAATGAAATGCCTCTACAGCCTCAGGTACTCATCGAACCCTTTGAGAAATGGGCTCTAGATTTCATTGGACCTATTAATCCACCACCCAAACAGAAAAAGTATATATTGGTTTGTACTGATTATGTTACTAAGTGGGTAGAAACCAAGGCATTGCCTTCTGCCACTGAAAATTCAGTTGTTCAATTTCTTTTTGAGGATATATTTACTCGTTTTGGTGTCCCAAGAGAAATTGTAACAGATCAGGGAAGTCAATTTACATCTAAATTGATGGAAAAGCTGATGGAGGAATACAAAATCAAACATAGAAAGTCTACTCCATACCATCCACAAGCAAATGGCCAAGTGGAATCTACAAATAAAGTTCTTGAGGGCATCATCACCAAGACTGTTCATCTCCACATAAGAGATTGGGTAGAGAGGCTTCCTGAAGCCTTGTGGGCCTATAGAACTACATGGAGGAACACAACAGGACATTCTCTCTATGAACTTGTTTATGGGAAAGAAGTCTTGCTCCCCATTGAGTTTCAAATCAAGACCTTCAAGATGGCAGTTCAGTTGGGGATGAGCTTATCAGAAGCCCAAAAGCACAGAATGGACCAGTTAAATGAACTAGATGAAATAAGACAAGATGCAATTCTGAGGACCGATCTAGTTCAACACCAAAGGACCAAATGGCATGATTGATTTATCAAAGAAAAGAAGTTTCAAAAAGGAGATTGGGCGCTACTATTTGATTCAAAGTTTAAGGACTTCAAAGGGAAATTTCAAACTCATTGGCTTGGGCCATATGAGATTGATGAAGTCTTTAGTAATGGAGCAGTCTGAATCAAGACAATTGATGAGTTCCAAACTCCTCTTATTGTGAATGGCCACCGCTTGAAGATCTATCATAAGCCACTCTCAAAAGAGGACTTTGTCAAAATATTTCAAGAAAATTCTGCAATGAGGCTAGTGGAGAAGAATTCTTCTCCTCCATCATCCTAATCTTGTTTCTTTCTGAATTGAAAAAAAAAAAAAAAAATTTGTTTATAAGCCTGAAAACCAATCTCAGATTGGCGTCTTATACAGAAAATATGGAGTGAAAATCAGGCACACCTGACACTCTTTATTTTCCAAAAAAAAAATCTCTCTCTCTTTCCATCCTCATTCCATCTTCATTCCATTTCACTTCACTTCATCATTTTTCATCTCCATTTCACTTCATTCCATTTCATTTTTTTTCACTTCACTCCATTCACTCCATCTCATACCATCAATAAAAGTCCCTTTCAGGACTATTTCCATTCAGTTAGTCTTTTCCTAACTCATTTTGTGCAGTTAAAAGGGAGATGTCTTAGTTTCCGCCGCTGGAAACCGTTTCTGTAGCTCGCACCAGTTTCCGCAGCCAGAAACGATTTCCGCAGCTAGCATCACTCTGTCTCTACAGCCAGCAGCACTCTGTTTTCAAGGGAAAATCTCAGTCAAAGGTTAACATCATCATCACCAAAGGCAGCAAGGATATGAGGCACCTACAGGATCAAAAATCAATAATGGATCAGCAACCTTAATCAACAAATGGAAAACTCATGAAGGTATGATCAAAATATTTTCCAAACAACAATTTAATGTCATTTTATGCATAATTATTAAATCGTGGAAAGAGCCACTAAATGCAATGATTCGGCAAGATCATCCCACTCCTCCTCCATGATAATACTTCATCCACCTCATACCCTTCTAACAGTCCCATAATCACTCTTAATTCAAACTCGAAATGGGACTGCGCTTTCATTTATTGGTCGTACGAGGAAAAAGTGACCTATTGTACTACGTCTCTTCTCCACCATGATCTTCGCAGCCAATGCTGAGACATGTGCGTAAGCCACCCGACTCTAAAGGATTCGGTCGTTATTCCATCCACTTATCACTCCATTTCCGCACGCATTGAACTCATTTCTCGTGTTTGTCTTCTACCCCCTCGTACTCACACCATTTCCACTTTCATTTCCGCTGCAAACTCCACAACTTTGTTTCAAACCCCGATTATAGTTCTGCAATACGCCTTGCATTACGTTACGGCTACTCCACTTACAGCCATAATCCACCTGTTTTTCTCGTGAGCATCCACACACAGTCAAAGCTTTAGCCGAAGTTGAGAGCCAAAGATGGGGAAGCTGCTTAGAGCTGAACCTGAAGGTTCAAAGTATTTAGAAGGGTATCCACAGACGAAGGAAGCATTAAAGAAAGCAAAATGGTTAAAGTTTATTCAAAAATTCAGAGGATATGATAAGGAGGTAACGAAAGCATTTGCTCAATCCTTCAATGGACACACCGTGGAAGTAGGGGACCTGAAATTCACAATAACAGAGAACACCATAGCAACAGCAACCAATCTACCTCAGGTGGGAGATAGATGGTTTAAGAACAGAGGGCTAGAAGATCAGGGATGGAAAAACATGCTTAAGAACCCAAGTATGGAAACTTCAATATTCACTAAAGGGATTCATGTACATGTAATTAAGGAAGAATGGACTGCATTGTTATTACTTGTTCAAAAGTTTATCACATGTGAGGGCCGCTTTGGCACTATGTATATGTACCATGCAAGAATTATGATGAACTTCATGGAAGGCCATGCTATCAATTTACCCTACTTTCTGTTGGAAATTCTAAAGAAAATGAGCATCACGGTTCAAAAGCATGTGGGAAATATTGAGCCCCATCTCTATCACCACAGGCTCATAAAAATTTTAATTAAAGAGCAGTTAAAGAAATCCAAGGATACTTGGGATCAATTTCTAACAAAGAACTACTTCCAAGAGCCAGTTGAAGCCTCTAGAAGCAGTCCATCAAAAATCCCAACAAAAAGTAGGAGGAGGGATAAAAATGCTACAGCTCAACACTCCCCTCTTAAAGAAATTGAAGAGACTGCCCATAAAGAGGAAGAAGACCAGCCCAAGAACAAGAAAAAAAAGAAGGAAAAGGGCAAAGTAGTCACTCAAGAAATCTCTCCATCACCTAAAAAATCATTGGAAGAGGACTACCAGCCTTTATCAGAAAGGCTAGAGGATCTCAAAGCTTTTTCCTTGGCTAAGAAACAGCAGAAAGAGAAACAAAGTGCAGAGAAGACAGTTGTGAGTTCATCCTTAAGAAGAAGCTCCCAGTTAAAAGGAAAATGGAAGAAAACAAAGGGAGAACAGTCACACATCATTGACTTGAGTGAAGAAATACTTGAGAAAACACCAGAACAACCAAGCCTTGACATAAGCCCTCCACGAGAGGAAAGTCCTTGTCGGCAAGAAGGAGCAGGCAGTCCTCCACCACAAAATTTTGATTTCAAACAAAGAAAATCACCTGATGTGGATCCTAACCAGCAGGAGGTGTACAATTATTTGGAATCTCTAGAGAAATCAGCTGCAGGGCCTAGCACTTCCTTACCACTTGATGACCAGGTTCAGTCACTAAAGCAAGAAGTGTTTGAACTGGAAGTCCTAAATAGGCACATAATACAAGAAAATCAAACACTCAAAGAGCAAGGTAAAGTGGACAAAATGGTCCATGACAATACCATGCTCCATTTAGGACTATGGCAGAAGAAGAATAGAAGGCTGAAAAAGAGATGCAAGAAGCTAAGCAGGGCTCTAATCAATCTCAAGTTTAAATGTCTAGTTAGAAAACCAAGGATGATGATGTCAATGGCATCAAGGAAAAAGAAAAGAGGACTAGATGTCCTTGCAAAGGCCTCGGAGCATGTAGATTAAAAGGGAAATCATACAGTTTTGGTTGCATGAGGACATGCAACACCTTCACAGTGGGGGTATGTTGAGCCTCGAACCTACACTTCTTTAGACATCCTCTCAGCCTCCTTTTCCTATTCATTTCCTTCTTTTGCCACTCATTCCCTCCATCAAATTGCTCAAATCATTGTATTTTAGGACTTTTTACATGGTTTGCTAATTATGCTAATGACTGTGTTGTTGGTTTAGAATTTTGGTTCAAAGTGCTGCATTTCCACAGCTCACACAGGGTTTCTGTAGCCAACCCCGAATTCCGCAGCTGTTTTATTAAACGATATGTTCCAGGTGTCCTCCGGGAAGAAGAGCCACATGGGCAAGTTCGTGGAACCAAGGACATGGTGTGTGCCCTTCCAGCTCACCCAAACCGGTCATAAAAACCCGTGGTCAACGAGGAGGCAACTACGTTCAACATACATCATTGGCGGTGGCACGGCTCTGCGTGTTCTGTTTTAGAGCACGTGAAGAATAGGTGGCATCCTCCTCAGCCACGAAGACAGTGGGAAACATGAATCCAACAACAGATTGAATGCCCACAACAACCGTTGCCTAAATCCGAGGACGCAACAAGATTACGTGTTTTTACACAGCTGCTTGAATAGCTTAGTTTTCATTAAGTTAGTTTGCTTTCCTCTATTATAAATAAAGCGTCTTTGAATGCTGGATAGTTAGCTGCTGATATGTAATTTTGAACTCCCCACTGTACTTTCTATTTTGATACATAATATATGAGAAGACTGTTTTCCATTTGAGCGTGTAACTGATCATTGAGCCGGCTGGAGTAGGCAGAGGGCCCCTGTTTACTGAAGGCCTGTATAGTACTCTTTAATTTCTTGCATTTCTTTTTCTCATTTTATGTATAATAGTTGTACAGAATGCCTTTGATTGTTGTTGTTTTGATCATGTACAATAACTGTATAAATTTGGAATTTGCTTATTTATATTTCTGCACTTTTCCATGACTGATCAGTGTGTTATGCAGGTTTCTTAGGTGTGCCCGGGACAGTTTCTTTCTTTTCTTTTTCACAACTAGTGACACTTGTGATCATCTTGTTTATGTTTCTGACCTTCCTTGTTTTGCAGCCTTTATTTCCTTACTATCATTTCTTTAATTTGCATAGTTTCTTTCTGCTTTTAGACATCAAGTTGTTTACCTATTGATGGTTTCTTCTCCATAATTTAATTTCTTCATTGAGGACCAAAATATCACTTAGCACAGCTTGGTTTAGTTGCTCAAGAACTCACAATTGCTTGGCTTATTTTTAACTGTTTCTCACATGATATATTCAGTTACAAGAGGTTAAGAAGAAGTTAAAGTATTTGCGACTAGTCTTTCTTCTATGTAGATTTACTTCAGTTTCACATTGCTTAGTTTCTATTTTTAGCTAGATTTGACATAGATTTCATCTTCATTTTCTTGTAGCAGCAGAGATACTGGGCCAATGTCATTAGTCTTTTATTTGATGCCTTTATTTTCCTTTAAGAGTTGATTTCATTTCAGTTGTTGTTCAAACTTTCTTGTAGAATACTTTTAAGTTATAAGAAATCATTTAAAGCTCATCACAATCTCACACACTTCACTTGCTTTATTTCATTTCCATCACATCACAGTAGGAGAGATATACTTGAAAACAAACTTAAAAAGTTAAAAACGACAAAAGTTTAAGAAATAGTTTCCTAAGTACATACAGTACACCTCACTTCATCATCTTACGAGCCCCGAGTTAACATTTAAAAGTTGCAATTTAGACATCACTAAATTGAGCAAACAAGTAGCTAACCCGGGATAACCTTGTGAATCCTACTCTAACCCCACCTATAGAAAACTTGGCATTGAACAACGAGGGCCAAGAGTGATAGGTCCGAAAAGGACACAGAAAAGGAAGAATCCCTCTTTGTCCTCAAGCCCAGCAAAGTGAAGACAGTCTATGAGGGTAAAGTCATAACAACAAATCCCAGTTCAAATAGATGAGGCAGGGCCATCTCACATTCCCCCTGTAAGTCCACAAGATGTCTCTCTACAGGAATATGAGGAAGAGGTTGCCCAAGTGCTGGAAAACATGGGATATTTGGTGAAGGAAGGGAGCAATCCAAGAATTTTGAAGGGCAAAATTATGCCCCCAACCAGTCTGCCCCTGGTGGCAGTCCTAGTCATGATGAAACACTGTCGTTTACTGATAATGTCTAAGAGCAAAGGGAACCAATTCTTCCTATGGAGGAGCCCCTTGAAGCAAAAATGCATGCAGAGGAAACCATTAGGAAGGAAATCAAGCAGAATCTATTGGTCCATTGGGACCCCTAGCTAAGGAAATCCTTACAAAATAAATCCTGGAAGGTAAAAGGCAACTAGGGAGTACCATTTTTATGAAGTCCCCAGAGGACGAGGCCCACCTTGAAGTAGACCCTGAAAATGATAATTACACTGAAAACGATAATTTCTCAGGAGACACCATTCCATTGGAGTCTCCTGAGAGGGAAGCTCATGGAGATAGAGACCTAGAAGGTGAGAATCCATCAAGGGACACTGTCCCATTAGAACCCCATATTGATATTGATACAATTCCACCTGAACAGGGACCTAAAGTAAATACAACTATTCCACTGCCAGTCAGAAGCCTCACAATAAAGAAAACATACAAGGATAGACTCAAGAAAATTCTCAAAAAATATAGAAGGCAAAAGAAAATAATTAAGCAACTAAGATAGTGGTTGAAGGAAGAAGTTAGGGTTAAGAAAGTGAAAGCATAATTGGAGACCACAAGGACCAAAAATGAATATTTCCCTAGGGAAGATGCTGAAACCCAGATTGAGACCCTATTGGTTTATTCAAAACAAACCCAAACAAAGCCATGTCTTTTAGAAGAAAATGAAATGCAGATAGAGGATCCTTGTGTTTTCCCATAGGAAACCCAAACAGACTTCCCTACATTTGATGTTTCCATTTAAATTGATACTACAGAAAACAACCAAGCTAATTGTTGCATGATTCATGGGGTGGCCGAGGCTGTTGTTCAGACTAACCCAATGGAAACATAGGACGATGAGGTCCAGACAGAGGAGACACCTACCCACATTCCCTTGGTAAGGGAAGCAATCATTAGGAAATTGTAGAATGAGCTAGTCAAGACTCTAGAGGAATTGACTCAGCATAAAGAGGAAGTAGTGTCCCTGCGAGTATACCAAGAATTACGAAAGAAATTTGAGGTACTCATGGTCACAAAGGATGATACTTTCATAAATTACAAGGATGAACAAAAGAGATATGAAAAATCATAGGTCAAGTTGCAGAAAGCTAAAAAGAAATTGGAGAGTGTTTTCTCTATTTATTTAGATGCCTTGTCATACCGAGCTCCTGCTACCGACTATGCATTGTTCTTACTAGAGAGATATCTCCTATTGAAGGTCAAAGCTATTAAATTTGGTAAGTCAGTGGAAATTAAGACCACCCTAGATTTTTTTAAGTGTTTCAAGGAGAAGAATGAACAAGTACAATGCCTCCTGTGTGAATTGTACATTTAGAAGATGAATTAGACAACAATCATGTCTGCTTCATAGGGGATATACAATTCCAAGCCTTTCTTTCCTTTGCCACTAACCAGATCAAATGGGATAAGGCCCATAATACTTTTAGGAAATGAGAATCTGGCATAGACCTATGGGTTAGGGGAGAACCTACAAAACCCCTGCACCTCGTTGTCCACCACAAACAGTTTATGAAATGAATGGGTGTTGTGGGCCAATTAGGACCATTTCACATAGACATTATACAGGCAAGGAAGGATTACTTGCAAGAAATCAAAGAAGAAGCTTTATTTGCTGCCAAACAGAGATGGGAAGCCTCCAACAATACTATTAGGAACAAAGAGCCATTTAGATTCAGGAATTTCAAAGTTGCCTCCACTTGCTTACATAAATGCATAAACATGGTCTTGAGCATGGGACCTAAGTGGATAGGGTGCTGACATAGAAGCCCAATTATCTAGTTTCCCCTAGATGGGTACCACAGTGATTATAACTTGAGAGATCAACAAGTGAACCAGGCTTTCACAACGCTTAAAAGGAAAAACTGTTTCAGGTTATATAAGGAGGAAGTATATCCAGCCTATTCCTTAACTCAAATACACCTTAACCATATGATTTCATGAGGATATGCAATAAGGTAAGTTGGCGAGTATGCTGGGACAAGAAAAAGGTATGTTTTCTCCTCATAAATAGCCTAATTTAGCATTTGTCTTCACTTTTTTTATCTTCATTTTATGGATCAAAATAGAGGAAACAACAACAGGAGTTGGGTAAAATAGATTAGTAAAAAACTAGATAAATATGGGCATATAAAAATATATTTCACTATCTTTATATGCAGGGGCATGGATTGGACGATAGTTGTTCAATCTACAAGACAACAGCAACCAGTAAAGGAAAAGAGACAGTGTGCTGAGCATGGAAGAAAGCAGAAGACCAGGAGGACCAATGCTATTTTATGATGAAATTAGAACGAGTATTGTGAAATCCTTAGGATCCCTTGATCCTAAGGGTTCGATTTGATCTATTTACTTTTCTAAATGTTATATAAAGCCATAAGGCTAGCTGAACAACTAGTTTAGGAATTTGTAGATTGTAATTATTCTTTTTTGAAATATAATAATTTCATCTCGGTGATGTTGTAACTCTGTTATTGATTTTAATGAAGAATAATGCATTTAATTCATAATCATTTTCTAAGTATTTAACAACGGGGACTTCTAGAGACTTTAGGCCCAGTCAAAAGAAGATCTACTACTCCAATTGTGTTATAATTATTTATGTTTATTCTTCATTGTTCATTATTATTAGTTTCCAAAGTTAGTGTCATTTTGATTACTGTGAGGATTTATGATTATGATTTTCATCGCTGTTCAGTCAAGATTCTATATTTAACCGTGTTATTATGATCCAAAAATGGATCTTGGATAAACCTCTAAGTCTAAAAGACTTCATATAAGGGGTAAAAGGTGCCAAATGGCACAAATCCTTTATAAATCAAAGGAAATTGAAAATCATAGGCTGCTCTCAGAAATAGTCCCATTGCGTAGATTTTTTCATTCTGAATCTATTGGAATTTGAATGGGCTAAAACAGACCTCGGGTGTAGAAGTTATTGTAAAACGAAATTGCCCAATGTCCTTAACAAAGGAGGCATTTTCTTATTAAATTGGTCTTTAAGGGAAACTATGTTGTTAACGTAAGTTCCTTAAAGAAATCGCATCGGAAACTTTTTTCCAAGGGAACAATGGAAATATCGCATTAGAGATATGTATTATACGGGGTTGGATCACAAGTCTTAAGGACATGTGATATGTGATGATCGTTAAATATCACATCACAATTATTTCAAAGGGAAGGACCTTGGGCCATCAACGATTGCAATATGCGATTTTCGAAATGTCGCATCGCAACAATCTACCAAAAATAAATGGACCTCAGGCCTTTGGACCATGCGATGTTCGATTTCCGATCCATCGGATCGGTTGTAAAGCAATTGTGATTTACGATTGTGAACCAGCGCTATGTAGATCGCTGATTATTGGATCAATGAATTGGTATCGGTGATGGCCGGACCCAATAACAAATATAAATGTTGTTTCATAATATTTGAGATCTGCTGCAAGGCACTTTTTTGTGTATTTTCATATATTTAGTTATTAAACGAAATACAAAGGGGAAGCGACTCGCGATAGCGATTATGGGTGGACCCGATAGGAGTTTAGGGTAGAATTCATAGCGATTGAAGTTCGATGAACAATGTTTTTTGCAGATTTTCCCGTGTTTGGTGTATTTTTCCTGTATAAGCTGAGAATGCCAAAATTTGGGGAATGCAAGCACCGGTGGTTCCTTCCGTTGTGGAATAGGTGGCATCTATCCTTGAGGGAGTTCAGTAATGATTGTTAATGCTCAGAGAAGGGATTTGAGTGGACCATGGCTGTAAGACAGAGCTAGAGAGGGAAGATGAACCAACAACAACGATTTAGCTTAAAAAGTGACAGAACGACAGAGACATAGTTCTTGATGGCTGTTGAGTTGAGGTTGGTTGTTATTATTGATTGTTGAGTGTTTTTGTTGCTAAAAGTAAAGCCGAAGCAGGAAGCTAAGGCAAAGGAGGCAACACAAAAGAAAAAAGGCAACCAAGGGAGTCACTTGGAAGCTAAGTGAAAATCTAAGAAGGCTGTGAACTGATAGAGAGCCGAAGAGCTAGAGCTAAAGCCAAAGCCAAAGAGCCAGAGCTAAAGCCAAAGCCAAAGAGCCAGAATCAGAGCCAAAGAGCCTAAACCAAGAGCCAAGAGGCAGAGCTTCAAGAGCCAGGGAATGACATGGTGTCTAAACCCACTGTTCTATGCAAAGTAGTAGGAGTTGAGCCAAAGGCCTTGTAAAAAAAAGACTTACACCATAATCCCAGAGAGCCTAGTCGAATTGACTAGAGCTCATGGAGATGTAGCCCAAGAGTTGTGGGTGAACTCCTATTTAAATTGTTGTTTCTATGTGATTGTTTATTGCTGCTTTATTTTATGTTATATGTATTTATACATCAGTTTCATCACATTAATTTACAACACAACAATAGATTTTAAAGCATATAATCAGTTAAAAATAAATATAATGATACACTTATATTTTCAAGAATTTATTCATTCCGCGTTGGTTAATCATTAAGAATTGGGAGAATTTAAGGCTTTGGAAGTGGGAGAGGTTATTGTAAGTTGGACAAGAAGCCTAAGAGCCCCATTTTCAGATCAGGTGGTATCAAAGCTTGAGATTGATTAACCCCACCTTCAAAGAGGGTTACATCAGAATGTTTGATTGACAAAGAAAAGACTGCTTGTCTAAAAAGTGTTTGAACAACAAGAGGCTGATTGTATGCTTTTTTTGCAGACTGACTATTTTCTGAGTTTGCAGAGGTAAAGGGAAAGTTTTCGCTAGCTCAGTCCAGGAGGGAAAAATAGGAAGAAGGGCTAAAGCCATTCTTCTATCCCAAGGACCTCAAGGCAATCCTTAAAGCACAAGAGGTTTGTTACAAGAGGTCGCTTAAATAACCTCTTTATTTATCTTGTTGATGTTTTATTGTTCATTGACATAATTACAACTTCTACAAGTGGATGCTCAAATTCTACATTCTTCACAAGATTATTTGATGAAGACATGAAGCAAGAATTGTCCACCATCATGGATATGGTGAGAGAAATGTATGAGGATGGAAAGAGGAGCAATGTACTTAGAGAGCAGTTTAATTCGATGAAGGAAGAGAAGCAATTGCTTTCTGACAAATTGCAGGAAATGGAGAGGCAACTTCATATTGTAAATATGAACCTGAAGAGGATGCATGAGTTGGAAACACAACTCTTTATTGCCCAAGAAGCCTTAGTCAAGTATAAACTTGAAGAAGAGGTAAGCCATTCTAGTTTGTCTTCAAATTCTTCTGAGAATGCTTGTATTTGTTCTTTTGAAAGACATACTAGAGGCATAGGTTCAAAGCTAATGTCCAAGATGGGCTATGAAGGAAAGATCTTGGGAAAGCATGCACAAGGTATTGTTGAATCAATAGTGGTTGAGGAGAGGCTTAAGTATTTGGGTCTTGGCTATGGACAATCTATGGAGAGAATTCCAAAGCCACCATGAATTCCATTGAAACAATCCCAAGAAGGAGTTTTAGTTCATGTCCTTTTTGGGCTAATTTATTGACTAAATTAACACAAGTATTTAATTATCAATCGAGGTTTGTAAAACTTGGAGGAAAATCCACTGTATATGGACATCATATATAATCGAGTTTAGAAGATAAAATTTGAAAACTAAAGAAGTGAATATTACAAATATAGCCTACAGTAATAATTTGAATTCACCTTGCAATGAAGGAAAGCTGAAATGGCTCTTAACTTAGGAGGTCCATTTCTTCCTCAATTATTACTTGATGAATAGAAATTAGAAACTACAAGTTCTCAATAGCTTAAGATGGACAAATCATCAATGAAGGGAGGCTCTTAACTTAAGAGACCTTTGGTATTTCCCATCATAATTCATTCACCGTAATAGTATCAATTGAAGAATGAAAATTCATAATAAAAACTACTTGCATGTAATCAAGGAAAACCTAGTTTCGATCCACCAATTTAACAGAAGGAGTGTTCAACTTGAACACCTTGTTATTCCATCTTACTAAAGTGGTGAAGAAACTAAGATTCAATAAAATAAATCATCACACATCAACGATAAACCAATCTAGATCAAAGCACATAAACAAGTTCTAAAATAACCAACTTATGGAAAATTAAACTAGTCTAACAAAGAAGTGTACTTAGCTTGGAGTGGGGGCCCTCCACCCTTGCCTTGCACACTTGAAGAAATCTTAGCTACAGCAACTTCAATAAATCAACCAAACATGAACAAAAAATTGGAATGAAACAAGTTCTTCAAATTAGCTCCCAACTCAAATTGTACAAAAGTTACATATCAATTCCATTACAAAAGTCATTAAAGTCTTGGCTTTAAATAGAGGTTTAATGAAACAAACTGATCTATATTATCTCTAACACTCATATCTACTTATATCCACCTATCTAAGTCGAACTCATCCAATTCATCCCAAGAAATATGGTCAATCCCATAAAATCTCAAAACTGCCCTATTTCCTAGGGATTTTCTGGTGATTAGTCATGTTTGACCAGCGTTGACCGGGCCTAATAAAGCTTGTTCTGGCCGAACCAAGTGGAGTTAGATTATTCCTAGTTCCCAAGCTGTCCATCCATGCATCAAACTCGAGCCCAAGTGTCCTGCAAACATGTCATCCTCATAACTATTACAAGAATTTCTGATTCAGTCCAAAATTGCACTTAAAACTCAATTTTCATAAAAACTTCTAGAAATTGCAAAATTAAAATTAAACACCTGAATATGCATAAAATACATCAAAATGAGATGGATGTGAGGAAAATGGATGGAAATATAAGGATTAAGTAGGTTTCCCTAAGCAAAAATAGACCAAAACTGAGGACCAACATCTCCCCCTTGCTGATCTTCAAACATGTCCTCATGCTTGTCTTTGTCTCATTGATCTTCTGCCTCTGTATGCTGACCTCCCTTGTTGTTCTACCGATGGCTCTGTCCCTTGAAGATGAAGCTTGCTCTTGAGCTACCTATAAAAGGATATCTATGCTTTCATGTACTTCTTCTCTTTTCTTGTGGATGACATTCTTTACCAATATATCATTCTGGATGAGCGGCTTTAGAGAAGACAACAAATAAAACTTGAATTTGCAATACATTCTAACATAGGATCCATGTCCCTCTCAAATTAACAATTTTACTCAAAGAATCTGATATCCAGTTGCCCTTACATCTCCCTAGGAGAAGCAAATTTTTTTATGTCTAGGCCTTCACTTTCAATTTAGCCACTTGTTTACCCATGCAGTTTGCAAAATATGGGTCAAACGAACCATAAAAATTTCTCAAATAAAAATGAATTTGAGAAAATTGTTCGTATGAAGTCTAGTTAGACTCATTTTGAAGAAAACCCATGTTTTCGTTTTTCAAATTTCATTTTATTTTGCTCAAAAAAAGCAATGAAAAATAGTAGCTTCTCAAAATTGAAATGCATCCCTGAGATTGAATGATCATTCAATTTGCAATCAATTTTTCTTCAAATGTTTCTCCAGCATCTTGCTTACCTCTTTTCTAATGCCCTTGACAAAGAGATGAGACCAATCCTCAAAAATATGAACACAGTTTTGATATAAAAAGATTATAAAAACATAATAAACATGTTTTTATTAATCTTTTTCTTATATTCTATCCTCTGTTTCATCAATTTTTTTTTAAAAACTCCTTTGTCTCTGTCTTTGCAACAATATTGTCCCTGTTTGTCACCACTCTACTCTATTCATGCAAACCAAATATCCATCTTTATACACACTTCTGTAAGAAAGAAATTGAACTCTCTTTTGGAAAAGAAATATACAAAAACAAAATCATATCATAATTCCTCCTTTTGATTTTCATTTTTTTTTCTTAAGATTGTTGAATTGAAGCCATTGTATGTGCACTCGTACCTTATATTCAACAAATTTCTTTTCCCATTATGAACCCTGTACACTGTTTTCATTGATCATTTCCATTTTGAAATCAAACTGAAATTCCTGTCATACTGTTTGATAAATTGTAGTTGTAAACTTGGCTGCCATACGTTTTACAAAACTACACAAAGCTCCTTATTTCATGCAATCGAAATATATGAATAGACTCTGTTTTGAATTTCCGTGGAAGATTTTCATGCACCATTGATTTCATTTCGTTTTGTTTTTAATCTCCAGCTATGTCACCGTTTATTGATTGTTGATGTTGTTTCAGGTCCCTCTACAATTGATTCATGATAACTCAGGTCCCCTCTGTCATGTACGTTTTGATGCAATATATACATGTTTTTGCTAACATTTCAGGTCCCTCTACAATTGATTTCAAAAATATTTCAGGTCCCAACTGCCAACAATACAAGTTCCGTCGTCAATTCAGCTGCACAACTAAGTTTATTTTTACGAACCTTCCCCCCTTGCTGATGGGAAGACTTGTCCTTAAGTCTTGTTTATTCTGCAGGATGATTCATGCAAACTCAAACTGAAGAATGGGTAAAACAAAATAGAGAATTCATATTGGCCAAGCAAGTTGGTTTTCCAATATGAATTCGAATTTGTATTGTGCCACTTTCATGGATTTTCACAACCAAACTCCTTTATTATTTTTGACCTTTTTTCTATTTTTTCTTTTCTGAATGGAGGTGGGGTGTAATGGAGTAGGGAAGTATGAAAACTTATGGAAATAGGTTATATTGAAGTCATGAGATAGTAGTAAATCTGGACTTCAACATGCATGGTCGTGGAGCTTGACATACAGTATCGATGATGGATCAAATCATGAACAATATGAATTCAATATGAAAGGATTCTTTGAAGATTGATGTGACTTGACATGGTATTGAACTTGACTGCTTCTTCTAATGATTAACTTCATGTCTTTTTGCTTTGATCTCGATCACGTTGTAGGGTTTGTTGGTGTTGTTGGTCAACATTGAAGAGCAAGCTTCAAGAGTTTGAGTTTCATTGAATGAACTGAACATTAGGTGAATTTTCACTTTGCTTTGACTTGAAAATTTGTATTCATATTCTAGAATATGAATTTGATTTTGAAAATTACTTCATCCATGGAGTTCACTCCTTCATTCTTCCTATGACCTGCAAAAACATAACACTTTCTTGCAATACAACATTAGATAATGGAGGAAGAGAGGTGTACAATCTCTCTTCTTCCAATAAACATGTAAATCATTACAATCATTTCTCAGAAAACAAGTCCAAATATGATAGACAAACATAATGCATTTATTTACCCTTTTGAGGAATGGTGGCCAGCCTAGACCTCCTAGCGGTATTTTGTTTACAAAATATTTGTTTGATATCATATTAGAGTGATTCCAAGTCCAAGTTGAATTGAATTCAGATGGATACCTCCTGTATAAACAGGTTTTCAAAATTATTTAAAATGATATGGTAAAAATGATAAGGAGTGCCATGTTTGATAGCGCTGCTTGTTAATTTTTAACTAGACCAATAGTCATTGTTTGAAGCGTATCTTCTTCGATAAAGATCAGATCAATGTGATTCCACTTGGAGATTAAATTCGATTCATTTTTGTATTTCCAGTAGAAACATGTTTTAAAAATTCTTAGGCTTGATATCACAAAATTGATGATGAACAAACCTAGAAGGCAGAGTTTTACTATACTGTTTTGAAGACATGCGGTCACTAAATGTGGCATAACGTTTTCATTTCACCTCCAAATGGGAGGATTAAAATTGTGTCTTATACTAGACTTGAATATATATCTCCCATATAAACAGGTTCTGAAAAGAAGATGATTTGGTATTTCAAATATGACAATGAATAGTCAAGACCTTGAATTGTCACCTTGCATATTTTTCGACAAGAAGTTAGTATTTCAAGAATAACGTTTTCATCTGATACCTGATGGAAGTGATTCAAATTGATTTGGAAAGTAGATTCCAAGGGCTATCTTACCTATGAATTTTAGATAAAAATGTTTCCATTAGACACTTCAAAGATAGGCTGTACTAACTCTGTCCTCAACATTTCACTTGAGACCTAGTTTTAATTTTGATCACATTTTTATTTGTGATATAAATTGAGAACTTCAAAATGGATTCCAAAACTAGATTTCAAAAGATATGTAAAAAAAACAACATGATTTCAAAATGATCCTATATGGTTACCCAAAATAGGCTTGTTCTTACTGCATTTTGCCATGTAGTCCTTTCAAATGAATATTGAACAATGATTTGAAGAAATTGTTTGAAACAAATTTATTATGGAAGTCTTATTGCGAATTCATTCTACTTGTTTATTTATTCTATTCTATCCTATTCTATTTTAGAAAAACAATTCATTCTCTCAAGTATAAGAGAATTTCCAGTGCATCCATTTTCGTAACAAGATCATAAGTAAACTCATATCCAAATTCGAAAAATATACTTTAATGAATGTTTGGACATGAAAATTTATTTGATCATAAAGATTTGATGAGAAAGAATGTTGAAAAATGAAGTAGTTTTGTAACCTATTCTTTAACATCATTTTTTAGATCTTGTCTTGCAAATGGATTTGGTAGTTTTTTTTTTTTATTTTATGTTTTTATTGGGGGGTTTGTTTTGGAAACCTAATTTTAGGATCTCTATTTCTAGGCAGAAAGAAACTTAACTAAGAGAAATGTATACTAGCTAAATTTTTAGTGTTTTTGTTTATCTTCTATTTGACTATGCTGATAATTACCTCCCCGGTAACGACGCCAAAATGTTGGGCTAATTTATTGACTAAATTAACACAAGTATTTAATTATCAATCCGGGTTTGTAAAACTTGGAGGCAAATCCACTGTATATGAACATCAGATATAATCAAGTTTAGAAGATAAAATTTGAAAACTAAAGAAGTGCATATTACAAATATAGCCTACAGTAATAATTTCAATTCACCTTGCAATGAAGGAAAGCTAAAATGGCTGTTAACTTAAGAGGTCCAATTCTTCCACAATTATTACTTGATGAATAGAAATTAGAAACTACGAGCTCTCAATAGCTTAAGATGGAAAAATCATCAATGAAGGGAGGCTCTTAACTTAAGAGACCTTTGGTATTTCCCATCATAATTCATTCACCATAATGTTATCAATTGAAGATTGAAAATTCATAAGAAAAACTGCTTGCATGTAATCAAGGAAAACCTAGTTTCGATCCACCAATTTAACAGAAGGAGTGTTCAACTTGAACACCTTGTTATTCCATCTTACTAAAGTGGTGAAGAAACTAAGATTCAATAAAATAAATCATCACACATCAGCAATAAACCAATCTGGAGCAAAGCACATAAACAAGTTCTAAAATAACCAACTTATGGAAAATTAAACTAGTCTAACAAAGAAGTGTACTTAGCTTGGAGTGGGGACCCTCCACCCTTGCCTTGCACACTTGAGGAAATCTCAGCTACAACAACTTCAGTAAATCAACCAAGTATGAACAACAAATTGGAATGAAACAAGTTCTTCAAATTAGCTCCCAACTCAAATTGTACAAAAGTTACATATCAATTCCATTACAAAATCCATCAAAGTCTTGGCTTTAAATAGAGGTTTAATGAAACAAACTGATCTATATTATCTCTAACACTCATATCTACTTATATCCACCTATCTAAGTCAAACTCATCCAATTCATCCCAAGAAATATGGTCAATCCCATAAAATCTCA
>APFE031364641.1:0-12889 GCA_000404065.3 Pinus taeda
TTTTTTTTGAATTTTTTCTTCATTTTTGCTACTGGCACTTGAAAAATTGGCTTTTGAGGGACTCTGAGTCATTTTTTGACCCCCAAAGAAGGCTCTAGGAGAATGCTGGGCCTCTGAGGATTAATTTCGAGTGGTCATACGCCCCAGACATTTCCTAAGGCCACTTATTTATGCCTTTACATAAAAAATAATTAAAAAATCCCGTTTTGCGGAAAATTTTTAACTATTAAAAAATCCTACTTAGACCTAGCCAAATTCCATGAAACTTTTTGTGTGATCTAGTATGGTAATATACATCGACCCTAGACACTAAGATGTGTCAGGGGCTCAATCTTCAAACCGTCACCTCGGCTTTGGGGTAAAAACGAGTGAAAAAATCCAGAGAATTATCCGCCTCTGAAAAAGAAGGGATAATTAACCGGATAAAAAAAACACTCCAAGGTGTACTCGTTTGCTGATCGAGTCCCACATCCTAGGCCTGTTACAAATTCAAGAGACTCATCATACTAGCATCACTTATTACAATTCCCCGCAGGGTGTGGAATCTGGGTACAAAGAAGAAAGATGATGAGAAGATAGAAGTAGAGTTAAAAAATTATGTTGACTGATGACATCTGATGGTACAAGTGCCCTCTGGATCATCCTTGGGCATGGAGTCTTCACATAATCATCAGGTGCTACTCCAGTAGTCAACAGGGCGGAGAAAGAAGTGGAGACAAATGACGACTGTGCCATGAGTGCTCATGTGCCGCTTGAGAGGAAGTGGAGAGACATCGAGCTGTAGTCAGACGGACTACAGGCGATGAGGGGCAGGACCCTTGAGGTACCCAAACTCTTGGATTATACCTGGTTACAGGAGCCCCAAAGAGGAGTAGCGGGACTGGCGGATGTCGGTAGAGACAGATGTGGATAGAGCAACAGAGAGTGCTACCGTGCAAGAGTCTTGGGAGAGCATGAGGCAGCAGTGCGAGATGCATGGAGTTGTTGCAGCAACACAGAGGTCAGTAGAGGGAGCACTTGTCAGCTACAAAGGGAGCTTCAGCATCGGGAGTGTTTCCAGCTTGATAGAGATGTTAGAATTGGGAGGATCAGTTACTTCTCAATAACTGAGTTGCAGTGCAGCAGTTAGCAGTGGCGGTGCTATGGGCAACACGATGTAGCATGATGAGAGGGGATGCAGTGCAGATGCAGTAGTGGCAGTGGCAGGGCCATGGGCAGCAGCACGGATGTAAAGGGAGTTGTCGTACAAATGCAGCAGTGGCAGTGGCAGGGCCATGGGCAGCAGTACAGGATGCAGCAGTGCAGAGGATGTTGGACGCGCAGGCCTAGCATCAGCACAGGGACCAACACTAGATGATTAGGGTGATACTCAGTGAGGAGTATTACTAGAGCACAATCCTTGCTAAAAGGGAGTGTTGATTTGGGGTAGCATCGGATGTGCTCTAGCCACGAAAATTAGTGGAAAGGCTAAAGCACATGAGATCTCCAAGACCCAGAAATGGTTTGGGTAGAATCTAACCAGTTTGGAAGATATTAAAATAATTAATATTTTTAACGGAGTTCCTAAGTCTAAACTTAGGAAAAATAAAATATTAATGTGAATTCATATAAAACTGGGTTAGAATGGTCCAAAAGTCACGGATCAGGCCGAATCTAATCTTAGTCGTTGATTAGAGATTTAATCTCGGCCATTGATGGACCAACAAGAAAAGCATAAGAGGAGGCTTGAAGGTCAGTTGGAGAACAAACCAAGAAAGATCAAGAACTCGATTTTCTAGGGCAGGGTTTGCTGACGAAATTGAGTGAGTGATCAAAGTTGCAGCTGAGGGGTAGTGAATACATAGTAGAGAGGCAAAGTTAGTACCAGGAGGATCAGCACAGAAGCTGGGAGAGGTTGACGCAGAGCCAGCTAGAGGCCACGTAGAGGTAGCCAAAGGCCACGCAGAGGCAGCCAGGAGTTGCGCAGAGCCAGAGAAGGGCCAACGTGTGAGACGCAGAGGCTCCAGAGGCTAACACAGAGCCCAGAGAGGCTGACGCTAGACCAGAGAAACTGATGTTGGACCAGAGATGATAACGCAGTACCTAGAGGCAGCGCTGGGAGATTTTTCGTGGGATAGACTGGGAGCCAGAGAGCCGAATAGGGTGGCACAGTACCTATCATAGTGACGCAGAGCAGCGGAAGTTGCATTGTTGTTGTGGGATTGTTCATCCGGTAATTTAGCTAGAATATCTATCTCTGACTGAGAGGTACTACTACCGAGGGCATTCTTTGTTGGGTCAGCCATTTCTGGCACCCAGGTTGTATTCTCAAACTGCATAATAATAAAACTCTCTGAATAGTTGCACCGGTTTTCCTGCATTGGGTTTTTCCAGGGACATTAGTTCAAAAACAACGGTGTCACTTGTGTGCTTGTTTACTTTTAGTGGTTGATTTGTATGTGTTGATACTGTGCTTGTATTTATTTTCAGTATTTACATGGTAAATAACTTGTTAAGTAATCAAACAAGTAGGAAGAAATAAATCAGATAGCACAAGAAGAATTTCTAACGGGTTAAACTTAGAAATTCCAACATTTTAAGGGAACGAAAGCTACAAGTTGTTGTTGTGCTAGGTCACAGGCTATAGCACCACAGTTAGGCTTGCGTAGGGCAGTAAAGGGCTGGCATATGCCCTAAGGCAGCAGCGTAGCAAGGGAGGGGCTCTCTTAAAGTGTGTCACAGTCTTTCAAAGGGTTGGTTGGGGTCTGTTGGAGGAGTCTAAGGCTACAGCATTGTGCCCCAACCAAACAGTCATATACAAACAGGGTTGGAGTAGCATGGATCAGTTTGATGTTGTTGTTGATGTGTGAGGACTGGTAGGACTGTCTTGATGGCCTAACTAGTCCATGATGAAGGTTGCCCAATCCGTTGTTAATGCAGCAAATAGAGAATCCCCTAACAGTGAACTAATGTAGTGCAGTAGCATGAGTGATGGCATTGTAATAAGGTGCAGCATGATGTTGAATGTTGTTGCATGATGATGGGCATAGTGATGAAGTGTAGTGTAGCATGATGTGTGCAACACAAATGTAACAAAGTGCAGCACAGTGATAATGAATGTTGCAATGAGATGCAGCATGATGGGAACAGTGAGGTACAACATGATGATGCAGCACAGGGAGGTGCAACACACTGATGAGGTACAACATCATGATGCAACACAAGGAGGTGCAGCATGATGATAAGGTACAACATGATGATGGAGTACAGGGAGGTGCAGCATGATGATAAGGTGCAATGGTATGATGTGCGGCATAGTAATGAGGTCCAGCATGATGATTTGGGTGCAGCACAGTGAGGTGAAGCATGGTGATGGAGTCACCTTGGATCAGTGGAAGCAGTATGCCTTCACCTGAGCTCAGATCAACTACCTCATATGCCATGTTCTTAAAAAAGATCTCTGCTCTTATTCAGATAAGCCAAAAGGTTGACTTCTTATGTATATGTACTATCTCTCTCTTTGTTGAACTATTGAAGAACATATAAGAAGAATTGATCGAGGGTTTCCCCACATTGGGATTTGTCCCTGGCTAGCACCACATCTTGTGTCCTTGTCTTGGCTTGTCTTTTGCAATTTATGTTTATGTTCTATCGGCATTTTACTATCTTGCTAAATGTGATTGCTAATCTGGAATTGATATTGAGCTTGTTGTCGCACAAAATGTCTAGACAGTGCGACAACGCTCAGAGTAAGGGTTGTCACTCTTAATCCTTACTCACTCCGTTTAGACTCTCTCCTAGGCAAGTCAAGGGGGGTAGACCCTAAGGTAAATGGATGAGAAAACCTGTGGATCGCAGGCTCTAGGAGATTTAAATGATGGACAACTTGATGAATCTAAACAATTAAATCAGATTGATATATTAAATGCCAGCATAAACAAGACAAGGCCACAAGATAAAAACAATTTAGACTAGTGCCTTCAGTATTTGAATTAACCATCAATAAAACAAGTTATCCAGAACGATTTTCCAATATGTGACGAACAGTGACAATCATGTATGATTAATATAAACGCCCAACACTGTAATATGCAAAAGATTCCAGATCTAAAATGATTTCCATCAACTGCCCAGATCTAGGATTAATTAACCTTTTCCAAAAGCCAATATGATTTATCACACCTTGACCATAGGAGAATCATAAAATTTAACATTTAACATTTAACATCAAAAACACCAAAGGACTTTAATTTAGGAAATAAACATTGATGAAACAAATCAATGGGTTAGAAAAAATCGAAAATTTTAGTGGGCCGTAGGCCACATTAAAATTTTTAATGTTTAAGTGAAAAACCCCTTGATTTATTTTATTTTAAATTCTTAGTCACAAATTTAAATTTTTATTTATTTTTAGAGTTTTTAAATTTTTTAATGTTTAGAAATTTTAAAAGTTTTTTCATTTTTTATTTGAAAACTTTTAAGATTTTTTTTTAAATAAAAATAATATTTTTAGATTTTCTTAACTTTAGAAAAATAAAATAAAAACCAAATCAATTTTTTTTTAATTTATTTATTAAAACCTAAATTAAACCTAAAAAAAATTATGCAAACTCTAAACTAATGCACACATAATTAAAAAAAAGGTTGAATAATAAAACTAACCCTAATCAAATGTACAAAAGACTAACGTAATGTATGTGCATAACCAAAAAAAAAAATCGGAAGCGTATTGTTTTTTTATGGGTGTTGTATTATGCAGGTCTGTTGTCAAGCTTTTGGAGATCAATTGGGAAAGGAGCTGAAGCCACAGAGTTTGAGAGTAGCGTGAGGGTTTGAAGCTACAAGCAACAAAGGTGGACAGCGAGGAGGGAAATGAAGGCTACGGCCTGCGTAGGGAACTATGACAGCGTAGGAGGGATGGCGTGGAGATGATGCGATGGTGGGAAGAGGGCACGCTGGAGGAAAGGGAGCAGATAGGAAGGACGGAGCAGCGAGGATAGAACTGCGGTGAAGATAGGAAAGTGAATGTGTTGAAGGGCTCACGAGAGATGAACGCTGGCAGCAAGGTGAAGCAACGCAGGTCAAAGCCAAAGAGGATAGGGACGCATGTGTGAGGCAACATGCAGAGAGGAAAATGGGATCACACAAATTGAGGGAACAGACAGCGGATGGATGGCCACGTAAGGAGCCAGATGAAGACTCACGCGGGCCAGGAAGAGGGAACTGCAAAGGGTTTGGCAACGAATATTTGCTGCGGATAGTATGTAGCAAAAGTCGATGGAGGATTGGCTATGGTTGAGAGACTTTTTTTTTTGTTTCGAATCTGCACAACAAACCCTGAAACAGGCAGCAAATAAATCTGCAAAAATGATAGCCCAAAACCCGGGAATCTCACTTAAAATGTTGAATTTTTCTGCTTTAATAATGAAAACCTTAAAAAATTTCTAGATTTATTTAAAATATCAAATCCATCTGCTTCATATTTGACCCTGAAACCCTCACTAAAATTCCAGATCTGAAAACTAAATTAATTCCCTGTAAAAATGATGCTGATGGACCTCCAAAGATCTAGATCTTACCCTCCAGGGCCTAGATCTGGACTCTACACAACTTTCAGCTTCAGATCTACAGCGGCAATACAACAAAAAACACCCAAACGATATACACAAAAAACCCTGAAAACCAAAGTCAGAAAACCAAAATTAATTACAGATCTATGTACAAAAATGGCAGATCTATCAGATCTAGGGAGTGTGAGTCCGACTCCGCTCCTAGATCTAATGATTTGTAGCTCTCAACAGCCAAATCTAATGATTTAACACAAAAAATTAATTTTTTTTGAATTTTAGAGGAGGTACTAAGCATGAAACCCTTCTTGCATCACCCAATAAACATATTGTATGATAAGCCCGGGATCAAATTTAGACTGGGCTTTTCAGAAAACAGGGATTGGGAGTTGGCTGGTTTATCCGAGAACTTCTCCAAACGCCCAATGATCCAATAATCAAGGATTTTCCTACAAAACTCAATTCAGCCGTGAACACAAAGTGAGAAAACAATAATAAAATTCAGATCTAATAGAGATACCTGCTATTATATTCAGAACTTAAATTATCATTCAAACCCCAGTGACTGAGCAAGATACTTGTCCTCAAATCGCTCTTCATAAAGCTATATCAATGGCTAAAAAGAAATATATGCGTGAAAATAATATATCTTACAGCATTTCCATGAAAAATAACACTAGCAGAAATTAACCCCAAAGTCTTTCTTTATTGCTCATAAAAAGATTACAAGAGAGCTTTTTGCTTAGTACACGATCAAAAGATCGGATGATACTGACAAACAAATGACCTCCTATTTAAAGATAAATCCTCCAATGGCTAGTTCAAGTGATCCTTGTCAAGGTGATCTCGACCGTTGATGAGGATCAAAATTTATTTTAATCTCATCCATCGAAATTTTAAATATTGAAGAAATTTTGAATTTTTCAATTAAATGCATTTTAATAAATTCAAAAATTAATATTTTGCATTTATTTCCTCAAAATTTTGACTTTGACTTAACCCCAGGGACCCAAGGCATAAAAATTAGCAAAATAATCAATTAACCTTAGTCCCTGGACCTGTTAAGATTTAATTTTTTTTTTAAAGGATCCACGAATTTTACCTCTGGAAAATTTTAATTTACCTAGGACCTACGACCTATGAGGAGATAAACTATTTTTCTAACCCTCAAGACAATTTACATCATGGCTTTCACATTTTTAACATCTCAAGGGGGAAAACCCATTTGCAAAAGACCCTCACAGACTACCCAGTTACAGGACACAAATATAATCTAGCAGATCAAACAATTTGTAATAAAATAACCTAACCAGATAGTTAGGATTATTCTCAAATCACTTTTACATAGACTTGATCTAGAACACTAGGACTCCCCTAAAATCCCAGTGACAAAATCCATTCCGGCTTTGGGGTAAGGCGGAAGGAAAACTCTGCTGACCATCCGAGAATGGATTGGTGAGACAAAAAACCTCCTGGAATGTAGATCATTACCAGAAAACTAGGTTTACTTAGGTGATTACATACACGACACGGATCTGTTGAGATTATTTACATTATACACATGCAAACTGGGTTTACATTATAAGATGATCCTCAGGCTGACGATGATAGCTAGATGGCAGGAACATGTCGATCAAGCGCTATGCCTTTTGCGAAAAAATGGTGTGTACTGCTATGGATCATTGACACGTAGTGGTCAACATCTCGCTCTACTTGAGGACACATTACTGCACTGAAGGAATGTGAGAATCCAGAATCTGCATCCAAGCAACACACAACAAAACATAAGTAGCGTCCATCCAAAAATCATCATATAATGTTAAGCACAAGACAGATATAAGCTCTTCATTTATTAACTAGTCTAACAACATGAAAAACCAAATCTAACTACAAAATGAAACATTGAAATAACAAGGCATAAGGTTAGAAATATAATACAAAGATGCCCCATGGCATCAGATGCGTTCAATATAGTGCACACTGAGCATTTCCCTGCTTTCAGGGAAATCTGTCGGCTGCTTCTCGGATGTGCCATGTCCAATCCTGCATATAGTAGGACTTTTTCCTATCTGAAAATCAAACTACTTACGGCCATCTGATGCATCAAATCGCTTTCTCATTCTCTTTCTCTTGCGTTTTTTCTTTGTGGCAGGCTGTATCACTGATGACGTGGAACGTTCTACTTCAAAACTCTCAGATGAAGTATGTAAGATATGCGTGACATGTCTTTTTTCATTTTGCATTTGCTTTGTCAAGAATGATGGATTAGTCTCACAGGTGTCATGAATTATAACTTGGTCTTCTATGACTAGTGGATTAACCATGTGAGCGTCAACCTGATTTTTATCGTTTTCAATTTTATCTAGGTCACCTTCAATTAACCACTTTTCAATGGAACAAATGACCTCCTCATAATAAGATGGAGCTTGCTGTAGCAGATAGGGAGGCTTATGATCTGTTGACATCTCCTTGTTTCTTTCATCCTCTGACCGATGCTGAAATTTTTGTACCTGCATTGTTATGGCATCCATCTGGCTAGAGTGTTCAACCGTCATGGCACTAACTTCCTTGGCATGGTTGTCCTCCATGGTCAATAACTTATTCTGAAGACATATATGACCAGCTTTCACATCTTTTATTACCTTTTCATTCTTTGCTTTCATGCCCACGAAACAGTTTTGCATATAGTTTATCTCTTTCTTATGATTTGCTTGCATGGTAGCCAACTGATTGTTATAATCGAATGTCATGATGGTCATTTCTTCATCCATAGTTAATAACTTGTTTTGCATAGAATTAATTTCCTTGTCATGATTAGCTTTCTTGGTTTCCATCTCCTTATCTCGCTTGTCCAGGTGGGTGTATAAAGTTCTCACATCCTTGACATAATCAGTTACAATTTTTTCTTGATTAAGCTCCATATTTTTTACCAGCCGCATTAGTTCTCCTATAATTTGCTTCTCATTTTCCCTTTCATTGTCGACACTGATTTGATAACTTGTTCGCACTTTTCCACTATCATGGATTTGATCTGCAACAGTACAAGTGGATGACTCATTCTAATATGGAGAATTGTCTTGAAACCTTTCATCGACAATTGAATCCTTCACAAAATCACTTTCATTCTATTGCATAATTTTAGGGGCACCATATCTATCTTTAAAAGTATTAACGATGTCTTGTAAAGAAGCGAAAGAATCTTCACAATTATTAAACCAATTCAAAGCATCACCCTCTAAACAAAAGGCAAATAGACGCATTTTGACATCTTCATGATCATACTGGGGAGAACTACAATATATGAGCATTACATGAGTAAACATGCATAAATGCTTTCTAACAACATCTGAATCACCACCCGAGGACAAAGAAAATTTATGAATGGCCACTTCCGAAATATCATGGAGAACATTAGTAAAATGACATGGGGTAAACGAATAATCCATGATGAATAATGAGGGACCAAATGGATGATAGAGAGAGAACCCTGCTCAAGAAAATCAAGAGATCCACAAAAAGCAAGCCTCTAGTAGAAACTCTTGTAAAAAATGAAAGAAGTGGAGTCGCCACTTGAACATGAATCTAACTCTAGGATCCAAAAGGCAACAAACAATCGGATATAAGGGAAGGGCTTCTTGTCTGAGAAACAATAAATGAAAAATGGAGTCGCCACCCAAACAAGAAACAAACCGAAATGTCTAGGTGCTAAAGGTGCAGATGAAACAATTAATGAGATGACGAAAGATAGGGCGATGAAAAGATCAAATGACGCCAGGAAACGCTGGCCGCTTGACAGGCTAATGAATGGTGGAAAAGATGAGATGATTGAAATGATGAATGTCGTAAAGCCGAG
Organism: Pinus taeda; assembly: GCA_000404065.3. Lineage (NCBI taxonomy): Eukaryota > Viridiplantae > Streptophyta > Pinopsida > Pinales > Pinaceae > Pinus > Pinus taeda. Next base: position 9,400 of record APFE031364641.1, read on the forward strand.
GCCCGATAAATCAGTCCCCGGCAACGGCGCCAAAAGTGTTGTCATTGCCGACCCAAATGAAAAGATGAGAAATGAGAAGAATGATGAGGAAATGTCGTTAAAACGTTGAGAATAAAATATCCCTAGCAACGGCGCCAAAAATGTTGTTGCACAAAATGTCTAGGCAGCGCGACAACAGTCAGAGTAAAGGTTGTCACTTTTAATCCTTACTCACTCCGTTTAGACTTTCTCCTAGGCAAGTCAAGGGGGGTAGTCCTTAAGGTAAATGGATGAGAAAACCTGTGGATCACGGGCTCTAGGAGATTTAAATGATGGAAAACTCGATGAATCTAAATGATTCAGATTGATATATTAAATGCCAGCGTAATCAAGACACGAACACAAGATAAAAACAATTGTAGACGAGTGCCTTCTGAATTAACCATCAATAGAACAAGTTATCCAAAATGATTTTCCAATATGTGACAAATAGTGACAATCCGGTATGATTAATATAAACGCCCAACACTGTAATATGCAAAAGGTTCCAGATCTAAAATGATTTCCATCAACTGCCCAGATCTAGGATTAATTAACCTTTTCCAAAAGCCAATATGATTTATCGCACCTTCACCATAGGAGAATCATAAAATTTAAGATTTAGCATTTAACATCAGAAACACCAAAGGACTTTAATTTAGGCAATAAACATTGATGAAACAAATCAACGAGTTAGAAAAAAATCGAAATTTTTAATGGGCCATAGGCCACATTAAAATTTTTAACGTTTAAGTGAAAAACCCCTTAATTTATTTTATTTTAAATCCTTAGTCAAAAATTTAAATTTTTATTTATTTTTTAGAGTTTTTAAAATTTTTTAAATGTTTATGAATTTTAAAAAGTTTTTTTCATTTTCTATTTTGAAAATTTTTTAAAACCTTTTTTTAAATAATTTTTTTTTTTTAGATTTTCTTAAGTTTAGAAAAAAAACTAAAATAAATAAATAAAAACCAAATCAAATTATTTTTTTTTTATTAAAACCTAAATGAAAGCTAAAAAAAATTATGCAAACTCTAAACTAACGCACACATAATAAAAAAAAAGGTTGAATAATAAAACTAACCCTAATCGAATGTACAAAAGACTAATTCGGAAAGGAGCTGAAGCCGCAGAGTTTGAGAGTAGCGTGAGGGTTTGAAGCTGCAAGCAGCGAAGGTGGACAGCGAGGAGGGAAATGGAGGCTACGAGCTGCGTAGGGAGCTATGGCAGCGTAGGAGGGATGGCGTGGAGATGATGCAATGGTGGGAAGAGGGCACGCTGGAGGAAAGGGAGCAGATGGGAAGGACAGAGCAGCGAGGACAGAACTGCGGTGAAGATAGGAAAGTGAATGTGTTGAAGGGCTCACTAGAGATGAACGCTGGTAGCAAAGTGAAGCAATGCAGGTTAGAGCCAAAGAGGATAGGGATGCATGTGTGAGGCAACAAGCAGAGAGGAAAATGGGATCACGCAGATTGAGGGAGCAGAGAGTAGATGGATGGCCACGTAAGGAGCCAGATGAAGACTCACACAGGCCAGGAAGAGGGAACTGCAAAGGGTTTGGCCGCGAATATTTGTTGTGGATAGTACGTAGCAAAAGTCGATGGAGGATTGGCTATGGCTGAGGTTTTTTTTATTTTTATTTTTTTTCTTCTTCCGAATCTGCACAACAAACCCTGAAACAGGTAGCAAATAAATCTACAAAAATGATAGCCCAAAACCCGAAAATCTCACTTAAAATGTTGAATTTTTCTGCTTTAATAATGAAACCCTCGCTAAAATTCCAGATCTGAAAACTAAATTAATTCCCTGTAAAATGATGTTGATGGACCTCCAGAGATCCAGATCTTACCCTCCAGGGCCTAGATTTGGACTCTGCACAACTTCCAGCTTCAAATCTATAGCTGCAATACAAAAAAAAACACCCAAACGATATACACAAAAAACCCTGAAAATCAAAGTCAGAAAACCAAAATTAATTACAGATCTATGTACAAAAATGGCAGATCTATCAGATCTAGGGAGTGTGAGTCCTACTCTGCTCCCAGATCTGATGATTTGTAGCTCTCAACAGCCAGATCTAACGATTTAACACAGAAAATTAAAAAAAATTTAATTTTAGAGGAGGTACTAAGCTTGAAACTCTTCCTGCATCACCCAATAAAAATATCTTATGATAAGCCTGAGATCAAATTTAAACTGGGCTTTTCAGAAAACACGGATCAGGAGTTCGCTGGTTCATCCGAGAACTTCCCCAAACGCCCGATGATCTAATAATAAAGGATTTTCCTGCAAAACTCAATTCAGCCGTCAATTTAGAGCGAGAAAACAATAATAAAATTCAGATCTAGTAGAGATACCTGCTATTATATTCAAAATTTAAATTATCATTCAAACCCCAGCGACTGAGCAAAATACTTGTACTCAAATCGCTCTTCAGAAAGCTATATCAATGGCCAAAAAAAAATATATGCGTGAAAATAATACATCTTACAGCATTTCCATGAAGAGTAACACCAGCAGAAATTAACCCCAAAGTCTTTTTTTATTGCTCATAAAAAGATTACAAGGGAGCTTTTTGCTTAGTACATGATCAAAAGATCGGATGATACTGACTGAAAAATGACCTCCTATTTAAAGATAAATCCTCCAACGACTAGTTCGAGTGATCCTTGTCAAAGTGATCTCGATCGTTGATGAAGATCAAAATTTCTTTTAATCTCAGCCGTCGAAATAACCTTAGGAGCTAATAACCATACACCTCTGATACCATATGTAATCACTGAAAAACTTAAAATTTCACGCACTAAAAACTGAAATATGCAGAACCGTAAAATAATGAAAAACTAAACTTACCTGAACTGTTGTCGACTGGTAAATTGCTGTCTGCTCTCGTTCTCTGAAGTTGAATCGATTACTGGGAAACCAATTCCTCCCAGCCAATTCAGTAAGCTTCACTTACTGCCCCCGTGCCCAGAACCTCAGGTCAACTTCAGCTGCTTCCGTCCCTGTTTCGATCTTCCTCTCCCTCTCAGTTTTTCTCCTGTTCACCCCCCTCTTTCCTCGGCCCTCTCAGTGGTTTTATACCGAGGGGTTCGGTGGCCGCCTCCCAGCCTCCCCCCACCGCTGGTGCAGCTCTCGACACCTCCCACATGCATTTCCTTAGATATTTTTTGATCGGAGGTTGCTGTCGACTGCGTAGAGGTTTCATTTATGGGTTGAATGATCTTTTCAAAAGGTTACCCGAATGTTTCTTATATTTGCTTTAATATATACTTTCATTTATTTTATGAACTTTAACTTTATACATATTCAAGTGTAAACTTTATATTAATTTATAGCATTTAATTTATATTATTTAACTTATATCATTTACTTATACTAATTCATATCATTTAACTTTATATTAAATTATACTATTTAATTTATATTATTTATCATTTAACTTAGACGAATATGTAAATGGGTTGTTACA
>APFE031364653.1:0-15111 GCA_000404065.3 Pinus taeda
AAATAGAAATTTAATCTGCTAAAGCATCAACAAGTCCAAAGCATTTAGAAAAATAGATGCATGCCCTCAAGTTCCCCCTAGATTAGTTTTGTGTGGGCTCCCATCAGCTTTGGATAAAGAGCAATCATGACCTCCATCGCTTAGATAAGATCTATCAAATTTCCCACTTGTAAGAGGCTAAGTCGAAGGATCTGCTAGCCTTTAAATGTTACATTTCTACAAGATAACAGAGAAGTTTTAATGCATCTACTTAGATCTGAGTGGCACCCTCTTCAAAAAATTTCATTATCCAAAATAGAGATATTTAGCTCTTTCCTAATGGAGATTCTTAGGTATATAATCTATACATCAAAATCATTGGTGCATGCCTCTATCAAGAATCCTCTAATCCTTCTTCATCCCCCTCCACACTAGCGCGCCACCCCCCCCCAAGCCCCCTTACTAGGTTGTTCTACTTTCAAGACACTTTCGACGAGCTCCCACCCTAGAGCTTAAGATAGACTTCATTAGATCATCAAATAGAGAAACTCTAAGAAGGCCCAATGCTAGAGAAAAACTACCTTAGCATAAAATATGACTCTCCAAACTCTACCATGAAACCAATATTCTATTTGCAGTTTCTTCCTCCTAGCCTTGTGTTAGCAAAGATGGGTCTTCTCAATCTAAGGCTCCTCCTAGGCTTCATCCTGGGATTACGAAGTCAGCCTCCATAAACCCCATGCACTATCCTAATGACCCTCTCAGAAAATGCATCAGATCCTTCACAATGATTGAGGGCTTGCATGTCGACACCTCTCCTCTCCCGTCCCCTCTCTTCCAGCCTCAACTTCTAGTTCCATAACCACTTGACATGTTCTGATGGAGATTTCACTATATATTCATTGTTTGTCTTTGCCATTCTCTTTCTTGGAATATATTAGCTTCTTTTAGTTCTATTATTAGACATTTCCATGTTGTTATCATGGTAGCTATAACAGTTTCCTTAGCATTCTCACAACGAATGACATTGGAAGTAATCTTTTAGTCCCACTGACTTAATATCTGTGATCATTCATTGGAGAATGAGAAAATTATCCATCTTATATTATCATGGCATCATATAAATGCTAGAAAAAGGAAATAAGTAATTAGAACCCTACCATACTAGTATGAAAGTAATTATTCTTTACAGAATTAATTTTCTTTTTGGGGGAGCTTATTATGGTGCCTAAAGATTGAAGAAAGGAAAAGGGAATTACAATGTGCACACATGTATATAATAGTGGGGTGCATTCTAAAGCCTCACTGAATATGTAGGTGATTGATAACTTTGTCTGTATTTGCGATGATAGTTTGCACACATATATATAAAAGTGGGGTACATTCTAAATCTTGACTGAATATGGAGGTTATTGATAACTCTATCTATATTTCTAGAGAGAGAGTGTGTGTTTTCAATTCATATCCTACTTATATATCCACGAGACATTTTTCGGTATCATCTTAAGTCAGGATTGATTTTGATTCAGATAAAATAAATGCTAAAATCAATTCATATCCTACTTGTATACCACAAGACATTTTTCAGTCCCAGCTCAACTCAAGATTGAATTGCATTCAGATTAAAGAAATTCTAAAATTAAGTATCATTAAATTATCCCGTGTAGGATCTGATATATATGGAAGCATTTAATTTATTTTAATCCCCCAAGAGTTTTTGAGGAGAAATGGGTACCTTGGAATGAGACCATAGAAGTGCTCGCGACGATTGACATGTTGCTAAATAAGGCAGTTAGGTCGAATATTCTTGAATCCTCATCAGAGACATTACCACACCCATTACTACATCTCACACTAACATTTTTTGGCAATATTACATGCACTAAAATTTCATTCGAGGAAATAGAAAAAGATTCAAAAAACACCCAGAAGCCTATCGTGATGAATTTTAACCGTTGATGTATGAATTTGAATGTCTTAGTGGTAAATAAATACAATTAGGTAGTATAACGGATATGTGTGTGCTATTTTAAATAACCATGCTTATGCCTCCTGAAACCAAGCTTGGAAGGAAGATAGATTTCCTCCTATGAAATAAACATATGCATGCCTCCTCAAAACAAGCTTGAGAACGGCATAAATTTACATGGTCTTCCTTGATCCTAGCCTAGGTTTCTGCAAACTGATTCCATACAGTTACTTTGGTCCTTCTGTTCTTCTCAAGTCAAAGAAGCCAGTGATGGGCGGCAGTTTAGACTGGCACTTGCAGTTCCTGGTGCATCATCTAAAACATTGGAATATGATACCAACTTGAGCTTCGGAGACTCTGGACTTTCAAATACACTCATTTCCATGACGTGGGAATGAAATTTGGACATGGTAAATTGAAACCTTCGACGTGACGTGAATGCTATTGTACACATTATCATTCTCTAAATGTTGCTAAAATTCGGCTCTCAACCATTTCTCGGCTTTACTTTCTTCACATATCATATTATAGATAGTACCATAAACGTGAACGCTATAAACATGACCATACTGCAAAATACTTGCTCCTTGAGCATTTTATTGTTTTATTCTCCTATACATCAGATTCTACATGGTAACGTGTCACGTTTCAATCTTTATTTTGCTGACTTAAATGTAAACATTTCAATCAATGTAATTTGACTCTAAATTTAAACATTCAAACATTTCAAAATATCAATGTCTTTAATGCTAATTTTTGGAAACTTACATATGTTTCAAACTATATATATGTAAATGTATTCTATTATCTATTAATATAATAGAACTTGTATTAATGTATTAATGAAATATGATGTATTAATGTATTAATGTATTAATGAAATATGATGATGATGATGATGATTTTTCAAAGAGTGTTTAGAGAATAGAACTTGTGATCTCTCAATAATACAGGTACTTAAACAAAATGAACTAGATTAATTGAGCTTACTTTGAACACATATGTGTCAATGGCATATCGACGTTCCTTTACAATGGGCCTTGACTTCTTCAAACCGTTGATCCAATCAGTTCTCCAAACCCGATAAGGCTATAAATGACACCTATAATATTTCACATCGGGAACTCAGTTCCAATTGTCTTTTGCACTAATTTTCAGTGTAAAATGGATTTTGGGTTGCGTGACTTAATCTCCATAAAGAATTCCGTTGATGCAATGTTTTGCCTTCCTCTTTAGCAAAATCATCTGGACCGTTGATCCATGTGATCAAACGACTCCTATGCACTTAATAACTTACTGCATCGCTCTTCTTTTTACTTAGTTTTTTTCCACTAAGTCTTCAATTTCCCATGGTTTAGCTTCTCCTCTAAGGGTTTCTTGAAAGGTTCCAAGTCTTGATTATAAAGTTTATATTATGTTAAACTCATTCGAATGAGTTAAAACGAATGGAATGAGTTAAAAGTAGGGTGATAGGTTAGTTTATTTTTTGAATAGTTTAAAATATTTAATATTTAATATATTAAATTAATTAATATATAATATTTAATTAATTTAATTAAAATAAAATTTAAATATTATTTAGATTATTCTTAATTAATTAGTTATAAATAGTTTAGTATTAATTAATTTATAAATAATTAATTATATTAATTAATTAGATTAATTTGTTAATTATATTAGTTAATAACAACTTATTAAATTATTAGTTTAGTTCATAATTAACAGTTAAATTAGAACTAATTATTAGATAATTAGAGTCTAATTTAGGATTAGAGTTTTTATTAAAAATTCCGATTTTTAGCCCAGCAACAAAAATTCCAGATTTATGCCAGATTTGACTCATCAACTTTGGAAGCTCATAGACTGAATTTTACTTGACCAAATGAGGCCCATGATAGCTCGTTGGAAAGATAAAATCAAGGAGAACATTTCTGAAGAGGTTTCACTAATAGATTTGGTCACTAATTGGGTCAAAAATCATGCAAAAAATCAAGATTTGAATTTCTAAAACAAAATCAAATTTCTGATTTATTTTCTGCGTTTTCATTTGCCCAAGTCTTTTCTAATTGTAGATCCATTCATCAATAATACCCTTGGCCAATTAAACCAAATTGTTTCACTTACAATTCTTCTCTAACCTCAGTTCCGTTCTAATACAAATCTGTTGTGATTACAAATCTGCTCTGATACCACTAATGGTGCAAGGTTACCCCCACACATACCCACAAATTGCATAAGAGTGCATAAACACAAGTATCCCAGGTATTTGACTCACAAAGGAGTCAAAATTTCATATTTATATATGGTTAAGGCCCTTCACCACCAATTCCTTTGTATAGGAACCCAATCACCCCACCAAAACCTCTCTATCGGAACCTTTAACTAGATCTCAAGCCTTTGTATAAGACTTTATTAAAGTCTTCATTCATAATCCTTCTGTCGGGATTTAAAAACCCTTCAACACCTTTCCATAATGTTATAAATGCATAAGCACATATATATCAACCACCCCTCTTAAAGCTTGGTTAATATATATATTTATACACAATAACCTTCATTTGTGCAATTTCCTTATAAATACGTTTACAAAGAAAAGCTATGCAAATATACCCCGTCCTGCTTTCTGTATAGCTTCGGCACAAATTTTGAGGTTTAACCTGATCGCAATCACTATCGGCTATTTCCCCTGGCCTTACCACATATGTAGTTCATCACCCCTCTGACTCCGATATGTGACTATCCGAGTCGTTAATTATATGTTCAAGATTTTAAACACTCACACAACTCTTTAACAATATACAAAGGATTTACCTTAACCTTCTGCTTGAACCAATATAAAGCGGACTTCAAAGCTTATACACTATAGCTCAAAGTGATGTTGGGTCCACTCATCCATTGGGCCTTTTACATTATCGGAAGCCTCTTTCCAATGCCAATTCCCGATCTTCCTATGCCTTCGATCGCCGATTAGTGCTTAATCTCTTTCGGCGTATCAACGTTCCTTCACACTGGGCCTTGAGTTCTTCAAACTACAGATCTGACCAGTTCTCTAGGCCCGATAAGGCTATAAATTGGCCCCTATAATATTTCACATCTGGAACTCAGCTCCAACTGTGTTTTGCACTAATTTTCAGTGTAAACTGGATTTTGGGTTGCAAGACCTAATGTCCATAAAGAATTCTACTGATGCAATGTTTCGCCTTCCTCTTTAGCGAAATCATTTGGACCGTTGATCCATGTGATCAAATGGCTCTTGTGCACTTGATAACTTATTGCATCACTCTTTTGTTTGCTTAGTTTTTTTCGACTAAGTCTTTAGCTTCCCATGGTTTAGCTTCTCCTCAAAGGGTTTCTTCAAAGGTACTGTGTCTTCTGTTTCTGCCGCTTAACTACTCTTCTAAACTCAACTTCTCGAGCTCTCAACTTCTCTTCCTCTCCAGATCACTGCTCTGATGTTTCAATTGGATTTGATGATCACTTACAAATTTTCTAAATCATTCTCCTCTCTATGCTTCGCCTTGACTCTGCCTACATACAATTATTGCAGAATTCCAATTCATAACAATTTCAACACTTGAAATACACTTCAGTACGGTCGAAAGCAAACTTTGTATTTATAAAAATACACAACGATTATAGTCTAAGACTCTCTATCTCTCATACAAACCTAATCCTCAACTATTCATGGCCTCTTTTCTTCTTTTCCTGCCTGTAGGCTTACATATATTTATAGAACACACAAGTTCATCGCACATATATTTATATGGAAACATTGGATCGGATCATTGTAAAGGATCCAATCACATCCTTTCCTCAAATATCTCAACTAAATCCCTAAAGCTCGCTATAGAATACATATGGCAGATTACATTTAATTAATTCTTCTAGAGACTTATCCATTCCATCATTTAAGCTCTGTTTTAAGGAAAAAGTCCCCCTGTTTAGCTCAATGGTCCACGTCTGCTTTGGATTCCTTTGCTTGATTGGGGGATTAGATGCTCCTGCATCAATAGTGCAAGAATATTTAGACTATGGACAACCCCTATAATAACCAAAAACAAAATAATGTAGTTAGAATATTTTGTCTCTTTTAGCCTTCAGGGATTACCTAGCACACAATTTGTCAAAAGCATAGACAATCAGTCCAACATAAAGAGATTAAAAGATCAATAATATTGTGAACTATTGAATAGAAAATTAATCTGCTAAAGCATCAACAAGTCCAAAGCATTTAGAAAAACAGATGCATGCCCTCAAGTTACCCCTAGATTATTTTTGTGTGGGCTCCAATCAGCTTTGGAGAAAGAGCAATCTTGACCTTCACCGCTTAGATAGGATCTATCAAATTTCCCACTTGTAAGAGGCTAAGTCGAAGGATCTGCTAGAATTTAAATGTTACATTTCTACAAGATCAAAGAGAAGTTTTAATGCCTCTGCTAGGATCTGAGTGGCTCCCTCTTCAAAAAATTTCATTATCCAAAATAGAGATATTTAGCTCTTTTCTAATGGAGATTCTTAGGTATATAATCTATATATCAAAATCATCGGTGCATCTCTCTATCAAGAATCCTCTAATCCTTCTTCATCCCCCTCTACACCCCTCCCTCCCCTCCAAAGCCCCCCTACTAGGTTGTTCTACTTTCAAGACACTTTAGAGGAGCTCCCACCGTAGAGCTTAAGATAGACTTCATTAGATCATCAAATAGAGAAACTCTAAGAAGGTCCAATGCTAGAGAAAAACTACCTTAGCTTAAAATACCACTCTCCAAACTCTACCATGAAACCAATATTCTATTTGCAGTTTCTTCATCCTAGCCTTGTGTTAGCAAAGATGGGTCTCCTTAATCTAAGGCTCCTCCTAGGCTCCATCCTGGGATTACGAAGTCAACCTTGATAAACCCCATGCACTATCTTAATGACCCTCTCAGATAATGCATCAGATCCTTCACAATGATTGAGGGCTTGCATGTCGACACCTCTCCTCTCCCGTCCCCTCTCTTCTAGCCTCAGCTTCTAGTTCCATAACCACTTGACATGTTCTTATGGAGATTTCACTATATATTCATTGTTTGTATTTGTCATTGTCTTTCTTGGAATATATTAGCTTCTTGTAGTTCTATTATTAGACATTTCCATGTTGTTATCATGGTATTTATAACAGTTTCTTTTCCATTCGCACAACGAATGACATTGGAAGTACTCTTTTAGTCCCACTGACTTAATATTCGTGATCATTCATTGGAGAATGAGAAAATTATCCATCTTATATTATCATGGCATCATATAAATGTTGGAAAAAAGAAATAAGTAATTAGAACCATACCATACTAGTATGAAAATAATTATTCTTTAAAAACTTATTTTTCTTTTTGGGGGAGCTTATTATGGTGCCTAAAGATTGAAGAAAAGAAAAGGGAATTACAGTGTGCACACATGTATATAAAAGTGGAGTGCATTCTAAAGCCTCACTGAATATGTAGGTGATTGATAACTTTGTTTGTATTTGCGATGATAGTTTGCACACATGTATATAAAAGTGGGGTACATTCTAAATCTTGACTGAATATGCAGGTTATTGATAACTCTATCTATATTTCTAGAGAGAGAGTGTGTTTTCAATTCATATCCTACTTATATATCCGCGAGACCCTTTTCGGTATCAACTTAAGTCAGGATTTATTTGGATTCAGATAAAATAAATGCTAAAATAAATTCATATCCTACTTGTATATCCACGAGAAATTTTTCAGTCCTAGCTCATGTGAGGATTGAATTGGGTTCAGATTAAAGAAATGCTAAAATTAAATATCATTAAATTATCCTGTGTAGGATCTGATATATATGGAAGCATTTAGTTTATTTTAATCCCCCAAGGGTTTGTGAGGAGAAATGGGTACCTTGGAATGAGACCATAGAAGTGTTGGCGATGATTGACATGTTGCTAAATAAGCCAGTTAGGTCGAATATTCTTGAATCCTCATCAAAGACATTACCACACCCATTACTACATCTCACACTAACATTTTTTGGTAATATTACTTGCACTAAAATTTCATTCGAGGAAATAGAAAAAGATTCAAAAAACACCCAGAAGCCTATCATGATGAATTTTAATCGTTGATGTATGAATTTGAATGTCTTAGTGGTAAATAAATACAATTAGGTAGTATAATGGATATGTGTGTGCTATTTTAAATAACCATGCTTATGTCTCCTGAAACCAAGCTTGGAAGGAAGATAGATTTCCTCCTATGAAATAAACATATGCATGCCTCCTCAAAACAAGCTTGAGAACGGCATAAATTTACATGGTCTTCCTTGATCCTAGCCTTGCACCTTGCCAACACTTCTCGAGTATATTTCAGTACGGGGGAAAAATATTTCTACAAGCTTTTGGATATCTCTGAAATATATGAAGCATGTCACTCCAACTGATATGTGGGACTATTGGTTTCATTGGTTATTTCTGAAAATCATGGATGCTTCTCAGACATAGTAAATCATATCGGCTTCAATTAGAGAAATGTGGGGAATACTGAGAATTTCACTGGGATGTCTACAATTTTTGTTAAGAAACTGCATGCGTACCACACATCTGATCGCTCTCCTTTTGTATAAATTCTGCAAACATGACTGTTGTCACAGCAAGACCTTTAAATCAAGAAAAATAATCAGTTTGATAACAACACATCTCAGTAACAATAATGAAAGGCAAATAGGACTGAGGAAAATACCATAGGCATGACCAATAATATTTTTATATCTAAAGTCCATGGTGAGTGCCAAGTAGATGCACATGAGAATCCCATTTATTTATGTAATGTATATTTTGCCATACATCCGCTTTTGAGGTGTGCATAACCTACACCCATGGAAGAAAAATCAAACATGAGTATAGATTCATTATTGAAAATGTATATGAGATGACTTATTGACTTCCCACTATTGTTGCTAAGTTAGCCACTATGAAGCTTGGCCATAATTCAACTTTTGCATATAATTCATTCTTAGACTAACACTCATACAAGTGTCCTTGTTCTGGATTCAAAATTCTTGTTAGAAAAGAAACTTTGGAAGTGTTGATGACCCCAATATGACCAAATTGTTTTCAAAAGTCTACAAGTCTCTCCAGTTCAATGAAAAAGCATATTCTATGCTTCTTTGTTATATAAAATACAACTTCCCAGCTTTTCAATATCTTCAAGGCATAATGGACTTATATCCTATCTCGATGAAAATGTGCTCACCTGGTATCAACATATAGAAGTTGCTTTATATGTCCTCTTTGAGTTGGGAAATAAATGCAACCTCCCCAATGTAGGGGAGAATCAAACAAGGATAGAGAACCCCTATGAAAACTATCTGCCATTACATACCATATTTTAAATAGGTTATTTCTTGCTGGATTTAAGTGTCGTGGAACTAAATACATTTGCTCACCTTAATTGCCAACTGTGAGAAGTGTCCTAAATCAACAAACATAGACTTGTCACCTACCAATCATCCCTGATATTCTTCAATATAAGCACATAAAATAAAATTTCTTTTGTAATTAAGAGCTAAAGAGCTTTTGGTTTCAGCTGTAGTGCCATCCATTTGTTTAAGCTCTTTTTATGTTGATGTGTAGTAGGTGGATCATTGCCCCTCTCTATCTATCATGCAAGGGTTGTTGTCCTTGGGGCTAATTCATTGCCATCTTGTTGGTTGTTTTCTTCCGAGGTGACGTGGGTGGTGATATGTTGAAGTTTTAACCAACGATGTCTTTTTCTTTAATTCACCAATTAATGGAGCCTAATTGGTAGCTGGTACATGTTGTTGTGCCTACTGTTGTTTCTTATCTTCCAATATTACTTCAACCGCTGAGTCCTCATCTGATGTATCAGTACCTGTAACATTTTTTGCTTCAACGTCCTTGGATTCTCCTTGTTTTTTTGGTACCTAGTTTGATGTTTGTGTTTGGTTATTGACCATTAAAGTCTCATCATATGATGTGTCAGTGTCATTAAAGATTTGTGCTTCTGACTCCATAGTCTTTACTTGTGTCTTAATAGAAATATCCTTTAATGTTATTTTCTTCTTTTTATACCAGAGTTTCGTGAATTTCTTCTGCATATTAATATTAATAGTACCCACATATTCCATCGAAGGATATTTCAAAACAACATCCATGTTATCCATATCTGAAATATTAAAATCACAATGCAACACATACTTATCCATAGAAAGTTTCAAATCTTTATAAACTTGAACATCCTCATCATCAACCTGCGTGTTTTCAATGTGTTTTGTTGAAACTTGCAATTTTTTGCCAAATTAACATTGATAAAATTATGCTTGCAGCTAGGATTTATAGACACAATGATCTTCTCCTTCTGAATACATCCATGAACCAGCAATAAGGAGATACCAATAGAAAATAACCCTTTAGGTTTCTTGGTTTCCTTCTTTCCTGTAAAAATAAAATCTTTGCTAGGTTGTGTGCCTGTATGTCTGAGCTTAGTAAGAGGATCCAAAAAATTAGATTTAGGGTCAAAGAGGTCACAAATGGATTTTGCAAACATCTCCCAAGTAATTTTCCTTGGATAACATTTAGAATGCTACTACCACCATTGCCATCTTTCTTAGCCCAAGTAAATGGATGCCACAGGTAGTTTAGTTTCATCATCTACGATGTGATTCAAAGTGAAATATTCTCTCATTTGTGCCAGCCATATTTCCAGATTAGAGCCATCAAATTTGTACATCTTCATCGAATTTCGATCTAAGAACTGGAATTTCAGATTCGCGCTGTAGCTGTCTCGCGTTCACAATTTTTTTTGAAAAAGAACTCATTTTAAATCAGCGATATCTACCTCATCTGTACTTCGATTCGACTGGATTTTTTTTTTTTGAAATTGGGTATATTTTCACAAAGAAATCAGATCTACAATTAGATTATGCAAATATTGCCCCAGAACATATCAATCTGATCTGCAAAATCGCCACCCCTAAAAATGTCTACAACGCAGCTGATTTTCAAATCAGCGATATCTCCCTCATCTAGACACTGATTCGATCGATTTTTTTTTCAAATTGGGTATTTTTCACAAAGAATTCATATCTACAATTACATTCTACAAATATTTTCTCAGAAAATACAGATCTGATCTGCAAACTCATTGCCCTGAAAAATATCTGCAACACAACTGATTTTTAAATCAGTGATATCTCCCTCATCTCGACTTCGATTCGGCCGATTGTTTTTTTCAAATTGGGTATTTTTCACCAAAAACTCAGATCTGCAATTAGATTTTATAGGTTTTCCACCAGAACGTACAGATCCGATTTGCAAACTCACCACCCCGAAAAATGTCTACAACACAGTTGATTTTTAAATTAGTGATATCTTCCTCATCCGGATTCTAATTCGGCCGATTTTTTCTTTTCTTTTCTTTTCTCTCTCTCTCTTTTTTTATTTTTATTTTTATTTTTTCAGATTGGGTTTTTTTCACAAAAAACTTAGATCTGGAATTAGATTTTGCAGATTTTGCTCCAAAACGTACATATCTGATCCACAAACTTGCCGCCCCTAAAAATGTCTACAACACAACTGATATTTAAATCAGCGATATCTCCCTCATCCGGACTCCTATTTGGCCGATTTGTTTTTTCAAATTGGGTATTTTTTTGCAAATAACCCAGATCTGCAATTACATTCTGCAAATATTTCACCACAACATACAAATATGATCTTCAAAGTTGTTGCCCCAAAAAGTTCCTGCAAAAATAATAAAAAAAAAATCTTCTTTTCCCAAGAAACTGCTCTGATACCACTTTTTATAGATCTTACCTGAAAATATATGAGAATCAAATATACCCAAGAAATAAAAAGATATAAATAGATAGAAATGCTTCACTTTATTAATAGAACCCTTAAGGTAGAGCAACACCATACATTCACTCCTTAATGAAGGAGAACACTCCATAAGCCATACACCTATTCATACAATAATCCTTGACCTCTCTCAATGGGGAGTCTTTAGCCACTATATAGGTCTCATACATACAATACCATGGGTCATTACCATGGTTCCCTCAATACCATCTATCTAATTCCATGAGCTTATTACATTATTGCTAACTACTTATGGTCCCTTACATAATATGGGTTAACCACCTTATTTATTACTATAGCCCGTCCCATTATTACAATATTCCCTTCGGTACGTCCCTCTCTACCCCATATTATCCCCCCTATGTATACTACATGATTCAATTATATTAGCATCCACCCTCTCAATTTTTTTTTTTTTTGTAGAGTACTAAATATCTTACATAAATAATCACCTCCATTTGAAAAGATTCCTATAAGGGAATTTTGTAAACCTTGACAATCATTTGCTGAAAACATTAATTTAACTTTTTAAAGATTTTGTAAGACATACTAATAAGTTGGACTAGCTTGGATCCTTTTCTCGTAGGTGATTTATAGAAAGTT
Organism: Pinus taeda; assembly: GCA_000404065.3. Taxonomy (NCBI): domain Eukaryota; kingdom Viridiplantae; phylum Streptophyta; class Pinopsida; order Pinales; family Pinaceae; genus Pinus; species Pinus taeda. The sequence goes on from APFE031364653.1 coordinate 12,426, forward strand.
AAAAAAAAAAAAGACAAATCTGTAATGAAAAAGACTATTCCTCTAAGAGACTCTCAGCCATCCACTTTGTTCTTACAAAGGATATTAAACATGCAATAGGCTCAGATGGCTCTGAAAACCTTAGCCACAAATTTAACGAAGGGAATTGTACATGTAGAATGGGTAAGCCTTTTTCCCCTTTTAACGCTCATCTTGAAATAACCATAATGCTCAAAAAATGGAGTAAGGATTAATTAACCTCAACTCAAGGTAAAAAAGTTGAGACAATGTCGACAACCTTAAAGGTAAACAAAAAAACTTACCCGTTAAAGCAGATAGGGGGCATAGAGACACAAAAGATCGCATGGATTTGCATGACAGAATATGAAGAATGGTTTTGCCTCTAGAACATTGTTTAACCAATATAAATATGAAAGCTTTTTTTTTAGTCATGGAACCAAAGACATTTGGTCACCTTAATTCACAACTCTGAGAAGTGTGCCAAATCAGAAAACATAGCCTCAGCTCCTGTCTACCATGACTAATATTCTTCAATATAATCACACAAAATAATGTTTCTTATGTAATTAATAACTAAAGAGTCAAACAAAAATGCCTCTCTCTGAAAACCTTAAAGAGGGAAACCTATAATGCAAAGGACTATGCCTCTAAGAAACTCTGAGCTATCTACTATGTTCTTCTGAAGGAAGCTAAACATGTGTTAGGGTGAGATGGGTTTGAAAATTTCTACAACCTTAAACAAAAATAAATAACTTACGAGTTAAACTTGCAGATAAGAGGCATAGAGAAGCAATGCATGGCATGGGTTTTCACAGTAGAATGGGTTCAAATGGGTTTGCATCTAGAACCTTGATTAACCAACATAACGGGTATGGGAACAACCGTCTCAGAAACCCTTCGAACTACCTCCAATCCAATGATTTGACATTCTCCAATAGTCTACAATATAATCCAATGGTTCAGAATGATGACAGTTGTGAAATACTTCTCAAAAGGAATGTCTTACGACGTAAATATACATATCAGATTAAAATATAAAACATATAAATAGTACTTATAAATTAATATCTATTTTACCATATAAATTAAAATAATATATGACATATAAATATTACTTAAAAATTAACATCCATTTTAACATATAAATTAAAATAATGATTGCATAAACATCTTTAAATTTAATTAATAAGTGATAAAAATTTAATATTTTACAATATAACAAGATTATACCCAGAAGAGAAAGATAGAAAGAGAGAGGGAGAGAGGGAGATGAGGGAAGAAAATCATAATGCCATGGGATAACACCATGGTTTATCAATATTATGGGCCATATATGCTTTTGATTATTATGTTACAGATCTAGGCTTTTAATTATTCAATTACAATAACATGGGCCAATACCATGGCTTATCAATACCATATGCCAAAAAAACATAACTTATTTCAAAATCAAAATATTTTGCAAATACTTTATTTTAATTTAATTTTATAACATTTTTTAATTAAATCTAAAATGAAAAAGGTTATAAGTACTATTGAGGTATATCTAAACCCTCCATCCTCACAAGTACTAAAAATATCCCCATAGAGAGGATAGATGCATTTTAACCAAGGATCAAAGTAGAGAGAGAAAACAAAGTGACTAACAATGATAGAGGAAAGAAAGTGCATAATTCTTTTAAGTCTTTTATTATTGTATTTTCTTTGACATGATTGATCCAAAATATAGATTTGATATTTAACAATCAATTATATATATTTTTAATTCAGATACTTTTTAAAATATAATACAATGGGATCATATTTAAGAGAGATAGTGAGATGGAAGGGGAATAGAGTGGGGGGAGAGAGACAGATGCATTGATTTTAGTGTAGATGTTGATTTCTGATTTGATACAACTAGATGTATGATTTACATTAATTTCAAAGTAATTAGATTAATAATGTGCATTTATTTTAGTGTAAGCACATCTCTTCCCCCTCCATCTATATCTCTATCTCCAATTTTCTCTCCTTTATCTCTTTATATCGCACCCCAAATATACACACTCTCTCTCTACATCTATCTATATATCTCTCTCTCCATCCTTTTTCCACTCCCTTTCTCTCTCTTTCCCTTCTCTCTCAACACTTCTCTCTCATATCTATATCTTTTCCTCACCCCCAAAACATGAAAACTCTCTCTAAGTGTGCACACATAAACATTATTCATGAAGTGAATTGATTTATTTTTTACAATAATTCAACCATAAATACAATACTTGAATTTTTATCTTAAATAAAATGTTCTCTTACCCAAAATGTCTTCTTCTTAAAACTATAAATTGTTCGTAATTCACTATATTCTTATTATTCAAATTTTCTATTGTTCAAGATTCTTACATTGTCACTTTGCACTTGAACATTTTATTTCATCATTTTTCATCATTCATGTTACTAAGAGTCTCTCTCATATTAAAAAACTTAAACAAAGTTAAAGTTAAATTGACCTATTAAACATATTTAGCATATTTAAAATAATCAAAATAATTATATGTTCAACAAATTTTGTATGACTCCACACGACTGAAACCAGCGTATATCCATCTTAACTTCAGATCTATCAAGATTCTAGAGGGATCAAATCTCTCAAGGTGCAAACATTTCCTCAAGTTTTGCACTCAAAAACAAGTTTGCACCTCGAGAT
>APFE031364656.1:0-44267 GCA_000404065.3 Pinus taeda
AGACTCAGCTGAATAGTGACATAGACTGACATTTGGGCAACTTTGAAAAGAGTGAAAACAAACCCTAGACCTAATGCTTAGTGACCAAATTTTGCTTGAAGACTTATTGAAATGACAAAATTTGATTTTGACACCTTAAAATCACTTGTAAGAGCATGTTTGATCACTGGGGGAAGGCTACAAAGACTGACACTAACACGAGGCGTGTTGCGACTGAATTTAGATGGGTTAGAATGGATTATCAAGGAGTTTGCAACCAACATATATCAATACCTTACAATAATCAACCATCTACACTATCCAATCATGTTATTCTACTCATATCATTACGAGAAACCATCCAGCTTATAGTCATTCATTAAAAAGTTTTAAATAACCCACATAAAGCACATTAGTACATCATAGATCACAGGCTGCTTCTTTCATTAACTTGAACATAATAGAGTACATAACATGTTACAGAAGGCTTGAAGCTTGATCATCAAATACATAAAGAACATAACCAACAAGACCAGTCATAACCAAAACAAAGGATGAGGCACGCATTTCTACAACTGATGAAGGCTCTCTTAATCTTGTCCTCGTGCAAATGTTTCATGACCAACCTCTTCCTCGTGCTATCTTCGACCTTTTATCCTTTGCTCCACACTCCCACTTCTAGTTCCCCACATCTTCTGCTCGATTGACTCTACCCTCGGCTTCCTTCTATCTTCCCTTTATCCATTGCTCTTGTTGTCATCTGCCACCTTGGCGCAATCACCCGTTCACTCTTAGTTCCTGATCCCTCCCTCGGATGTCAACCCTGCAACTCCAACAATTGTCCCTGCCACCTGTCCTTTCTTTTCCTTCTGAAAAACTCAAAATTCAAAACAAAAGCCCCAACAGGACCCGATCGCAGTTCTTTGACTCATCCCCGACTCAATCTATCCTTGGTGTTGCTTTCGTTGCTTTTGACGGCTCTAACGTTGTTCATGTTGGTGCCTATACTATTATTTCTTGTTATTGTGCTGGTTATACTTCCTGAAAGGTTTATGCTTCTTCTTCTGGCTGTGTCATTACTACTTCCTGCGGTGCTACTTCTACTTCACGTTGGCATTCTTTTCTAAACGAAGGCCCAAACTTAGGTACTATGACATTTGTCTCTTGGCAGAAGTAGTTGTAATCATCGACTGTGGTCTACCAAGCGCCTGTGATGCAATTTTCCTTCTGGAGGAATTCTTCCACTATGTTGAACTTTGGGTGATTGGGGCGGATGTTTTCCAAGGTGCTCCATTTATCCTCCATGTAGAGCATTGACATGTGTGTGGATCGATGGCCTAAGATCACGAATCGACTTCTTAGTCTTGGCTCATTCCTCTTCAATCTGTTGCACCCAGGCTTCGAGAGAGGCAATCTCTGCATCAATTTTCTTTCGCTGGTTTTTATCCCCGCAGTTCTTTCTATCAGCGAGGCATTGTCAGATTTGTTTCCAAAGTGGGCAGACAGGTTGATTCTTCAGCGCCAAGCTATCTGACCAATCATGGACCTGCTCCATCAGAATGTATCCATCCGCCACAGCGTTAGTGAGCAAAGCTTTGAGTGCGGCAGCAGTGGTGATTTTTTGCTCGATCTCTGTGATGTAGTGAGTAGATAGATTGGAAACGCGGATTTCAAAGCATCTAAACTCTTATTCAATTCCTTGGTGGTGACACCAGGATTGTGCACGATGCCTGAATGTTGTCGCAACAGCGAACCAATGCACATGAGGAAAAATCTTCAGGGGCTTTAATAACTAAATCAGAAATAGTGGGCTAGAGGGCTTGTGTCTCGGATGTTACTTGCTCAGCCTATGATTTCAACTCTTGATTGGTCTGTTGGAGATGATCTCGCTCCGTTGTGAGAGTGACGAGTCACTGCTTTTGTTGCCCGTGCTCGATGATAAGGTTGTTGTGGATCTTTTCAGCCTGGTGTGCTGCCTGTTGGATGAACCCAAACAACTGTGTAGAGGACCAGTGTTGAAGATTCTCGTGTTGCATTGTGGACAGGTATGGGAAACTGCTTTGCAAGGGTTGGCTGCTGGAAATAGATTTTCCAGAGTGACCACGGGGCGAGGTTTCAGGCGGTGAGGTTTCAACAAATGGAGGGGTGGGAGGGATAATCACTGAATCAAGAACAAGTAGGAAATTTAATAGAAATGAGGCACCAAATAGTTCGACCTCAGTTCTTTGCGATTGTGTGGTGACTGGATCATTGCTCGTTAGTGGGCCCAACTGTAGCAGTATGGATATCATAGACGTTGTGTGGCCTCCACCTCCGAGGAGTGTCATGGTGGACTAAACAACTAAGTCGACCTCCATTTCTTCAATGGCTGTGCAGGTGCCTAGGGGGCTTGGGTCAGATAGGATCGCAAAGTTTGAAGCTATATGAGGGGATGGATATTGCAACCCAGGTGAAATAATAGAGGTAAAAAGTGGCGTTTCTTCGATGATTGGGGAGCCAATATTGTATGGGTTCTTTCATCGATGAGGTCAACAATAGGCATGAAAACCATGATATTTTTCTTTTTGGCAGTGGGTTGCTCGATACTTTTCAGCTTCTTGGGCTTAGGGATTGTTGGCTCTGATTGCAAATGAGGGTTAGGAGGAAAGATAAAGATAGCCATAGCTAGGGGTGTAGTGATGATTGGATTAAACAAAGTAAAATCCTGCAACTCAATAGACTGGGAGGTCGTACCATATGAACTCATGAAGTTGGCAACGGTCTACTTGAGGGAACTCATCTACTTCTGCATTTGGGAGACCGTCAACACTAAGTATTTCTCCACTACCCTCTTCCGACTACCCTCGGTCGAATCTCCTATCTGAGGTTGTGGTAGCATGCCCACGAAGACATATTTGCACCAACCTTATTTGATTTCATAGGCGACCCATTGCCATGACCTAACCTTCGTGTGGAATGCCTCTGTTGCCAATATAAACTTCTGCACCCGGATCTAAAAAGTCTTTGGGTGGACACAATGTGGTCTAAGGTAATTTTGGCCATGTGTCACCCTGAACCAGATGTCCTGTGAGTATGCCTCAAGCAACTCCTTGGGAAACCTTTCCGCTTCCCTTATGGTCCCTAGCATCTTTTGGTACCATTCACTGAAGGCTACCACATTGATTTCCTTGTTTCTTGGGTCCCCAAATGTTCTCCACGGCATGTATCTGAGATAAAGTGGTTTGTCGTCTGTGATTTGTGCCATGTCCCTGCTTGTGGGAGGGCACCATTTCCACATCGCTAAGGTCATGATCAGGTATAAGAAAATAAAATTAGTGCTCCTTCTGTAGACATCCTTGCATGCCTCAAATAATTCATTTAGCAGGAACACATACCAATTGAGCAAAGCCCCTTCAACACAATGTTCTGTAACTGAGATAATATTTAAAGTACACTTATTTCTAGAGAAATGTCACATCACCTTCTTGTCGATGATATAGCAGGTGAATTTGATATGTTCCTTGTTGATTAAATCTATCTTTGCACCCTCCTCACCTCGCTTGGTGTTGTAGTAGTCGTTTTCTCCCTCTTTCTTTGCTCTCTTCGTGCCTGTTTGAAATGTCGTTGAGACTGCATTTCCAATTGTTGATAATTCGGTGAGGCATTGAATGTCATATACATGGATTGCATATTCTTTGTCTAACCAAATTCAACCATCATGCATCCTTCTTACTAGAATTTCGGTGCATTTCATTGCAGCCAGAGAAGGTCCAAAGATTGGAAGACTTTGCATATTTATCAATGTCGATCGCTGAAGTCCCTGGAATGTTACCTTGGCCTTTGTCACCTTAGTGCCATCTTCCTTTGTAATTTATTTTTTGTACACCTCCCGCTTTAGGGATGGGAATTGGAAGCAATCTGAGAGGATGTTGTCTACCAGCATCGACTTGTTGTATCTCCCATATAGTGTTTCTAGAATAGAAATTCGCTCATCCAATTTGTCTTCAGGAACTAATATAAGTGGCTTCATCATTTTGTAGCATCATTGATAAACAATAGCCACAGGAGGTTGGTAGAAAATGCTTGGGTGACATTGTTGAGATTAGAACTAGGACTCAAACAATTCTAACACCTGAGTTAGAAATTCTGAAAATTTTGGGATATCCATGCAAATTAAGTAGATCAATTTTGACAGGATGCTTCTGACTAGACTTGCTAACTAATTACTACGAAAAATGTCCCTATGCAGACTTGATCGTGTTAATCTGTTGTCGATTGATCTATACCTGACTCTGACGACGTATTATGGAAAAAGGACAAAGTGGGGCAGATCTATAATTGTCTGCATTGATTAAACATCACTCTAAGTAGGCTGGCGTGCTTCTTCAATAGGCTGTAAATTGTCCAATCTTCCATGTATACCTCCAGGAAACGAGGAATGCAATCCTTGAATGCAGCGATGATAATCCGGAGAAAATGACAGGTGCATTCTTTAGGCCAAATGGCATGACGTGGTACACATATGACCCCCACTTCGTGGTGAAAATGGACTTCTTCTTTTCCTCCTCTGCTATCTGGACTTGGTGGTATCATGAGAACCCGTCTTTGAAGGAGTATTCTTCATTCCCCGTAATGTTGTCTAGGACCTCATCACTGAAGGGTGCAGGGAATGGATCATGTACGTAGGTGTTGTTGAGGTTATGGTAGTCTACGTAGACCCTTATCTCCATGGCATCCTTATTGTTCTGGATCACTGTTGGACTGATCCATTCAGCTTTGTCTACTAGAAAAAATGAGCCCTGCTTCCAGCATATTGTCTATCTTCTTCTTGATCTTTTCTTTTATTCTTGGGTTTAGTTGGTAGGGATTGTGGTTCATTGGCCTAACATCAAGTTTCAGTACAATATTCATTTCCCCAATATCCCCCTTGATTCCCTTTATCTCTACAACCAAAGCTAGGAATAAGTCCTCATATTCCCGCAAAAGATCAAAAATCTCCTTAGTCGTGTACTCATCCCAATAGTCCCCTATTGATTCCATCTTAGGTTTGTCCTTCGTGCCAATGTTGTGCTTCCACAATTTTACTAGGAGCAAGTGTGGGACATTTGTTGTAGTTCCTTCTCAGATATCCCTCTCTCTTTCAATCTCATGAAACATTAGGTGCCTCATCCCTTCTAGGTTGTCCTCCTCTAGATCTGCACTCACTTTTCCATAAGACATGGCCTTTGGGTATCCTTACTCATAAAAGTATTGCAAGAACCTTTCATCAATTCATCCTTCCCACAATTGACCTGATGTGAAGAGGATCCTTTTGATGGCATATAGAGCCTTAGTCAGTTGTTTATCACTATCTTTAAACGAAAGACTGCTACTGAATTGTTCAGCTAGTGTGTCCCAGTCCCCCGTTTGTCTTTGAATTTCTTCCTGTATATACCATGCTTGAGGGACTGTACCCAATTTGTGTATGAAAATGTGTACCCATATTTCCTTTGGAACCTGTTCTTTGTTCCATATGTATGTGCAGTTCTCTAGGTGTTGTCGGGGATTGCAGTTCCCCCTGTATTTTACAATTTCTTGCAGTCGGTCCCCTGCTTGCTTAAGAATTTCCCTCATGGCCCTCTTAACCCTTTCCCAGTCATGGAGGGTGTTGCGGTGTGCTCCCCACCAGCACGTTGGGGTTGCTTACAGTGTGATGTCCAACAAAGGTACCTTGTGGCTCTATCTTATGGTTCAATCAATTTTATATAGAAATAATCTACTGAATCTACGCCATGGAAAGTGGGATAATCACTTACTTTTGTTACAATCCATTTGGTGTGGCATATATTAGCATAATATCTGGTATCAACTTCATATTTGCATTGCTCCCAAGCATCCCATGTAGCCTCAGAGCCAACCTCTAAGCTCTGTATATTCCTCCAGTTCACTGATCTTTCCGTTGTGGGGTTGATGTAATCTTCTCTCTTTCCTACTATCAACTTGTAGAGTTGTTCTAGCATTTCTAGTTCATCTCGGTCATCTACTGGTTCTATGAACATTGGCCCCTGGTACAGATCTAGTGGTTGGATCACCCGTACTCCTTCCGACTCGAAGATCATTAGCTCCTTCTTTAGATCAATGATAGCTTAGTTTTCGTAGGACCAGTCAATACTGAGCAATGTTGGGTCAGGATCTTGGTTGCCCATTATATATAGCACCTCAAAGTTTGAGTGTGTATTCACTCCTCGTACATCTACCTCCACATCTTCCAACCTTCCAATGGGCATAATACAGTACTGGTTGGCCATACCCCGTTGGATTGGTGAGTACTTCAACTGTGGTTTCCCCAGTGCTTGCCATGTTTTCCTCGGTAGAATATTAACGTCAGAACCCAGGTCTAACATCGTATCTTTGATATGGAATCTATCAACTTGTGCATCAATTTTGAACTCCCTGCCCATTCACCTCTTATTTCTTTGAACTCTTCTTGTGTGCTTCTCAAGTAGATTCGCCGAGACACTTTCTTCTCCAGTTTCTTCCTCCGGAAGAACTACTTTCAGACTTCTGCACAACTCCCCTAACATCTGTTCATTGTTGACGATATGCAAGAACATTTTGAACCATTCCTAAATACGGCAGCCAATGTTTGGTCTTGGTCTGCGACAATCTTTTCCTGCTAGGAATTTGCCAAATTTCCAAACAGTTTTGTCGCTTCCTGATAATATTGCTTATGTTGTCCAGGGTTGTATGACTGCTTTGGTGAAGCCACCTTAATAATGGTTGGTCAGTCTTGGACACCTTGATAAACCCTCGTTTTATTGCTACCAAGGGTGACTACATTAATATTAGAGAGTGGAGCTATCTTTTCTTCTCGGGGCTTTAGATTTATCAGGTTTGTCCCCCACTTCCTGGTTCGTTCTTCCCACCTTGCAATCAGTTTTGGGCAATCCTCTGTTGCATGTGTGTTGACACAACATTGAGAGCACCAAGGTTTTCTTGGGAGAGGACAGTTCTTGGTGACATGTCCTTCCAGATCACAGTTGTATCAGCACACAGGTCACCTTCCCCATGTTCTTCCTCCTCTCACTCCTCCTCCTCCTTGCCCTCTGTGAGCAGTCTCATTTATCTTGAATGTTGAATGTCCTAGTCGATCTATTAGCGCATCCAATGCTCGACATTGATCTGTGTGATGCGTCATGGATGAGCAGAACTCAGTTTGAGTACTTCTGTAGTATTGGACACAACTGTGGTGAATTTTCATAGCCCCTACAGACCTCACAATACTTGGGTTGGTTGTGGCTTCGGAATGCCCCTTTCGTTCCTACTACTACAACTCTTGTTGTAGGTGAAGCCCCTGATGGTTTGACGGGACTTGATGTGCTACCCATGCCCCTCACTCTCGAGCACTCGGTTGCAATGTGACCCTCCACTAGACAATGGGTGCACCACACGTTGGATCTCGTTGGGTGGACTAGCTATAAGTCTTACATTTTCTTTGTTAAGCTGGCTATCTGGTGTTGGATACCCAAGATCAACAAATCATGCAACACTCACCCCCTATACTCATGTGGATACCTTGCCATAGCCTCTATGTGGGTTGCTTGCTCTAGAGCATCCTGTAGGGTCTCAATCTTCTCTTGTTTTAGGGGTTTCTAGGTAAGGGGTAGTAGTGCCTTGATAAACCAATCCCTCTGTTGATTTGGATCTGTGGTGTAACTTAGTTTGTTGATTGCATATCTAAACCTCTACATCAACTCACAAGCAGTTTCCCCTTCCTGCAGCTTGATCTCCCACAATTCCAACAACCCTTTCTAATCCGTTTGGGAGAGATTGAATTCTTGCACGAAGCTCTTCTTAATATCTTTTACAGTCGGCTTACGGTTTAACTCTACCCATTCGATAAATCACCTTAGGGGTCTCTCCCTAAGGGTAGTCTGGAATTCGATCAACTTCACATTATCGGCCATTTGGTGTGCTCTCCATATGGATTTGCATAGGTACCAGTGTTGTTCTACATCGTCATTCCCTTGGCTAGAGAATTTCGGGTATCTGGTAAAGGATCCTACCATGCTAGTCTGAGTGCATGCTAGAAGCACAAAGCCTTGGGTTCCAGGCTGTTTAGATCCTTGTAATCCTAAATTTCAAGTGCTACTATTCCCACTATTGTTAGAGGTACCATAATCAGTCTTATATCTAACATACACACTATGTACTCATATCGCTTTAAGCAACTTAGTAATAAATTTATGAGGACTATTGTAAAGTACTAGGGGAAGGCCAAGGTGAACGTTACCTGAGCTTCAGGGGTTGATTTTTTATTTTTTCTGATGCATTGTATTCCGTAAACAATGGTCTCATCACATCGCACATCTCATCTTCCATATATTCCTTGGGATTATTGTGACCACTTCCATTAGACACCTCCCTCAGACCTGGTGAGGGAGGATTCCTATCACCTTCCATACTTATGTCTGTCTTGGTTGTCTCTATCCCCTTCTCTGAGTTCTCCACCATCTCATATCTTCCTTCTGGACCCTTAGACACCGCTCCTTCTTGGTGTGGTCCCTCGCACTGCCCTCTCATTCCCTTCATGGCCCTTTCCTGCCACTTTTATGTTATTTGCTCTCTCCTGTGTACTCTTACTTCCCTAACCCTTCATGAATCTTTGGCATCCATCATTTCAGTGGTATCATAGTCCCCCACTCAATAAAATTCCTCCCCTTAGGTCCTTCCCTCGGCACTAGGGATTTACGCTGCCATGCTCAACCCTTGGAAATGGATCAATCCTTCTTCCACCATCAGAATCTTAATCCAGAGAGGTACTTATTTCAGTAATTTTCCTCTTAGCCCAGACCCGAACACGGCGTCTGCCTTCGAGAATGACTGGTAATTTTATAATGTGAAATCGACCACGTATCCCTCCAGAGTAGTCTATACCCAAAAATCTATCGCTCTTGTCATATTTGTGTCAAGGCGATGGAGCGCCGCGAAATCCACAGGAACCCAATTGTGATGGGATGTCATTTATCCTTCTAGTCAACCCTTCACTTACAGTCTCTGCACTTAGTTGTATAGCTCTTTAGAGAACTTACCCTAGAAGATCTTACACTAATCACTTGCAATATCTAAGTATTAAATATCATCGTTCACCTTAGATACACCTCAACTTCGAAGTATGGTCTATTGTGATACAAATCGATCCACTTGATCTTCCCACTAGTTTCATATCACCTTCTTAAAAATCGTTGATACCATATTCTAAACCCCTCTTTTTTATTTCAGGTCCCGGCAACAAAACCATTTGTTGGCACGAAAATGAAAACAAGGAAGAGACCCTGGGTTCAGGCACAAGGGGCCAACAAGGCTCCACTATTGTCTAGAACAATTCCAAAATATTCACCTTACCCGGAGGGGCAAGGAATCTCAGCCAAGACGTTTCGCGACTTAATTTAGATGGGGTAGAATGGCATATCAAGGAGTTTGTAGCCAACATATATCAATATGTTACAATAACCAACCTACACTATCTAATCATGCTACTCTACTTATATTATTACGAGAAACCATCCAGCTTATAATCATTCATTAAAACGTTTTAAAGAACCCACATCAAGCACATCAATACTTGATAGATCCCAGATTGCTTCTTTCATGAACTTGAACATAATAGAGTACATAACAGGTTACAGAACGCTTGAAGCCTGATCATCAAATACATAAAGAACATAACCAACAAGACCAATCATACCCAGAATCAAGGACAAGGCACACCTCTGTGCAAATGAGGAACGCTCTCCTGATCCTGTCCTCGCTCATTTTCTTCATGACCAACCTCTTCCTCGTGCTATCTTCAGCCTTTTATCCTTTTCTCTACACTCCCACTGCCAGTTCCCCTCATCTTTTGCTCAGCTGACTCTACCCTCGGTTTCCTTCTATCTTCCCTTTCTTGGCTGCTCTTGCTCTCGTCCGCAACCTTGGCACAATTACCCATTCACTCTTAGTTCCTGCTCTCTCCCTCAGTTGCTAGCCCTGCAACTCCAATAGTTGTTCTCGCCACCTACCCTTGCTTTTCTTTCCGAAAAATTCAAAATTCAAAAACAAAGGCCCCAACAAGAATAACACTCAATACTTTAAAAATCATTAGATGACAACGAAGTTATCATAGAATGACAAATCACAAGATCCTCAGTAGGATCCAAAATTCAAGTGTACGCGAAATTTCGGAGGGTGTTTTTCGCAACAATAACAAGAGATAAGTACATTATGTTGTTCTATTTTTACGTGTGAGGGTTGTCTCTGGTTGTAGTTTATATCATGATAATCCAATGATGCTCTTGACGATGGTTGAGATCATGTTAGTAATCTATTATTTCTTCATACTTCATGATAGTGAGGAGATATAAGGATGTGACAATGTAATAAGTTGGAATCCACAATTGTTTTTCTGAAAGTATATAGTTGGTTTAATTCTCATGATAAATACAAAGGTATAGATTACTATGTGGTTCATAAAGGGTCCTTATTTTTTTAGGGTTGAAAGGAGGTCATAGAATAAAAAAGAGTTAGGTGGTTAACCCACCCAAACAATGGACTTTGTATTATAGCAATTGCAATAAACCATACCCTGACTAATATAACAGTAAGTGCATTACATAGTTAATATGTTGGCCCTCGACGCTTAACACAAAGATTCAAAACATATTCGAATTACTATTGATTAAAACTTGAATATACCTAGTAAATGTGACAGCCACGCCCAACACTAGTATAATATATCTAAAGACATATAATATTAGAACATAGTAATAATTTGATTTAAATTGCATCAATTAAAGTTTGATACATGAAGTTTGATCTAGCTTATGGTATATTTTATGTGCACATATGTTTTAAAGGTGGTTGAATTAAGTCTTATTTAAAAGGTTGGAGCCTCGTATGTGATACAAACCATGTGGTGTTAACCACATTATACAAACAAGCACACATACTTCATAAATTATTAATATTCCTCATAGCCCCTAACTTGTTGTGTATTACAAAGGTTACCAACATGTTATGCTATAAGTGTAGATGTTATAGATTGAATGTGCCATAGTTAACACCATGTAATATTTGTTATCACTCATGTTGTTCCCTAGGAAAATTATAAGGAGGGAATACGGCCGAGGTAACCACAGACCAATCTTTTAGACACAGATTCTAGCCAATCTGCATCTAGAGAGGGCTCTCTCTTTGTAATTTAACTTTGTTTTTAGATTATATTAGGCTAGTTATGAAGTACAAGGGTTTGGTTTTGAGTTTTGGATGGTGGTGTTCTGTAGAACAGGGCTGCAAGTCTGAGAGGTTCAATCCATTGGGCTAATGGATTCCAGGAGGTTAAACTACTGGATATGGTCTCTTTGACAGAAGGAGGTACTACAAAGTAGGGTAATCAGTCATGGAACAATTCATAAGCTGAATTAGATGGGATGGAGTTTGTGGTTGGAGGGAAGTTAAGAATCCTTCAACATGCAGACATAAAGAAAGTGAATGATTATGACCAAGAAGCAATTAAGAATTTCTTAACATTAAATCAATATGTAAGAACCAAGGAAATAGGAGCAGTTAAGAATTCCTATTTATGTTGATCCTGAAGAAAACATTGATAATAATAAATATTGAACCCAGAGTGTAAACAAACAAGTTCTGAGCTATTCTTTTTCTCTATTATTAAGATCATGAAAGTATATGATGTATATAAACACATAACAATAAAACACAGGTGAGGATAAACTTATTGATCCATAACATGACACAAGAATTCTGTAGCTGAGCCCAAAGCATCAATTCCACATTCAGATAGTGTAGTGACAATGAAATCCAACAGCCTTTGTATTCAATAGATTCTCAGAGTTACAGCGCAGTCCAGAAATTATCACCAACCAACCCCGAATACTTCACTTGGGGAGGTATTTATACAAAAATTGTTTACAAAATATCTGGATGAGAAAATATCAAGCAATAACTTCATCCATCTACTTTACAGGAGAAGTAAATGATGTTGGAAACAGAGAGAAATGAATGCAGAAGTAATTGTTGTCGCGTTGGCTTTTTGTGTTGGTCAGATATGTTGACTTTCACGCTTAGTGAGCCGGCTGGTAGCTGTCTTCTATTGATATATATGCACTGTTGTCCCGGCTCCCTCGGCTGTATCTGGACCATCTTTAATATGTTGTTGCTCCAGCTTGATTCTCGTTCCCTGTTGTTTTCTTCTTTATGGCATGTGATACTAAATTTCAACCTTCCAAAGCTATAAAAAGAATTTAAAGATATGTTTATAAAATCTCCAAAGTTCTTTGCCACCATTGGTCTCTTGGTAACTGATGTCTTTTCAATTTCCTTAAAGTCTCATCAGCATCAGTGTATAGAAATCAGGTTGGACTGTGAAAAGATGTTTTATTTCATGTTCAACATAAAATATATTTTCCAAACTATCATACATGCTCTGCGCTGATGGGAGTGCTCTTTCTTCTGAAGTGTTTGGTGAGGCTATGATTTGATCTGTAACATATGTATTCACATTGTGAGCATAGTTTTTAGGTGTCATCAGTTTATGATCATTGGTTAATAGACTGGGCAGACCCTTTTCCTGCAAAACTGTAAACTTCTCTATAAAAGCATTTATCCCCACTTGCATGTCTTGGCACTTCCTCTCCAGATTTTGTATGAAGTTCTTCATGGTCGGAACTCTCTTGACTGTTCGAATGGTGCCTGTCCTTTCTCTTATTTCCAGTGTTTCTATTTCTTCACTGGTGTGGTTATTTAAAAAGTGTATTAACCTATTGGCCTATTCGGGCATGTTTCCCAATAATGTCCTGGCCTTTTCAATCTCCACTTGAGCTTGTACTATCAAGTCAATTTCCTCATGGATTTTTATTTATCTCCATTGATCAGTGATGGATTGCCCAATATTAGTCCACAAGATCTTTTTAATTTTTGCTAGAGGTTTGTGAAGAGAAAGAGCCTTTTCTAAGGATTTTACCTTGTTTTCCAATGCTTTTACCTCTCTTGTTCTTTCTGCTACAGTCATTTTTGGTTTGTCATAACTTACTTCTAATTTTACCAATTTCTCTTTGGTTTCCTTAACTCTGACACTTGGAGTTCTAACTCTTTCATTGCCTTCATTAGCTCTTCTATGTTTATGCTGGTACCTGATGCTGTTGTTGTTGTTGCTGCTGAAGTATCTGTGGTTGATGTACCTGTTGTTGGGACAGTGGGAGGCACTGTTGTTGTAGTTGTAGGAGGAGCAGTTGTGCTTGTTGGAGCTATTTCTGGTGGCTAGGAGGTCGACACTACCTGCTTTTCTTGTAATGCCTTCTCCAATTCTTGCTCTGTCTCATTTAGTCTTTGATTCATTTTTATTAGCAAATCCATTATGCCTTCTTCTTCTTTTTGATACACCACTTCTGTGGTTTGAGGATGCATGATAATAGGCAGTTTTAATTGCTTCTTGAGGGCTGCAATGTCTTCCTCCTTCCTTTTTAGTAATGCATGTATGCCTTTGGGATCTTTGGGATCATGTCCCAGCTCAATGATAATTTCTTCCAAGGATTTGATCATGTTACCCTTGGCTAATGAAGAGGCCTTTTCCAACTCTAATTGGGCAAAGGTGTTGTGCAATGAATTCTACAGTTTGTGAGCTAATAATGCCTTGTTTTCCAAGGTCGAGTATACCATTTCTCCTGTTTGTTTATGCAATTCAATCTGGTCCATTGGATGGATGTCTTTGGAGAGAACTTCCAGATTGGTCCTGATATAATCAGCAGCTGACTGTGGCTGCTGCACTGTGGACTTGAAGTGACTAAGGACCATTTTCCCTTCTTGAATGTCAAATTCTGCCATTAGCCTTTGTTGATTAGTGGGGGTTGTTATCACTAAACAAATTTCAAAGAAAAGGGTAAGGTAAAGGTTAATTGATCCTGGAAATATTCATGTTGATCTTGGTCGTGTTAATGCAATAGACATTTGATATCATTCTTAGTTTGAGCAAACAAGCCCATGGTGGTCAGAGATTAGAAATCTTCATCAAATTCAAGCGAGGCAACTCCTCAATTAAGCAAGGCATTTCCTTCCAGGTTGATTTATCTAAAGCAATTTCAAAGGAGAAAATGTCCAAAGAAAGGGAGATGTCATAAGAGATGAAACAAGACTCAGCCCTAGGGCTAAGGAAACATCATCACAGCTGCATAAAAGTGACAGAGGTAAGGTAGTCCTCCCTAAACAGGAGGAATGTAGTTTTGAAGAGTTGAAGAGAAAGTTGAATTTGGAAAATCTTGAAATTGCCAAACGAAAAATAACCTCAAGGAAACATGTAACCAAAGAATCTCATTTCAATAAAATGGAGGCTCTGTGGTCAGTTGTCATGATCAATACTTCACCTACAATAAAGGAAATCCCATAGCAAGTAAGGCTAAATCATAATTTTGATAGATTGCCTTTTGAAGTTTACTTTAAAAGGATGGTGTCTATGTTTTCAGTTTTGAACAACCTCATGGTATATGGGAAAGTCATTTCAAAACAAAGGAAAGATCAAGAAGTCAAATTTTTGGCCTTAAACTATGGTTTTTTTAATTACACAGTAGTTTCGTAGCGCGCTACGAAACTGCTGTAGGTGATGCCTAATGCACAGCAGTTTCGTAGCGCGCTACGAAACTGCTGTAGCTGCATATTATGACTTGATGGGCCGGTTTTTGAGAGACAAAGGGGAAATATTTTCAAAAGGAAATCTCTGCAAAGGATCATTTACAAAGTTTCAACATTCAGCAGGGGAAAAACAAGTAGAAGAAGGACATCTTTGAACTCTAAGCTATATTTATAAAGGTGATCATTATTTCATAGCTTGTTTTTACCAGTCAACTTCTAGAAGCGTTTCTGAGAAGTTGAAATCTCCTCTCTGAAACGTGAAAGATGTTTTCATTCCTAATATACTGGATACAAAAACCTCTTCCACTTTATTCAAATCCATTATGATCTGGGAGAAATAAAGGACCAAACTTGCGCTACGAAACTGCTGTAGGTGCAGTTTTTCACAAGCATATTTTTACACCTGTTTTTCAAAGACTCATTCTGAGCGGTAGGAAAAATGTTTCAAAAACCCAAGAGATTTTTTTTTCAGCATGGATTGGTTCACAAAATCCTCCTTCATTTTTTCCAAATACATTTTTTATGAGAAGTTATGAGCTCTGTCCCAAGACCCATTTTTCAGCCAGAACAGAGCAAGGGACAGTCTCCTAGTTTCTAGGAACATCAAAAGGATGAGTCATCAAGGGCCAGCTGGAAGGTTATGAGCACCATCAAGTTCGACTTCATGGAGTTATAGGTGTCAAATAATGTTTTAAATGTTCAGATAAGGTTGTTGTAATCATAATAAGGAGTTACACTCCTAGTTGTATTAGGTCTCTAGGACTCCTAGTTAGTTGTCTTTTGTATTAAATAGTTAGTTTTAAGTGTCAATAGGTGTCAAATTAGGAGGAATTCGAATTCCCCTCATGCTGGAGGAAGGAATCTACATGAACTCTATATATGGGAGAAGAAGTAATGTGCAAAGGGTTGGAAGTTTATGTAAAAAGCTCTGTTGACAAGCTTATGTAAAGACTCTGTTTATTTGATAATACAGTGAATGGTTTCAGCTGCTCAAGAATCATAGTGACTTCAATGTATGAATTTCCCCTTGTTGTCTTTCATGTTGTTTACAGTTTGATGGGTACTTGATTACTTATAAATCACATGTTGTGTTCTAATTTCCTTCATGTACTCATATATTGTCCTTTTGTATCTGTTGTTCTTTATGTATATTGAAGTCTGAATGCCTTGATTTCCTTGCAAAACCAATTCACTGTTAATGCTTAGTAACATATGACTCCATGAGCCCAATGGATGCTTGTTAAATTTGGATCTTACCAGCCTTTTTCCTATTTGTTTCATAGAAGAGTTATCCATCTCAATCACAATTGCAAATCTTAAACCCTTTGAGAGAGCCCTCTCAGGCTAAGGAGGCTAAGCCTTAGCTAAAAGATTGGTTTGAAATAGTTACACTGAGATAGTCTGATAAGCGGCCTATCAGGGTCCTATTTTGGTGATAACATTTTGGTGCGTCTGCTGGGAGCCTGAAGTCTATTCATTCCCGAAATTAAGAGGCTAAACTTCTTAAGGTAGTAGGAGCTCAGACTTCTTTTTGAGGCTGCAAAACTACCTTGGCGACTCCACACGTTGAATAAGAAATTGCAAGGTGACTCCACTACTAGAAGATCAGTAGCTTCATGAAGTTTCAAGATGAGTTCCACTGCAATAATGAATGCCAGGTATGCTCCTATGAATCGGTCTCATATCCCTGGTTTTCCAAATCCTATGCCAAAGGTTGATTGGTTAGAGGATCTTCCAATATTCAAAGATGAAAAGAAAGACAATGTTGCTCTTCATTTGGTTAGGTTCCATATGCATGTACGCAGTATTAAGGTTCATTTCCCAGAAGATTGTCTCATGAGGATGTTTATGACCACTTTAGAAGGAAAAGCATGGTCTTGGTATAAAAGTTTGGAAAATGGTTCAATATATTCGCTTGCTAGTTTTCATGATGAATTCTATGAGATGTATAAAGAATGTCATCCTTCTTTATTGTTGCTCAAAGATTGTTGTAGACATTCTTTAAGTCTTATTCAGTACTTGGAGGATTTTTATGGTGATGATGAGTTTATGGATGAAGAAATTTTAGAGGCTCTTCATAACAATGCATTTCAATACCAAGAAGAAAGTATAACATCCCATGAAATGCAACATGAAAATCAGCAGGGGTTTACTTATGAAAACCATGTTCAATCCTCTAATATTGATGTAGAGGTGCAGCAGTCTTCTCAATCTTCGAATCATAAAGAGTATGAAATTGATTGCAAACCCCATGAAGAAGTACAGGAAGATAGCTTTTATAATCTTCAGGCAGAGGAAAAGGTTGTTCAATTTTGTGATTCCTTGCAGCAGCTTACATCAATGAATGATCATAATAAGGAGGAAAATTACATTGTTTGTGGGAATCATTTGGAAAAGCCATTGGATAGAATATCAAATAAATTGTGTGTGGTTGAAGATCAGTTGTCTGAAGAGATATAATGTTATGATGATTATCAAAATAACCATGTTCTCTTTGACCCTATAAATGAATACATGGCAAAGTTTTTCACATCAGTATTTCGATTTCATTTGCATTATGAAGATCATATACATTATAATTTGATTTGGTCATCTCACTATCATGGTTATTTTGAGGTTGAATGCAGTCAAGAGCCTCCAATATCAGAAAGGACAATTGATTGGCTTTATTGGAAATATCGTGTTGCTTGAGCTACAAGTGGAGCTTGCACCTGATAGGGTAGGTAGGTAGGAAAATGCAAATAATCTCAAGGTTGACTGAGCAATTTTTTTTTTAGTAGATATAGACTTCTCTCTCCTACATTGATCATCAATCTCAAGCCCGAGTTGAAGGCCCAAGAATCTTGAAGGGGATGCTTGTCAAGCAAATTTCCATTTGTCATAAAAGGATAAAGCACTGGACCTGCGAGTTCTTAGTGTACTACAGGAGCACACTATCCCAAGTGGAGCCACTGTTATCACTAAACAAATTTCAAAGAAAAGGGTAAGGTAAAGGTTAATTGATCCTGGAAATATTCATGTTGATCTTGGTCGTGTTCATACAATAGACATTTGATATCATTCTTAGCTTGAGCAAACAAGCCCATGGTGGGCAGAGATCAGAAATCTTTATCAAATTCAAGCGAGGCAACTCCTTAATTAATCAAGGCATTTCCTTCCAGGTTGATTTATCTAAAGCAATTTCAAAGGAGAAAATGTCCAAAGAAAGGGAGATATCATAAGAGCTGAAACAGGACTCAGCCCTAGGGCTAAGGAAACATCATCACAGCTGCATAAAAGTGACAGAGGTAAGGCAGTCATCCCTCAACAGGAGCAATGTAGTTTTGAAGAGTTGAAGAGAAAGTTGAATTTGGCAAATCTTGAAATTGCCAAACGAAAAATAACCTCAAGGAAACATGTAACCAAAGAATCTCATTTCAATAAAATGGAGGCTCTATGGTCAATTTTCATGCTCAATACTTCACCTACAATAAAGGAAATCCCATAGCAAGTAAGGCTAAATCATAATTTTGATAGATTGCCTTTTGAAGTTTACTTTAAAAGGATGGTGTATATGTTTAAAGTTTTGAACAACCTCATGGTATATGGGAAAGTCATTTCAAAACAAAGAAAAGATCAAGAAAATCAAAGTTTTGGCCTTAAACTGTGGTTTTTGTAATTACACAGCAGTTCTGTAGCGCACTACGAAACTGCTGTAGGTGATGCCTAATGCACAGCAGTTTCGTAGCGTGCTACGAAACTGTTGTAGCTGCATATTATGACTTGATGGGCCGGTTTTTGAGAGACAAAGGGGAACTATTTTCAAATGGAAATCTCTGCAAAGGATCATTTACAAAGTTTCAACATTCAGCAATGGCAAAACAAGTAGAAGAAGGACATATTTGAACTCTAAGCTATATTTATAAAGGTGATCATTATTTCATAGCTTGTTTTTACCAGTCAACTTCTAGAAGAGTTTCTGATCAGCTGAAACCTCCTCTCTTAAAAGTGAAAGATATTTTCATTCCTAAGATACTGAAGTACAAAAACCTCTTCCACTTTCTTCAAATCCATTATGATCTGGGAGAAATGAAGGACCAAACTTGCGCTACGAAACTGCTGTAGGTGCAGTTTTTCACAAGCATATTTTTACACCTGGTTTTCAAAGACTCATTCCAGGCGGTAGGAAAAATGTTTCAAAAAACCAAGAGAGGTTTTTGTTCAGCATGGATTGGTTCACAAAATCCTCCTTTAGTTTTTCCAAATATATTTTTTATGAGAAGTTATGAGCTCTGTCCCAAGACCTATTTTTCAGCCAAAACAGAGCAAGGGACAGTCTCCTAGTTTCTAGGAACATCAAAAGGATGAGTCATCAAGGGCTAGCTGGAAGGTTATGAGCACCATCAAATTCGAATTCATGGAGTTATAGGTGTCAAATAATGTTTTAAATTTTCAGATAAGGTTTTTGTAATCATAATAAGGAGTTACACTCCTAGTTGTATTAGCTCTCTAGGACTCCTAGTTAGTTGTCTTTTGTATTAAATAGTTAGTTTTAAGTGTCAATAGGTGTCAAATTAGGAGGAATTCGAATTCCCCTCATGCTAGAGGAAGGAATCTACATGAAATTTATATATGGGAGAAAAATTAGTGTACAAAGGGTTGAAAGTTTATGTAAAAAGATCTGTTGACAAGCTTATGAAAAGACTCTGTTTATTTGATAATACAGTGAATGGTTTCAGCTGCTCAAGAATCATAGTGACTTCAATGTATGAATTCCCCTTGTTGTCTTTCATGTTGTTTACAGTTTGATGGGTACTTGATTACTTATAAATCACATGTTGTGTTCTAATTTCCTTCATGTACTCATATACTGTCCTTTTGTATCTGTTGTTCTTTATGTATATTGAAGTCTGAATTCCTTGATTTCCTTGCAAAACCAATTCACTGTTAATGCTTAGTAACATATGACTCCATGAGCCCAATGGATGCTTGTTAAATTTGGATCTTACTAGCCTTTTTCCTATTTGTTTCATAGAAGAGTTATCCATCTCAATCACAATTGCAAATCTTAAACCCTTTGAGAGAGCCCTCTCAGGCTAAGGAGGCTAAGCCTTAGCTAAAAGATTGGTTTGAAATAGTTACACTGAAATAGTCTGATCAGCAGCCTATCAAGGTCCTATTTTGGTGATAACAGGGGTCATCTTCAGCAATTGATCATAAAGTTGAATTCTTATTGGCTCATTCCTTGCCTTTATCTCAATGGAGGTTCTCTTAATATCCAAACCTTGCTTGCTTTGTTGCTTGGTATGTGGCCTGGTAGATGAGACTTCCACATTGTGTTGTCTCTCTAGCTCTTGCTGGTATGAGCTAGCTAATGTGCCCCCTATTGGATAAGTTTGTTGTTCAGTCATTCCCTCACCCCTTAGGCTGCCTTTTGTCTCTTCCAAGAGTTCCTCTTCAGAGTAAGGATTTAACCTTTGCCTTTTCTCCCCTGGCTGTTCTGCTAGTCCACTTACAGATGTGTTTTCCTCTCTGTCTCTTTTCTTGCCTCTTTCCTCATTTAGGGGAGTTTGTAATACAGGGATTTCAGGCACCTTTGTCTGTGTTGAAGGACCTTGCCCTTGGCCTTGTTCCTTTGATGTATCTTGCTGGTTTGTCATTGTTTCCTGCTCTGTGTCTATTACCTCCTTACGCTTTGCTGATCTGGTGCTGGCTCTTTGTGTGGACGGCTGAGAAGTCCCGGAAAACGATGTATCATGTCCTATGTCTTGAGACATCTTGAAGGATACCTTTTCAAAAGAGTCCAGGTCAAGCGTTTTTTCAAGCCCTTTCATGGCCTTTTCCAATTTCTCTTCCTCAGTAATTTCTTCAACTAATGTGCCTTCTATCCATTCTTGTTGATTAGCATATTGTTGAATCTCAGGGATCTTGTGATGAACGTATGGCGCTAGGTTGTTTTTGACTTTTCTATAACTTATAAAATGACCGGGGTCATATGGTGCCCAATAAAAGCTTTGTTTCAGCTTAAGTTTCTCCCCTAAAATCTTCGCAAAAGGGCCCAATTGATTTCTTATTTTGAGCTGTGCCTTTTTCTTAGCCTTGTAGAAGTGGATTATGTCTGCATGGATAAACTTCCTGAAGTACTCCAGTGCAAACAGTCTCATGGGCATAAATTTTGGTAGTTTGTAGGGGCACAGTTCACAGCCATATATTCGGATTTCAGTGTGATTCTGGTAAAAGTACCAGTCACCTATGTTGTAGCTTTTGCAGAGCTGTAAAATTTTCTACATTTCATCAGAGAGTCTAGCAGGAGGAGTTGTCACCAATAAGAAAGAGGCTGGATGTATGAACAGGTCAATGAATTCACAGTAAGTATAAGGGGAGTCATTAACATGGTGGAAGACTGATGTCCAAAAGACTACAGACCTTCGCTCTCCTTTGAGGTCTAATTTTCTGAGGAAAATTTGAAAACTATCTGGTTGATTGTACAACAACAAATGATATATATATGACGTGTATTTAAACACTCTTTCTCTGTCCATGCTTATGAATTGCTCATGGATCTTATCAGCTATGAAGGTGGCATAATCATACTTGACAGCAGGGGGTTGTCCTGGAGTGAAAATGGATAACAAAACTAATGTGGTCTCATCAACATACTCCATTGCTTTAAATCCCAAGATATAAGAGATCATGTCAATAATGAACTTCCCAACCTCATTGAACCAGACATGGACATAGGGAGGAGGCTCTGTGGGCTGGCAATCTGCTCTTATAAATGTTTGAGAAATCCGAGTTAACTCTGACTTGGACAGTTTAGCACCTTTGTCAAGCAAAAACCCCATGGAAAGAGGAGTCAGAGGTTGAGTTGGCTTGAAGTGCAGCATTTCATTTATGGATTCAAGGGTGATGTAAAAGAGGACATTTCCAGAAGGGGCCATCACTGCTCTTTGAATGGGCTCATAATTGGCATGGCATTGGTGAATGAGGTCAGGGAATACATTCACTGAAGGAAGGTAGTACATGGGCATGTTGGACTCCCAAATTCCATAGACATCAGCATTGCTGCGGTAGCTATTCCTAATTTCACAAACTGCTTGGAGATGAGGCTTGTCACCCATTAAGTCATTAATCTGGAAATCCCTATTAGCTAAAGATATCCATTCTAGTTCTTTGTGTGGAGCATTGAGAGGTGCAACATTCAGGGCCACTGGAGCCTCCATTGCTCAACTATCTGGGATTTTTCAATTTGGAATTTGTGCTTTTGATGGCAAAAGATAGACAAAACAAGAGTTCTGGGGTTTTTTCTCCGGGAATTGCAGAGCAAAGTCGGTTTGAATTTTAGCTCAGTGGGTGAAATTTATAGAAAGACACGAAATTTGCAGCTATTGGTGAAAATGGGCAATAGAGTCGTCTTGGCGCACTGTTGTGCAAGCTATGTACAGAATTGAGTATGAAATTCGGCCCCTTTATTCTTATCTATAGTGGAAAACTTTTAAAAACATAGGTCCGGAGGGTAAAGTGGGTAAATACTTGGGTTTTGGATGAGCACACGACTAATTTGCAGGTTTGGATGACAATTTGTAGTGTGGCAGGCTGAAGTATGCTGGTCGGGTGGCGGACTGGAGTTCTGGTGGTCGACTTCATCGTGATTTGCATGCACAGGCTCCGTAAATGCAACCAATAGAAAATGTGTGAAAATGACATATTCACGGGTTTTGACAAAATTTGGCTTTATGGGCTTTTTGGCGCTTTAATTTTTGTTGTGTAGCGGGGTACGGAAGATGACGTGTTGGATGACGTGGCAAATGACATGGAGTTGAGGTGGCAATGGTGACGTGGGGATGGCATCATCGGATGACATCATCGGGGTTTCGCGGGGCCGGTATTTGGTATTCCCCGCACCGCTTTTGGGTCAAAGGTTGTTTTAGGTGGAGGGGATGCAATGATATCGAGCGGGCGACACGCGTCTTTTGTACGGCGGGAATACCACTTTTCATCGGGTGCTAATGATCAGTCATCAGAGGGGTTCCGATATTGATGTGGGTCGTCGGATGGGAAAGCCCGAATCCAACGGTTGACGAGGACTGGATATGGCAGCGGTTTATTGCACGAGGAGCCGGGTAATAAACCTTAGTTAATTGCATCGGGGTGATTTTTATTGGTTGTTGGTTGGATTAACGGTTAATTAACCTAGTGTTAATTAATGTTTAATATTTGCATGCGGGGTGGGTTTTCTGTATAGTTTGCAATGTGTGTCGGTTAATCAAACAACATGGGTTTGATTAACTCTGAAACCTTGCGCGAGGGAGGGTTATTAGATGGCTCCGAATGAACCATTTAATTCCCGAAAATAGAATAATATGGCTTACAACTAAACCTGGGCAGGAATAATAAGGTTTGAGAGTTTTTATGGTAAATATAATACGGGCATGGGAAAAATTTATAAGGGATTTATATACTAAAGTTAATGTGTTAATATGAAGTTTCGGAATGATATGATAATGAGCGCTAAGTTGTATAGTGAAACTTAGGCTATAGGGATAGTCAAAAGAAGAAAGATTTTACACAAGGAATGTGGCTTCTTGCCTTAAGCAAAATGTCATTTTTCTTAAATCTTTTCATCAAATGGAGTGTTCTTAGGAGTATGAGCAGATCTCAACATCCTTGGTGAGTGATTGATGGGGGAGGAATGAGGGGAAGTTAGACATGCATCATCGGATCTGCCACCACACTTTGCCATGGTATTTATGATATTCATAGGAAATGAATTATCTTTGAGAAACAAGATGACTGATACAACTGCTTCTGCAACATCAACACTACTTACCCATCTTATTAGACCTAACATTTTTCTTCACTTTCCTTGGGTGCATTTGAACTAGCAAACCCTGATTCTCTTCTCTTCTTTTAGCTACCCTCCTATCTAAATCTATCCTTATTTCTTCAAAGGGCTCAGACTTAGCTGTTGAGACCCTTTGCTTCTCTACCTACCTACTTGCCTGCCAAGCTTGAACTATTTGGACAGACTTTATTTTGTATTTCTAAGACAAGTAAATTTAAATATGGACCTGGCCAAGATTGGGCTGTTTGTCCATCCATCAGCTGTGACAAAATTCAACTGGCTGCAGACAATGAAATTCTTCAAAAATGGAACAGTAGTGGCATTTTGGACTAGCACACTTTCCTAGTCTTTTCTTTTGGGTTCATTTCTTTCATTTTTCCTTTGACCATCTTATTTTTCTTGCCCTTTGATTTTTGTTTTAGGGCACGCCCTCTTTTCATTTTTTCATTTTTTGTTTTCTTGGAATATGGAACACCTTTACAACCAACCAAAGGTTTGAACATATTAGGCCTTATCAATGTCAATCATGAAAAATGACACCTATTTGTATAGGAACCTAACAATATTTATGGAAACAATGTTCATATGTGGTTTTAGTAGTCAATGTGGATATACTTAACATGGTTAGGGGCATGAATTAAACTTCTAATTAAATGATGTTATCCTTGTAATATCAACCCCCTGATCTAGTGATTTTTTGAAGTTATTGCCACGTGCTCTAAGAAAAGGGTCACATGGGGCTACCAACTACATAGGGTATTTGATAAGCCATGACTAGGTTTGGAGGCATTGGTGAACTATTCTTACCTTTTGAGAGCATGGAGAACACAAGGGATTCTTGTTTGGCATTTCAATGAGCTCTGAAATTGTTTACAACCACTTGGGCACACCATGTAAGCACTCTGGGACAAGTTCCTAAAACATGCATGTGGTGTCTTTGTAGCCCATCTTCAAACCAATCTAGCATCACACAGATATTTTGAATAACTTACAACGCATTAATGATATAACACATCCCCCCCCAGCAAACTTCCCATTTTTACATTTGCTTCACTTGCTTCATTGTCTAAAATCTTATGACCTTACACCACAGTTTTGTTTGAAAAAAAATCTATAATTGGTCGGATCAACAAAGAATCTATGTCAGTAAACCTAAATAACTCTTATTTTCTTGGACCAATTATAAATTCTTGGCATACAATATTTTCATTACTTCTATGATGGAAACATCACAAAATCTTTCATAAGCCAACTATAAAGGGTTTTCATTTTGTTACATGAGGAACAAATTGTGGTTGTGTATGATCATTCGGTAACATAAGCAAGGTTCCCACAAAGAAGCTTACTGATCTATTGTTTTAAAAATTTTCGTCATCCCATGCCTACGTGCCCCCCCCTCTTACTCCATATACAAAGTTTTCACTAGACACAACTTGAAGATGTGCAATATTTGTCACCTTTGAAGCATATGTGGTTGCATAATAGTATTTAACTTTCTTTTTTCTCGGTAAAGACAAATTCTATTAAAAGAAAATAAAAATACAGTTACAAGGAGGTCGAAACCTCAGAGGAGAGCAGAAGTTATCCTTCATCACATCCAGACTATCCCAGGGTTGGGAAAACCAATTACTAATGCCCAAAAACCATACATTGAGAACTAAACATGTTAGTAAACCATAGAAAGGTCAGATGGAAGGTTGTAGCCAAGCTGTCTATACTAACCAGAGACCCAGAGGCAAAAAAAACTACAGAACCAAAGACCCGTAGCAAAAAGACATCATCATAACCAAAGAAACATAGCGAAGTGACCTGGAGAGAAAAAAGAAAAGCTAGGGAAGCAAGTAGGGCCCAGGAGGCATCAAACGACCGTGTCATGGTCCTGAACTTCCTCCACCATTGGGCATGCATTGCCCACCCAAAAATCGCCCTCCTTATCCTCAGCATCCATACCAATGCCACCTGGAAGAGCTGCCAAATGACTGATGCCACAGGAACTATCCGCAGGGTCAGCAAAGCCCGAGACTCCCTGGAGGTTGTCATCTGGTGGCTTGGTGTCATCAAGAACACTTCCCTCTACATGCACATCACCGCGATTGATCACATTGCCATCGTCTTCCCCATGCTGCTCGCTTCCATGGCCACCGTGAGACTGCGTCGCCGAGGTGTGCACAAAAACGCTAGGCTGAGCCTCTTCCTCCGCGAAGATGACAGTGATGCTAGCCGAGAGAATAGGCATGTTAAGGCTACTTTGAAATTTGAAATGGGTGGTCTGGAAGGTGTTATGCGGGAAATGATTACCAACAGAACTGTTCTGAGGCGGAATTGCACGAGCTGAGGGAGGGGACGCAGGATCCATAGGGACATCAGGCGAAGGAGCAGGCTAAGATTGCCCACAACCCCCGCGACTACCACCATAGAGACTGCATAAACAGTGGCGCACCATTATCAAAATGCAAAGACAGCTTGAAGGGAAATTGAAGCAGGCTGAAGCAAAGCAGGTGCCGAAGTAAGGGGTGCAAGATGGCTTGAAGACAAGCCACTTAAAATTCAGAAAACAGAGTTGAACCTTTGAACAGGGATGCTTGTCTTCCACCACAAAAGCCCCTCCAAGCCAAACATTTAAGGCTACAGCCGAAGCGCTGCAAGAATTCTGGGTCTGATGCAGGCTACGGCAGGAGGGCCAAGAGGAAATGATGGATGAGAGAGCCGAAGAACCCATAAATAAAACCTCAAGAATAGTTTCTCAACCAAAGTGAGCAATAAATTCGAAGTGTCGAGTGATCAACAGGTACCCTATGTGAACCTGAGTTATCCAAGAGAAGGCATGAAGGAGAGTGCGATCCTGCCATCTGCAGGACCAGACGCCGACGCGGGAGATCCACTCCATTAATGATGCATTAAAACACCCGCATCTGGGTATAATAGTACTTAACTTTGCATGATCATATATGAATCATTTGAAACTTGACATTCATGGTAATACTTACACATCTAATGAAGCTCATATTATTGTCAATATATAAATAGAGAGCTCTCTTTGTTTCAATACCATACATAAAGATCATGTGCAATACTATTATGCGTAGCCTTCCATAAACATATGAAGGCCATTTGTTTCTCGTCATACAATGCCTCCTTTGTCCTCCGCTGACTAAGTTCCCTCAGTTGTTTCAAAATCAATGACTAAGCACCACAACCAAACTTTGTAGTCTCCTGCTTGAATAGTTGAGCCAAGCTTCATCCTCCTATAGCCCTTGCACTTTATTCATCAAATTATACCCCTTTACATTCATGCACCTTTGCCTTTGGGATGGGAGACAAGAGAGATATTTTTCCCAAGGATATTTTCCAAACGTACATGCTTAAGAGAAAAAGGAAGATAGTAAAGGCAAAAAGTTAGATGATAAATATAGTAAATATCCTGAGCATCTTGGCATATGTGATGCACGATTTTAATTTATGTTTTGATCACATTCATATTTATGTTTTCTACAGATGTTCTACAACACACTTTGTAGCATGCTTCCTTTCACACAAACTTCTATTTTTGGCATATTCTACAACACATTTTCAGCATAGTTCATTTCATGACAACACTCTTATTTTTGGAATGTATATATTTGATAACATATTGTTTTAGCAATTACAAGTAGATATGTCATGGTTGATATAGTATATTTATGTGTTGATTTTTCTATGGTTATACATATGCATGTTTCTGTGGGGAGGTAAAGGTGCCTTGATGATAAGTCATATATGAGAAATGGTATGTTATGATGCATATACTTGTTCTTTTGATATGCATTTTTTATATGGAAAATACAAGGAGCTAATTTCAGATTATGTGAAATGGATGGTGCATCACTTGATTTTATTCATATTATTGTTTGAAGTTATTATGGTCATACATTTATATGTGGGAGTCACAAGGGTGAGTTTATGTTTATAAGCCACATGAGGTGGGGCCCACCTACATAAAAATATTTTAAAAACAAATGTTAATTAATAATTACTTTAGAACCCCTCTTTCCAAATAATAAAACAAGAATAAAATAAATTTAATTAAAAGAGAATCTAATCATTACAACAATTGGGATCTCTAATTGTTTCAAGAGACTACAAAAAGGGAAGAAGGCTATGAAGGAGGGGATGAAAATTTTGTGAGGAGAAGCATGCACTAGATCTTAAATTTGTCATTTTTTCCCTCTAATTCATTATATCTTTGAGTACAAGAGGCTGACATATTTGGTGGCAGCAAACTTATTCTAAGGACTCATAAGGAGGAGAGAAGATTAATCTATTTCCTTTGTTATCTTTTCAGGTTGTCTTTCATTTCTTGCATTTATTTAATCTTATAGAAGGTATAATTTTCAATACCAGTGCTAGTAGCCAAACTTTTTGCAAAAAGCTTTTGTTGATTTAATCATATAAGAATGGCCCCAAAAGGATTTTTAATGTTGTCCTCTCTTCTGTTTTTCATTGGAATGTCTTTGTACAAGTTCTTAATGTCATAAACACTATTGAATTAAGTTTTTTCCAATAGTTCTTGCAAGAACTAGCCAAACAACAAGTTGTACTTGCTTTTATCAATATAAATTAGTCATTTTCAACCATATTTATTGTGCATACCTTTATAGAATTTCATTTATATTCATGAACAACTCAACTGAAATTTTATTAATATAACAAAAGTGTGAAAATATTTTAAAACAACGAGAAAACGGCTCTACGGTTAGGAGGAAGTGAACTTTTGATCCTATAACTATTGTGGGGGTTAGGATAGTTTTGTTTTAAGCCATGTTTTAATTTCGTTTTTTTCAAACAGGGAAGAGAATGGTGAGTGTATTCGGGTACACGCGACTTGTTTGTTAGACTTGACTGAAGTTATTGCCAAGGAATTAGATGTTAACCTTCTTCAGTGTGGGGTGCCTTTTGCTGTCTCGTGGCGGTTTATTGCAGTTCTTGTCAGGTAAGGTTTGTTGAGATGGATGAAGAACTATTGGATTATTGTTCAGAACTGTTAGAATTTGTGCCAATCCGGACATAATATCCACCTAAGCAATCAAAAATGGAGCAACTGGTGCTAGATGGATCGTTAAAGCTGAGGGTTTTCTCCCCAATGTAATCCACGATAGAGGTATTTGGGGATCCCTCATCTCAGGATTTAGTATCAAATTTTTTGTCGTCTGAAGTGCAATCTTCGATAGGTTTCGAGGGTATAGTGGTTTGGAGAATCCGGTTTAGGATTTTGTGTCGCCACTCTCGAATGAAAGTAAGGTGACTTACCTAGTGACACATATCTTTATTAAACCATAGCTCTTCTTATGGTATGGTATCTAAGGACCCTAATAGAGTTGAAACAGTTGGGTAAAATGAACAATTTACCGGTCATGATTCATATGCAGAACAAACATTGGTAAATGATGGACATAATTTGAGGGGTGTTGTAGAACAGGTCGATAGAGTCTCAACTGGATATGGTAAAGTCAACAACGGTAAAACCATTGTCCCTCCCTCTAGTTATTTTGTTGGAATATCTATGGGTGATTTTTCGACCTGCAGGAAGAATATCAAGGTTATCAGAGTTGAAGTAAACCCTTCTCCTCCCCCACAGACCTTGGAAGAAGGTGTACAAAAGAAAAAGGAGAAGAAATCAAAGAGTGCCAAAGTTAAAGAGAGTGGATGCCTGTTGGTACTCGAAGAAGCTATTAAATTAGATGAAGTAAGGGATACGACGGATCGAGTTCTTGTGGGAGAGTCAATGGGCGAAATTATACAATGGCTCATCTGAAGAAATGGATTATGGAAGTTTGGGGCCAGGTGTTAGATGTTTTTTCATCGGTGGTTATGATCACCAGATGTTGGTTCACACTTCGTTTCAATAGATCCAAGCATTCATCATGGGTTCTCTCCAAATATTGGCACATACAATTGGCTTCCATTATGTTGAAAAAATGGTCTCTCCTTTTCGACCCTGAGAGGGAGAAATTAGGGGTGGCACTGATATGGGTTAGGATACCTAGATTTCCCCTTCATTTCTGGTTAGTAGATGTCTACAGGAGGATTGGGGATGATTTAGAGATTTTTTTGAACTATGATAAGTCCTACCAGGTGACTGGAAAAATGGATTTTGCTCGAATTTTGGTACATCTTGATACTAGGGAAGGTTTCATGGAAATTATGATGCTTCACTGGAGGGGTCATTCCAAATTGCAGAAATTGGATTATGAGGGAGTGTCGTTCCGGTGCAGGTGGTGTCATGAAGTGAGTCATATTTTTAAGGAATGACCTATATTTTCCAAGATCAATCCTGGTGGAGATCAGCTCGTAGGAGATGTCAAAGTCCAGGGGGTAAAAGCAGATATTGGAGCTTTGATGTGCACTCCTCAAAAATGCTTGGCTCAGAATTCAAAGGTGGTGGGCAGGGCTAGAGGTCGGTGCACTACTGAGCGAAATTGATCTACCGCAATGGTTACTTATGTGAGGGCACCCCCATCAGTTCCCCTCTTGATTACCACTCTCACTTTCTAAACTATTGATCCTATGTATAATTTGAATCCATATCTTTCCCTTACATTATTTTTTTCAGCTGTCAGTCATGGGGGGATGGTATCATTATAAAATTTGAATGCTATTACTTGCCCTATTGCCTATGTTCCTGTCTGTTGTACGATGCCTTTCCCTATCATCCCCTGTACTTCCCCTGATTCGGGAGCCCCATCGATGGATGCCTTGACGAAATATCATACGAGTCATAGATATAACGTGAGGTCGCTATCCAATATATGTGTTGTGTCAGGCGAGGGTATAGGTCAATCATCACCTTCAAAATGTCTTAAAATGCCTAGAGGTAGAAAATCCAATATTTTGAAATCCATTCAAAAATCCAATATGGATATTGCAGAGAGTAGACAATTATCCCTAGATTGGGTTCCTAAACCAAGATTCACACCTGATTTTGTTTCACGATGAAGTGGATTTCCTTTAACTACCGGGGGTTAGCTAGCCCTGTTAAAAAACTAGATCTCAGGAGAATTTTCGAGTCAGAAAAGTTGGGTGTGGTTTTCTTACAGGAAACATTGGGGAATAGTTTGGAAGTGGTTTCATTTTTGGAGTCTGTTATGAAAGATTGGTCATTTTATGTGTTAGAGTCTAGAATAAGATATGAAGGAATTTCTATAGGGATCAACTGTAGAACGATTAAACTCATGAATATGTGGGGAAGAGAAGGACTACTTGTGGCTAACATGGTCTTTAAAGAGATAGGTTTGGGAATTAGGATGGTAAATGTTTACAGACGATGTCAAATCGAGTAGCCTTTTGGGAAGATATCAGAGGATGTCTTTCATACAAACCGATAACATAATTATGGGTGGAGATGTAACTTTATCCATGGGTAATGCTGAGTCTTGTGAGTGTCACGCCCAAGTGTACTCACTCACTGGTTTTTAGAGAATCTGTTGGAAACCAATAGATTTATTGAAATTAAAGTGGCATACCATAATCCCACTTGGAGGAATCAAAGGTCAAGAAATGCTATGTTAGCCAAACGGCTGGATAGAGTTTTGATTAGAGAATCGTTTTTGGACAAAATCTCTTTGATCAAACAATGGGTAGGATCAAGTGGCATATCTAATCACTCTCCAATTTTCATAGAAGTAGTTGGTCCTTCCCCAAAACCTCAAGAACCCTTTAAATTTACTGCTACATGACTGAGAGATCTGGATTTCTAAGGGATTTTAAAAGAATCTTGGCAGCCATGCTCACTCAATGGAGATCGATTGACAATTGAAAATTTGGAAAATAATCTTATAAGGTTGAAGCAAAAGACTATAGAGTGGGTTAAGAATAAAAAGGGTGGGGAATCCATTCAAATAATTGAGGAAGAGCTAGATAGATTAGAATATCTCGACAGTGGTGTATATGACACTCTGGAATAAAAAAATCATATTACTCAATTGGAGGCAGAGAAACACAGGTTGTTGGAGGAAAAGGAGGAAACATGGAGACTAAGAAGTAGGGCTATCTGGTTACAAGCAGGAGATGAAAATTCAAAATTATGTCAACAAATTGTGAAGGGTTGGAAATAAATTAACACAATTTGGTCTCTAGAAGATGCGGGAGGTTGATTGCTCATAATTTTAGGAATTCGGTGAATTTGGGTTCTCAAAGCCTTGGTTCCCTGTTTAGAACTCCAAGGGATGCTTCCTTGGTAGAAATAATCATGGTTTCCAGACCCTTTCCTCAATTTGTATATGATGAAGTAAAAAAAGATTTAAACCAATCAATTTCAATGGGAGAGATCAAGGTAGTTCTGAAGTGGTTTAAAAAGGAAAAGAGCCTTGGTTTGGATGGTTGACCGGTTGAATTTTTTCTAGCATTTTTTGACCTCATTGGTCACGGAATCCTAAAAGTGGTTGAAGAAAGCAGAGTGACGGAAAGAATGTACCAAGTTTTAAATGCTACTTTTAATGTACTTATTCCAAAATCAGAAAATCCTAGGAGTTTTAATGATTTCCGACCCATTTATCTATTTAATTGTATCTATAAAATCATTGCAAAAATTATCACAAATAATATAAACCCTATGTTATCTCAGTATATATCCAAAGAACAATTTTCCTTTCTAAAGAATTGCCAAATCCATGATGCCATAGGAATTTCTCAGGAAGGTCTTCACTCCTTAAAAATGACAAAATTGAAAGGAATAATTCTTAAGATTGATTTATCAAAGGCCTATGATAGGACCAGCTAGTTGTATATTCAAATGTTGTTGACACACCTAGGATTTCAAAATGCTTTCATTAATTGGATTATGTGTTGTATAACATTTGTTTCTTTCAGTATAATCATAAACAATTTTGCAACAAATTTCTTTCATGTTAAACGTGGTATGTGATGTGCAGAGCTTTTCACGGACCGTCATGGTATGTGATGTGCCAAAAAGTGAAGAATCGTTAAACCACTTATTTCTTCAATGTTCTTTCTCTGCTCAAATTTGGAACTTATTATATCAATATCTGGAAATTAATATAAGATGGTAGGGATACTATTTTAATGCAACTTGGGAAGCATGGTGGGACTCAGCTTGCCCAACAAAACTCAGTAAACTCCCTCTTTTGGTCTGTTGGGGAATATGGTTAGGAAGGAACCAAAAAAGAAAATCTGGAAACAAGCAAGCCCTGGGCCATTATCGGTGCTAAATCAGTGGTTATCTATAATATGATTCCTGAGGAGGAACAAAATCAGAGGACTTGTATCATTCGTGTTGAATCTATAGACAACTCTCTTCCTTGGGATTATTTTGATGGGTCAACACAACAATATGGTTGTGGAGGTGGTGCAGTTATGTTCTTAAATGAAGACACTCCTTCAAAGTGAAAATAGGACTAGGTAGGCTCACAATTAATTATGCAGAGTTAAACGCTCTTACGATACTGCTCCTCTTTTCCCTTGAGAAAGATTGCCAACAAATTCAGATCTTTGGTGATTCTAAAATCATCATTAACTAGTTCAATCAACAATCTAATAATCACATGCACACACTCAGGAATCTGCTGGAATAATTTTTATCATTAAAATCTCAATTTGAATTTGTGGTCTATCGTCATATTTATAGGGAAAGAAATCAAATTTCTGACGGCTTATCCAAAGAAGCAACACAACAAGTATTTGGTTCTTGGATGATCTCTGAATAGAGAGGAAATAAATTCTATCAATATTATCATCTACCTTTTAACGATAATTAACCCTAAGATGCAACTTCT
Organism: Pinus taeda; assembly: GCA_000404065.3. NCBI lineage: Eukaryota > Viridiplantae > Streptophyta > Pinopsida > Pinales > Pinaceae > Pinus > Pinus taeda. The sequence continues at coordinate 33,211 of APFE031364656.1, forward strand.
ATATGATCTATTACATGCATATTCTGGACATTTTTGTTTATTTTGATTATACATATGTTATTATTATGCGGATAAATTTTATGTATCTTTTTGTATGTTTCCGTATATGGACTCATATTGATTCCATCATATCTAATTAGTATGTGTTACAGTGGTGTGATCAATCATGATCACCTTTTTTGAGATATTCTCCTTTGAAGCATCTACAACATGTAATTTTAAATTTTTGATGATCCAGATTTTAACAGGAAAGCAACAAATTACAAACATAACCATAAATAAAGAGATGCAGCAAAAATAATACTTCATTTCATTACTGTAAAACACTGAAATATACTTACAAACAGAAATGGAAATAAACCAGCTAGGGCGATGGTAGCTTATCTCTAAGAAGAGATGTGACGGCTACATGCATCTAAAATGTGTTACAATGAGGCTCAAAGGCCTATTTATTGTTGAGAAACAATGGAAAACCCTAAACATCAAAAAAACTAACCCTAGAAGATGAAACGCCAAACTGTGGGCCCCATTTAGGTAAATTGGTACATCAACTTCCCGGGGTCGTAACTTTGGCATATGATCTATGTTTGACGCGCACAATATCTCGTTAGAAAGATCTATCCGAGAACTACAACTTTGGGAAGAGAAACCTTAGTTAATATTCCCATGTTGCTCCCAGTTTTCCCAAAAACATCATTTAGGGCCTCAAAACAACTCCAAAATTTCACGACCTGAAAAACTGCTAAAAATAGTAAATTGTGCTACAATTAAGGAAACTGAAAAGCTGAAAGAAACAATGGTGGGGGTCCAAGTGGACTTGGTGGGTGGCCACCAATATCCACCTGGATCATTCCTTCCCCCTTAGGAAGCAATGGTCCCCATTGCGTTGAGTTCATCCATGAGATGAGGAAACTTCTGCTGAACTTGGTCCCTGGTGAGCCACTTGCCCTAGTGAAGGAGTTGGCCTGCTTTGACAACTCGATACAGTTGGATATTCTATTGGCGAGTGTGCTTGATCTGTGTGTCCATGATCCGATCAATTGCAGCTTGTTTCATGCAATTTGGATTTCACTATGTGGGTGTGAGTTGTTCTGCAATGTCGGATGTGTTTAGTAATGGTGGAAAGTATGGCCGAAGGTGGTCCACATTGAACACTGGATGCAGGCCAAGGAATGGGGGAATGTTGATCTCAAATGCATTGTCTCCCATAGCCTTGGTAATGGTGTAAGGACCATATCAGAGTGGTCTAAGTTTCAAATAAGCTCTAGTAAGGCATTCCTTTTGCAAATGCAACCTAACTTTGTCGCCCACCTGAAACTTGTGTGGAACCCGATGTTGATCATGTCACTGCTTGTACTTGGCATTTGATTTCTCTAGAATGTTGTGGACTTACTAGAGAATATGTTGGATGTGCTCGATGAAGTTGTTTGCCTTATCTATTTCGGACTGGACATGAGCCAAATCTGCGTGAGTAGCTACAAATGGCATGGCCACATCAATGGGAAATAGTGCTTGAAATCGCAAGCCCACCTGAAAAGGGTTGTGGGCAGTCGAGTTGTGGAGAGCCCGATTGTAGTTGTGTTGAACATAGGGGAGGCTCTCATCCCATATGCGTGGATGCTTTGAGTTGTACATGTGTAGAATGTGTACGATCATCATGTTGACAGCCTCTGTTTGGCCATCAGTTTGAGGATGGAAGGTTGTGGACTTAGTGAGTTTGGTTTCTACCATCGACTAGAGACTGGATCAAAATGTATTGAGGAACCTGTTATCCCAATCTGAGATGATAAACTGTGGGATCCCAAAGTGTACCCACGCTCGTTCAAAGAAATGTTTAGTAGTGGCTTCTACTATCATATTCTTCTTGCAAGCTGCCATAATGGCCATCTTCGAGAACCTATCAATGACCACAAAATCACAGTTGTTTCCATGCTTATTAGAATTAAGCCCCGACATGTAATCCATGGATATGGATTCCCAAGTTCAACTAGGGGTAGGCAGCGCGGTATAGAGGCCTTGCTTCTTGATGGTCGATTTGGCAATGGTGCAGGCAGTGCATGATCTGATGTACTTCCCAACATCCTCTTGGAGATTCAGCCAATAGAAATACTTCTGCAGTACTGCCACCATTTACTCGACCCCGAAATTCCCAGCAACCTGACTGTAGTGTGCTTCCCAAATCATCTTGGCACGATCACTTGAAGGAACACAAAGGTGACCTAGGTGGAATAACAGGGCATCCTACAGGTGAAAATATGAAACATGTTGACCCTCCAAGAGTGTCTGGTATGTGTGGCCGAATTCTAGGTCACTTTTGTAGAGAAGTGGCCAATCAAAAGTCTCGTGCCCACAAGAGTTGAGCATGGTGGTTAACACCATGACCGGTGGTCGACGGAGGCAATCTGCAACATTATTGGTGCTACCCTTCTTATACTTGATATTCAAATGGAAATGTTGCAGGTATGTGGACCATTTTTTATGGCGATCATTCTGTAATTTCTCTTGGGTCTATATGAACTATAGGGGTCAGTGGTGTGTGTGGATCACTGTTTCCTTCCCCAAAATGTAAAGCTTCCATTGTCAGCGGGCCTGCGTAATGGAATACATCTCTTTGTCATAAGTGGGATACTTCCGGACTGTGTCTGAAAGTGTCTCATTGTGATATGCCACTGGATTCCCGTGTTAAGGACTGCCCAAATAGCATAATTAGAGGCATCTGTCTTGACCTCAAATGGTTGTTGCAAGTCTGGTAGTTCAAGAACTGGTGTCGAGCAGAGGCAAGCTTTCAACTTTGTGAATGTCTTTTGTTGAGCTTCAGACCAAAAGAATTTTTCTTTCGCTCATCCCTTCATGACTTGACTCAAGGGTCAAGTGATATGAGAAAATCCCAACACAAACCTACGGTAGAAGTTTGCAAGACCTAGAAAGATGCGGAGCTCTATCAGAGTGGTTGGAGATGGCCAATCCCGAATGACTTGGATCTTGACTAGATCCACATGCACCCCCTAGTCGTCAATAATGTATCCTAGATACTGAACCTGGGTCATGCCAAAAGTGCATTTCTCCAAATTGGAACATAACTTGTGTTGCCGTAGTGTTTGGAGAACCTGTCGGATGTGGTGGAGGTGCTCTTCCCAACTCTGGCTGAAGATCAGGATGTCATCCAAGTATACCACTACAAATGAGTTGGTGAATGGCCACAATATGTCATCCATTAGCCTCATGAAGGTTTCAATAGCATTCATCAATCCGAAAGGCATAACCAACCATTCAAAAAGGCCCTCCTTGGCATTGAAGGCAATCTTCCACACATCGGAGGGTTTGATTGGTACCTGGTGATATCATGACTTCAAATCGATCTTGTTAAAATATTTTTTCCCCTTCAGTTGGTCCAGGAGGTAATCAATCCATGGGATCGGGTATCTATTATGGACAGTGATCTTGTTCAGCGCCCGATAGTCAATACAGAGCCTCCAAGTCCCATCCTTCTTCTGTACCAACATGATCGGGCTCCCACAGGGTGATCAACTCGGATGGATGTGACCTTTCTGCAGTAGCTCCTGAATTTGCCTCTTGATTTCATCATTCTCCATAACAGAGCGTCGATAGATTGGTCCAATGGGCAGCGGTGCGCCTAGGATCATATCGATGGAGTGCTTAACCTGACAGTAAAGAAGAACCCTTGCGGGGGAGGTGAAGATGTCCTCATACTCCTCCACGACCTTCTCCATTTGTAGTTGTCATGTGGAGGGGCCCTGTCTGAAGGTCGTGGCCACTGCCTTCTTCTTTCCTTGAGGGCGTATCATCAGGAAAACAAATTTCCCAGTTTTGGAAATGACCTTACTGCATTGTTTTGCAATAACCAAAGAGATGGCAGTAGGTGGTGCTACCTCTAGTATCCTGTACAACTTATTTCCCAAAGTAATAATAACAACACAGGGCCTTGATTCATACACAGCATGTCACTTCCACAAGTATGGTTGCCCTAATAATACATCACAAACATCAAGGGGAGAAACGTCACACAATACCTCATCCGTGAAGGGCTTGATGCTGTATGGAAGGGGCCACTGTTGGCTCACGTGAAGATCCCATCCTTAGTAAAGCCACCTGATGGTGTATGGTTGTGGATGTGTTGTGGTCGGTAAGCCCAGCTTCTTCATGACCTTTTCCAAAATGAGGTTCTTTTACCTCTCGCTGTTGACAATGAACTGTAGAGGGGAGCCCTTTACCCACATCTGGGAGTGGAAGAGACAACACTTCTCCTCTGGATCTTCAGGTTCCTCCTTCTAGATATTCGTGGTAGTAATGGTGGCATTAGGCTCTGCATCGATAATCTGCTTCCCTATGTCATTCCCCTTGTTAGGTTCTAACTCAGAGTTGGAACATGCATCTAATTCAGAAACCTTTAGCTCGGCCACCAGTCACTACTTGGCGCAACACTCACTTGTGTTGTGAGTGGAGCTCTTATGGAACTCACTCCACTTTCCCGTGTCCTTTTTCAGCTTCCAAGCATTGTTCTTTGCTTGCAACTTTCGCAGGTTGTCTTGGGCCACCCGGCCATGGCTGTGTCCTTTATTCTGTAGTATGGGAGCACCTTTCCTTTGCTTCAAATTTGCAGATCCAAAGTCTCGCTTCTTCTATTTAAAATTTTGCTTGATCTTGACAACATATCGGTATGCCATGCTGAGCGAGGATATGTTCAGGAATTATATTTCTTCCTGGATGTATCTGTGCAGGCAGCCATGGAATTTGAGTACCAAATGCTGCTCTAAATCCTTGATACCAAACTTTGTGCAAAGGGTATGGAAAATATTGGTAAACTCTATCACATCTTGGTCCCTTCCCTGCCGTAGTGTGGTCCACTTTATGTATTGATCCTCATAGCTTCCGACAGGGTAGTACTTCTCCTTGATGGCAGTCTGGAATGAATTCCAAGTGGGTGCACCTGAAAATAGTAAGGTCATACTTTCATCCTTCTTCTCGCAGTAAAATTCCCACCAGTCCTTGACGTGGGGGCCGGCTTTAAGAAGAGCGAAAGTAATCTTTTCCCGACCAGAAAAATCATGAACAGAAAAATAACCTTCTAACATATTTAACCATTTATCTACATCGTCTATATCTATCTGGCCCTCAAATATGGGAATGTCACAGTTAACTTGTACCTTAAAGGGTGTGGCGTTTCTAGAGTAGCTGCTGGAAGTAGATGTCTCGCCCCTGGGTAGCTGTTGAAGGATTTAGGAAAAGTTGTCCACCATCGTGTTCCTTTTTCACTCGAGAGCCTCTTCGAGCAAGATTTTGATAGGATCTCCTACCCCCTCGTCTTTGTTTTCATCCACCATGGGAGGTCATCGGGGTTTGCTAGGTTGTTCTTGCAAAGGTTCAACTAATTCAAGCCCTAACTCCTTATATCCCGACCTCGTTGCGAACATGCAAAGAAAGACAGAGAAAGAGAAGACCACTCTGATACCACTGATCCATATTTAAACAGGAATGCAACAAATTATAGATATAACGATACATATAGATATGCAACATAAATAATACTTCATTTCATTATTGTAAAATACTAAAATATGCTTACAAACAGAAATGGAAATAAACCAGCTAGGGTGATGGTAGCTTATCTCTGAGAAGAGATGTGGTGGCTACATGCCTCTGAACTGTGCTACAATGAGGCTCGAAGGAATATTTATTGTTGAGAAATAATGAAAAACCCTAAACATCCAAAAACCTAACCCTAGAAGATGAAACGCCAAACTGTGGGCCCCATTTGGGTAAATTGGTACATCAACTTTCCGGGGTTGTAACTTTGGCATGCAATCTTCGTTTGAAGAGCAAAATATCTCGTTACAAAGATCTATCCGAGAACTACAACTTTGGGAAGAGAAACATCGGTCCATGGACCCATGTTGCTCCCAGTTTTCCCAAAAAATGTCGTTTAAGGCCTCAAAACGGCTCTGAAAGTTGAGGACCAGAAAAAACTGTTAAAAATAGTAAATTGTGCTACAATTAAGGAAACTGAAAATATGAAAGAAAGAATGGTGGGGGTCCAAGTGGACTGGGTGGGTGGCCACCATTATCCACCTAGATCATTTTATAATGAAAGTTACGATTTTTCCTTGGGTAAAAAACTCAACCAAAATTTATTTCAATGTTTATGAGTCTTATATAACAATCTATTATATGATTACATTGCCTTTTGGCTAATGAAACACTTCTTTAAATATATTCATAAATTAACTTTATTTCAGTTTATAATTGTTCATATCTCTCGTTTCTTTGTTGGTATATATTGTTCATGCTTTTATTTCTTTGTGTAATATATTGCAATTACTGTGTTTTCTACTCTCTTTGGAAGTTGTATATTCTATTTATATTCTCTTTTTTTCTATAAATAATTTTGTAAATAAATAATAAATCATAAAAACAAGGTCGTTGAGCATCGGGAATAGTCGCATTATCTCACACGCCCAGTGATATTTGAGGGTTTGTCGATGAAGTGTAAAAACCTCATCCATCAACAAAACCTATAAGAGCTTACAGTTTATCTTCACACTGAAGGTGGCCCTCCAAGTGGACTATTCTGGCATCCAACCACTCCAAGAAAAGGTATAGATACCTATAGGGATGCTTGATATCTTAAAGGAAACAAAAACGTTATACTGCACCTCTTGCTTTTCTTTTGGAACTCTGACCAGGATTATTTTCAGTTGCCAATGTAGAGTTATAGAGTTGAGGTACTTTTTCTATATTCCCTTGGTGTTACTAGGATCAGGAATGCATTGGAAAACCTCATCAATAATATCGAAATATGAGAATGTGTGTTCTACAACTGATAAGGAGTCAAGGTGGCATATTTTTGCATGAATGTCTGAGGGGGTACCTAAGTTGTATATGGTCACAACCTCTTATGCCTAGGCCTAGGCACAAGATCTACCGTATGGCCCACAACCACCCTTGTGCAGTGGCTAAGCATATGTTGTCAAGGCATGTTGTTTAGAATAAAATCAAAATAGATGCCAAGACTAAATATAAATTGCCATTGAAGGAGGAGTAGGGTAAAAAGAAGCTTAACAATAGACTAGCCCAAGGATTACAGGGATTCCTGGGTAGAGATAGCCAGGACATAGAAGAAGAGTAGAGAGATAAGGAGGCTAAATTAGGCCCTCAAGCCAAGTGAAAACTTAGAATCTAGGGGTGGCTCCATAGATCATATAAATAGGGACCAAAGAAAGCTACCAACTAACTAGAACTATTTACAGTGTGGTTAACACAATAAAGGATAGAATTAAAACCAAGAGTCTCAAAATTTATCCCAACGAGTGTGTCCCCAGCTGTCATATGTTACAAATGTTATCAAAGTGATGGTGGAGAGGTTGTCATTGTAGAGTTGAAGTCCATGTCCTAATGGTGATGCAATAATCACTGTGTTGCACCATCAATACAAACACCCACCTATGATATAGTTTTATCTCACTCCTACCTTAATTTCCCAAATTCCCAGACATTATGCACCATAACAACACCAACATAACACCAAATTTCCTCAATTCCATCGTTAGGTGCAAACATGTAACATGATGAAAAGGTCAAAAGGAAAGTCCTCAAGAAAACATCAATATTTCCATGCTTAGACTCCTTGATGTAGTAGGGCCTGAGAAATCTGACATGTGATGGGGATAGGGCAGAGCAACACCATACACACTGCAATAGAGTTTCTTTAGGAATAGAGTTGATATCAGGATGAGGGTTGGACGAACTCGTATCTCGAAAAATAAAGGCTTGCATGCTTATGCATGTGGGGGACTAGCCACACCACCTCCCTCTTGAATGTTTTATGAGGTAGTGGGGTGGCAGGATTACCCACCAAACACCTATTCACCTCGATTCCCACCCCCATTTGGGAGTATTATGTTTTTATGTTGATTGTAAACTTTAAAAATAAAAAATAAATATATTAGGAAAATTATAGGAGGAAAATTGAGAGATGCTTCTTCATGTTTATAAATGGCATCTCTAATAAATTCGTTGCATCGAGAGGTTCCCTCCAGCCTAGTATGGAAGAGATGTTGGCATGTCATGTAAATATTAGCAATTTTCGAACTTTGGGTCTTGAAAACCCCTAGTATTCTTAACTTATGGTTTTTTCCATGGTATTCTTCTCTAAAGTAGCCTGTTTAAAGGCATAAAATTCCAGAATTTTTTGTTTTTCCAAAGAGAAGGATTTGGGTGGGCTTTGAGTGCTATTTATCTCTACACTATCACAACCCAAAAAGATTTTTGTGAAATTTATACCATGTTTACATGGTACGAGATTCGAATTCAATTGGTGGTTTTTCATTAAACTCCAAGCTTAGGCGACTTCACATAGCACTGAAAATATCTCAACAAATACAAGGATTGCTTTTCGCTAAAACCCTAATCTTCTTGCCCTCAGTCACGTAGGATTGATAGATTCAACAAATCTCAGTTGAGTTGCCAATCCAAGGAGGAAAAACTATGTGATTGAAGGAGGTTTATGGCATTGAGGGTTTCGAATTGAGGTCTACGACTGCCAATCACATTTTGAAATTGAACCCTATAATCAAACCCCAACCATGGAGCCTAGAAACCATATATGTAATTATAAATAGAAAGAGAAAGGTATAACAATAACAATAGAAGATATCATAACTTAACTGGCAATACAAAAAGATTCACGAATCTCCAATGGTGACAAGGAGTGTGACATATAAGGTAAGAGATCTAGGCCTGTGGCATAACCAAAATATTTAGTGGATGTGGCAAGTGTAGCAAGATGTTCAGAGTCATAGGTGTTCAACGTAACAACTAGAAGAAAATATTTCACAAATCTCTAGCAATGACACCAAGTGAAAATATTGAGGCCAAATGATTAGAATGTGGTGTTGAGTGCAGCTATCAAGGCCAAAAGATTGGAATTCAATATTCACAAATTGGAACAAATTAGGTTATTTTACGCAATGAATGTGAAGTGAATTTGGATGCATCTAAATATGGATATGTTAGGATAGTAGGTTCATAATCATTAACAAAATTATTTTCATTGAAATTTTCAAATTGAAAATAAATAAGTTGGAATTATTTTTTAATATTTCATAAAGGTTTTAACTTAATAAATAAATTAAAATTATGAACCACATTAGTTGGTTCAAAACATCGACCAAATCTCTACCATGTGATTAATCCATAATACAAACTTATTATCGATGTGGATCACAAAATATAATATCTAACGTCATGAAATTTTTTTTCTATAATAAACATGTTTATAGCGAGGCAAATTTGCATCTACGATGCGACATTTCGAACCATTGATTGGTTTCTACGACCTTCAGTTGTTCTTTAGCTAACTACTAATGGCTTCAATCCCAAGAAAGGCCCCTACCCCTAGTGATGAGGTGGCCTTCTTATGTGCACTAATATCGAACCTCAAATCCCATGATCTAGGTGGCTCTAGACACATGCAGAAGTCTAAGAGGACTAAAAAATGATCAAAATTCAAAGTGGTCAGATTGCTCCCAAACCAACACTAGATCGAAGTGCTCATCGCACTGATTCCAAAGGTGAGAATGTCACTCAATTCCGAGCTTGTATGGAGGAGATAGAGCCAGTCAAAGTTGGGCAATGGGCCAAGTTTAAGCATCCTACAAATTCAACATCAACCAGCGTGGAAACTTAGCTCCCAAGAGCGGGTGAAATTATTTCCTCTTTAATTTGTCTAATATTCCTTATATTAGACAAAATCTAAAAAGGGAAAATATATATATATATATGATGAGGTGGCGGGCCATGACCCTCGCCACCCCCCTCCCAAACTATATGTCAAAAACAAACTTTATTAAAAAAACAGGTCGACAGGCCATGACCCCCACTGGCCCCAACAACCATACACCAAATATATATATATTGTGCTAGCCACTCGTTGGCGAACCTGACCACCCACCCATGCCACTTGTCAAGAATTGGAGGCGGCAGGGCTTAAACCCACCCAGCCTGCCTCCCGTGTGCCTCCACACAAAACACCAATTGTTTAATGCACGTCGTGTTAACACAACAAACGGTGTATTATAACCGCGCCAAAAAAAAAACAAATAAACTGCGTGCATTTTGGAGGGGTAGGGATTTGGCCCCCTGACCTCCACACCTCTAGAAATTCACCCCAACTAACGCGCCAATGGTACTTCATTGAAAATTTTGCCACCCACACATTTAAAAGCCTTCCTCACCCATTTGTACGGGAGAGGAGTGTAGAACGAAATGGAGAGAGAGCCAACGGAATGGAGGTGCTCGAGAACAGAGTTCCATGCAGCGAAACCATGCCCCAGACAAAACCATTATTTGCAAGTCAAAGGCAGAACCTTGACACGTTTTTCGGGATGAGGAATATTTTCTTGATGTCAAAGATTCCTTGAGGAGGTAAAATTAATTTTGTCATAATGTAATCAAGTTTACAGTCATTTTTCTAAGATTTTCGCAGGGAAGAAAATTGCGAAGTTGGATTCACCTTTTGAGCAACGGATTTGCAGATTCCCAACAGAGGAGAATCTTTGGGGAATCTTCTAGATTCCTTGGAGGTTGAAATTTCCCAGATCCAGAATGCAACCAAATTTATACTCATTCTTCTAAGAATTTCACAAGGATATTAATGGCGAGATCATTTTTCTGATTTGAGTTGCAGATCTCCAGTCTGTAGGTTTTAACCCCATACATAAATTACCTGCATACGAATTCTAAAAAACAGAAAATAAACAATGCGAGAGCATAACACATAAAACACATATACACAGAGATTTCCCCTGGATCCCAAAACCGGGACTACCAGCTTGATTTTTCATTATGTTCCTTTCAATGTTATAATACATATTTATACATGTCGGAGCATCCATTACCATGGACCGAAAACCATCGCGTCCAAAACCATGTGCGAAAAACATGCACAAAACCATAGGTAGGTCCTCCCAACCTAATATAGGGTCGAAAACCAAAATTTTCTGGGGCGCTACCTCGGACCCCATAGAATGAGGTTACCTGCA